>OY720445.1:80287307-80887307 GCA_963082915.1 Dolichopus griseipennis | reverse complement strand
TTGCTTCTCTAAGGATACTTATAATCTGTCTAATGTCAGACGAAAACTTGCTTTGAAAAGAGTAAAAGTGTAAAACATATCCAAAGCATCTTTCTTTGTTAATTTTGAAAAACGTTCCATTTCATTCCTATAATGTAATTTAACTTTTCAGTTTTGAAATAGAATTAATTAAAATTTCTTGTTCTTAAAATATCCGTTTAAAAAATTTCAATATTTTATTTAAATTGTATGTTTTTTCAAAGAGAGGAAATGCCGTTATTTTTGTATAAAGTATTTGGATTTAATTAAAATTCCTTCAGGAATTTTTGTAATAAGATTTTTAGTAAAATGGAATGTGT
This sequence comes from Dolichopus griseipennis, assembly GCA_963082915.1. Classification (NCBI taxonomy): domain Eukaryota; kingdom Metazoa; phylum Arthropoda; class Insecta; order Diptera; family Dolichopodidae; genus Dolichopus; species Dolichopus griseipennis. Next base: position 80,886,969 of record OY720445.1, on the reverse strand, counting down.
GGATTACAGAGTACCTAACTAGCTTTGTTTTATTGTATTTTATCTTTTTTTTAAATCTGTTGCTTTCAATACCGATTATATTTAATGACCCCGCAAAACACTGATGATCGAAATTTATGGCAACTATATACAAATATGAAATTTAAACTCCTTAACTTCTTCCCTTTCCGTTTCCACTACAAAGTGATGTTTTAACACATATTTTCCTTCAAATTAAAATACCTAATCACACTTCACATTTAATTACATATTTCGTAACGGTTTTAAACAGATTTTGAGAAAAAACAACCACTTCAACAAAAAATTAAAAATGCTTGAAAATTAACAAAACGCATAAAAAAAATTCTAGATTATATTGTTTTCTTTTTTTTTCTACAATAAAAAAATAATAAACAAATTTTTATTACACAAAAAAAAAACACAACAAATGAAAAATTAATTTTTAACTTGTGTGGCACCAAAAAAAAAAAAAAAATAGTAAAGAAGAGAGAACAAGAAAGAAAATGATCGTTGCATTGCAAATAGTTTTAAAAAATTTTCTCAAAAACTTTTTTTGTTGTTTTGTTGTTTTACAATTCTCTCTCTTTCTAGTTTTTTGTGCTCTCTTAGTTTTTTTTTTCTCTTTTTAATTTCCTGATTTTTTGTTTTTATTTTATGATATAACTGAATCGAAACTGGATTTAAGTAAACAAAAATAATAATAACAATAACAACAACAACAAAAAGTACTTTTTCAATTTTTCCATTTGTGAATTTGTGAATATATATATATATATAAAATTCTACTAACAAAAACAGTGGATCTGACTTTGAACCGATCATCAGATCATCTAAAAAGAGCACAAGCGTTGTTTTAAAATAAACTAAAAAAAAAAAGAAAAAAAAAAAAAAAAAAAAATTGTTTGTTGGTTGGTTGGTTGGTAAGGTAACAACTTTAACTTATGAAAATAATTTAACCGGAATCGCTTACACAATACATAATTTTATTGTTGCTGTTGTTGTTGGTTTTTTTTCTTATTATTATTATTTTTATTATTTGAAATCCAAGGTACAATATAAAAACTAAAAAATTTTTATTATTAGCTTCGATTGTGAACTCAATAACTAGGTAAAAACGATGATGTATAATGTATTTTTTTTTTTCGTCTTAATAAAAAAAAGTTGAGTTCAGTACGTGCTTAAAGATAGTTTTTATAGTTTTTTCTATTACTTAAAAAAAAACTTTCAACTTTTCTTATATATATATATATATTTTTATATATGTATATATTATGTCAAATTATAGTTAAAAAAAAAATTGTTATTAAATTGTTCTATATTAACTGTAAAAACGATATTAGTATAAAACGGATAGAAACTTATGTGAAAATAAAACAAGTTCTTAAATAGTTTGGTTCAGTAAGTATAGCATAAATGAATAAAAGACTAATTTGTGAAATGTCCAAAATGGTTTTTGATTCAGTTTGTTTGTTGTTAACTGCCAATTTGTAATTATAATTATTATTACCAGGAGACAAATTATTTTAAATGGGTAATGATATTTACTTGAACGATTAGTTTTTATGCAACTTACATTTATATTTTGAGTGTAAATGAGTTTATAGCGCCGATGACTAAACTTTGGTAATTTCTAGGTGTGATTCAAAACTGTCTCATTATTGTGTGATGATTTATATCTAAGCTCGTTAATTTTGAGGAGAGTTAGAATATGGATTCACCTCTAGAAGTATTTTTTTTAAAGAAGATTAAGTAGATTCATTTTAACTACCCTTCAACTCTACCTTATTGTCGTATTTTCCTTCCAAATAGCTTTTCCTCTCAGCCAAGCTAGACTAATTTATTTTGTGGACTGCTGGAATATGGATTCCTTTTTGAAAGAGCCAATTTACAATTCTTCTTTCTCTTGTTATCATATTTTCCCACCAATTTCTTCCTATTCGTCAAGCTTACATATTGTATATTTCGATTTTCCTAATATGATATACCTAAAGTTTGAGTCAAGTTTGTTCTAATGGTTTTGACAAGGCAAACAAAACCTGGCCAAAGTAGCTAGGCAATGGTTTAATATTTTAACAAAATTGAAGTTAGTTGTTTTCTATTCTAAGCTATAGACAAATATTTTATATAGCTCTAAAGTTTTAATTTTTTTCTCTATGAGCCCATATGACATCCAGAACTTACCAATCCTCTGGTAATTCGAAATTAATCGTGAATGCAGGATATAAGATTATGGAAGCAACAACAAAATCCACAGAAATCAAAACCAAAATCCCCATCGGCATTTACAAAATACTTATGTAAATAAGTATAAATGGGAGATTCTGAATCAGAAGAGATCTTACGATTAGGATTCTATAATTGGTTACCTAATAAAGATTATGAACTTACATTTTTCGCGATTTTGTTTTTGGGAATTTTGGTTCTGGAGATTTTAAATTTGGGGGTTTGGTCTTTGTAATTGAATTAAAGTCACTTTCATTTGATTTTTTCGAACAAAAGTGAGCAGCGACCAAGCGAAACATATATACTCAGCCTCAACTTACAATTAGAAAGGTAGGTGCTATGGACACTTGCGAATTTTGTGTTCATTGGAATTAGAAGATTTCCATAGGAGATCACGAAAAAAATAAAGAACTATAAAAAGATTATAATCGCAGATGAATTAACCTTCTAAATCAGCCTTAAACCCATTTCTATAACTATTTAATTGTTAGAAGCAGGGAGGAAGTGACTGAACGAAGGGAGAAAGCGATTTCTGAAACTGATGACAAATGAATTAACATTCTAAATCAACCTTAAACCCATTTCTATAACTATTTAATTGTTAGAAGCAGGGACGAAGTGACTGAACGTAGGGAGGAAGCGATTTCTGAAACTGATGACATAAATTACTTTAATTTAAGAATAATTTAAACTTCATTTTCCTTTAAATTTTCTGAAAAGTTCTTCAAAGTACTCAACCTTGTGGTCTAGATTCATGATTTGAATTTCAACTATGAATTAAAATTATTTTAAAATCAAACTTTTTTTTTTTTGAAAAAGGAAAGGAAGGAAAGAAATTCAGTTATTTTTTTTTATGGAAAATATAAATCAATAAAAAGGTATACAATAATTAATTCGGAAAAATGGTTCAAAATGTAGGTTAGTTCAAAAAAAAAAAAAATTATTTGAATTAAAAAATCTATGAAAATGAATCAAATTTAATTTATTCCGATATATATATATTGCCCCGTATAATAAAACATGGGGCAAACACAAACAAAACAACAAAAAAAAAAAAAACCAGTTGACTGTTATGAATTTTAATAAATCCTCCATGTCCTAATGTTTTTATTATTATTTAGAACTTTTTTTTTTTTAAATACTATAAAACTTAGGTACATAATGCCCTAATGACTTCTTTTCCTTTTTTTTATTAACTCATATTCAATAAAAAAAACAATAAAAAAAACAAAAACACGTTTAAAATATTAATATTAAAAAAAAAAAAAAAAAATATGATTTAAAATACAACATAAAATAACATTAAATTCAGTAAAATAAATTAATAAATAAATAAATTAATAAAATAAAAAAATAACATTTTTATAAACAATATAATATATCTAACCATATAATTGTATATAAACTTACATATAATACTATATTATATTATAGTATATATAAAATGTAAATATACTATGATTAGAGCTTTACACGAGTAATTCTAATCACGTAATAGGCACTTAGCGAGTGCTAAACACAAGCTATGAAATATAATAAACACTATATAGTAAACGACAACAACAACAATAATAACAACAACAACTGTTAAGATATACTTAACAGATACTTAGATATTTACTCAGATATAACACGTACCTATATGTACTCATCGATCGTTTGTAATTTTTTTTTTTAAGTTGCATGATCATTACTATATATACTCTTATTATAACACACAATGAAACATAAATGCATGATTGTAAAATTGTAATTTTATATATATATAAATATAAATATATTTATAGATATGTAAATAGGTATATTATATAGGTATATTTAAACATATGTGATAGAAGATATATAGTAAATTTACTTGATCATGACATATTTTATAATTTTTGAGAAATATTAGAAATTAGAGGTAAATATTTTTTTTTAATTGAGATAAGGCAATTTAAGTAGAGATATATGTGGAAGTATATAGATGTGTAAATGTATTAATATATTTTGTTGCAGAATATTGCAGAAAATGCCAGAAATAAAAAATGAAAGTAATCTCAGCTGATGTTGCCTCTCAAAGTCGGTTTATTAAATTGCATTAATTAAGTATAGGAGTATGGATTGAAAATTAAAAATTGGAAAGGAAATTAGAAGTTTAAATTCGACCAACGGTAAATACGACGGAGAAATAATGGATTTTATTTGTCAGTACTTAAGTGTTCCCAACAGCCTCACTGACTATTTTATTCTGTTACCGAGGAGCTGCAATATGTCATTGAGTGTACAAGTTCATAATCAAGGTTTGCATTCATCCAACGAACTGTGCTAGTATACCAAGTACTCAGGTTACTCAGTAAGTACTCAATTATGTTAAACTTAAGAGTCCGTGTTCTCGACTGATGCAACAAATACTTAACTGCGTGCTCGAGTATAGAATTGATTAATTAAGTCTTACCATGGTAATCCAGTACAAAAGTGCTTTTAAATATCTCAATGAGTTCTGTATTCTGTTACCAAGTACTTGAATCTGTCACTGAGTGTACCATTACCAAAATTTGAAGTTTCATTCCAGAAACTGCAGTAGTTTCAAGAGTATTTAGTTTACTCGTTGGTTACTTATTTAAGTCACCGACTATTCACTTACGTTACTGAGTTATAATTGTATTATTGCGTAATTATTTATGTCGTGTACTACGTGTACTCATTTATGACTACTCAATTCCTTCACCATGTACTCACCATTTTGTCATTATGGACTCGACCTCTTTACCACGTGATCTATACTACAACTTCAAATACTCAATTATGTTATCAAGTTCTAGTCATTGAGTACTCAATTACATTCCCGCATATTCTCTTCCGTTACCAAGTTCCAAATGCATTATTATGCATTCAATTATATTGCTGACTACTCAATTACGTCATAAATTCTTCAATTACATCACCAAATTTTCAATTGTATTATTATGTACTCTACTCTCTCACCAAGTACTGTATATAACAACACAGTATACTCAATTATGTCATCAAGATCTAAATTATATCTTCAAGTAATCAATTTTACACTAAAACGCTCTAACAAATACTTATATTTTAAGAGTTTGTTAATGACTAATAAACTAAATTTTCGAAAAAAACTTAACACAATATTTAATTTAATAGCTTTATAATTTTTCATTTATATGCATATTACATGTTTTATTTTGTTAAATATTTTGTCAAAAAAAATTTTTTTTTTTTTTTATTCTCAAAATAATAATTTTATTTAAAAAAAAAAAAATTTTATTTATTTAAAAGAAAAACTAAAAACGAAATTGTAATCAAAAATAATAATAGTCTCATAATTTTGAACTTAAAAATAAGAGCATAAAATTAAGAAATAAATTAAAAAAAAAAAAAAAATTAAACAAAAATTTCCTCTATTATGAAATAATAAACTATTAGAATATTCAATATAATTTACGCTTAAATAACAACCCACAAATTAAAAACAATAAAATAAAAAAAAAAGAATAAAATAAATTTTTTAAAAGAACAAAGACAACATAAACAAAAAAAAAAAAACAATAAAAAATATTCAAGTAAACTCTACAACAAAACAAAAAAAAAACAACAAGAACAACATAAAAAGAAGAATTTAAAATGAATAAAATTTTTCTAAATAAGCCACAATTATTGCACTCGAAAAATGAAAATTCTTCACTCAACTAAACTGAAAACATTAAAGTAATGAAAAAACCAAGCGTTTTTAAAAAAGCACATTTCCAAAATTACACAATTTTCCAAATTAAGTTTTGGGTTCCCCATTTTTAAATTCAACGGAGATCTTTATAATTAAGAAAAACTGTTAATGTTTCAATATCTTACTTCGAAAAAATGTGTGCAGGAAATACCGTTAGATGTATTTAAAAATAGCGAATTTCAAGATTTTAACCACTTGCAGTCCTCAAATGGCGGGAAATATTTTCTTAAATGACTCATAATTATGTATTAGGATCTAAATCTTATCATGTCTTAGGTCCTAACTCATAGGATCGTGTCTTAGGATCATTCTGAAATACAAAAATTGAATTTCTCATTAAGAACTTTGGAAAAATTGAGTTTCTAATAAAGGTGAATTAATTAACTTCTAGAACTTGTTAATTAATTTGTAAAAATGTGTGGCATCATTAATTGCAATTTTTGATCCGAACATGTAACGGTCAATATCCAAGACCAATAAATATATAGTCTTATTCTATATATATATTTATAAATCTTATGAAAGTCGCTGTCGTATAGCGTTCAAGGCTTCCAGATTAAAGATATTCCTTATAGGTTGTGGTAAAGAGGGCTTTTCCTTAGCAGACCTTAGCTCTGACACTAGAGTAGGAATACAGGAAAAAAGTTGTTCCTCAAAATTCATTTCTGGTTAGAGGTACAAATTTAATTGCTGCATTTTAATATAGAGATTTGCAAACACCTAGAGCCCGGAACGACAGACGATCAGTTTGAAACTAATGGATACATTTTCTTTAAAATCATTTAGAAAATTCACTATAAACATTTAAATTTTTGATGAGTAGAGTAGCTGGCTAGCATAGGCATTTTTAAAACATACACACGTCCCATATAGGTAATATACATATTTACATCGTCATCAACATAGCAACATATAACAACATTTACAAAATATCATCAACAGACTATTAAATTAAAATAGAAAAACAAAAAAAAATAAAAAACGAAATCATTTCTAATCTGAAGATTTGAAACAAAAAAAAATGTGTCGCATCAATATTTTGTAATCTGTAATATGCAACACAGAAAAATCCATGCAACAGCAGCAGCAGCAGCAACAGCAACTTAGTACATGGTAACAATAATAACTACGAGTATATAAATATTTTTGTTAAGTATTTGGTTGATCTGACACAGTCATTGGTTTGATTGGTTTGTTGTTTGGTTTGATAGATGGATTGGATGAGGAGAAGAATAGTTCGGGGTCGGATAATCAACGTTCGGGTAAAATGCATGGTTATATAGTATTGTGGTATATTATTTATGTACATTTTATTATATGTGGATAAATATACACACGTACATAAATAACTACATACAAATGAATAGATTCGATCAATATGTAATAATATGAATATATTTTTTAAAGTTTAATGTTATATTTATATATGTAATAGATTTTTATTATTGAATTATGTTATGTTATGTGTATATTTTTTGTTTTTAAAGTTAATTTTTTACTTCTTTGTTTTGTTGTTTAAGTTTTTAGTTTGTTGTTTTCTTTTTCTGTTTTTTATATTCGAGGTTTTTCCATATCATGCGTGGAAAATAAACAAATTACTTTGTAAATGATAAATTTGTTGTTTTTTTTTTGTTTTTTAAAAGTGTTTTAGTTGTTTTTCGAAATTGAATTAGTTGAATTTTTTATCGAATTGAAGAAATACATATTTTTTTTTTATATTTAAGAAAATTTTTTGAACCGAGTGGTATAAGGGGTAAATAATAATTTGTTTTATTCAATGAAAGTCTTCTAAAACTTCTCTCCTCCCGTCTAGGAATATTCATAAACATTAGCTTGATGATTTTATGTTGAAAATGATTGCGTCTTTTTGGCAAGTAAGAATATATTTTTCAGCGGCAGTTTCTTTTCCATTTCTATTTCTTTTCCTAATAGGCAGAAAAACCCATAGACATCCATTGCCCATCCAATGTCTCGAAGGCTTTTTCTGTCTTATGCAATAAGTCAATTCTCCAAAACTGATGTATTATTCTAAAATTAATTAAATGTTTTAGAAGAGATCTAATCTTTCAAACATTCCCTCAGCTAAAGATCGAATTTTGATTGATGATTAGTTTAATGAGGTAATTCTAAATTTTATGACCGGCTTTTGATGCAAAGCTGCTTCCTTGAAATAATCCTATGCATGCTTCTTATTTTCTGTGCAATTATATTAGCAGACCGACTTTACTACCGCTACTAAGTTCTGATCTACCACTAGTTTTTATTTCAAGCAACTTCTAGTCTACTTAAGATTTTAAAACTAGATCTAGGACGTCTATTTAAGACTTAAAATTTTCAAACTGAGCCTATTAGGAATTTTTGAAATTTTGTAATGCTAATGTATGAGTGCCATACCAACATTATTAGAAAAGAATATTCTCATTAAAAACTTTGAAATTTTTTTTTGATTAAAATTAATAATAACCCCAGCATTCATTTAAATACAACATTCTCAAAAAAAGCGATTGAATAAAATTGTCACGTAGTTCTGGTACACTGCCAATGGAATCAAACCACACTGTAATTTAAACAAAAGAAAAATAATTCAAAAAATGATATAAAAAACGAAGAAAAATTAGATCTATTTAAAATATACAAATTAATTGAATATTTTTTTATTCGATTTTTACTCGCGCTTATTCATTTCATTGAATTTTTTTTTTTTTTGCTTCTCTATTCTATTTGCACCAGCACAGTATTTCGAACGTTCTATAGAATTTTATTTTTCAAAATAATCACAAAAAAAAAAATATATAAATTTTTTATTTCAGTTTTTCTTCCCCTTTTTTTTTTAAATCCTGTAGTAGGCAAAAATAAAAAAAAATATTTAATCTCTCAAATAATTTTGTACTTGCATTTCATTCCAGAAAAAACAAAAATATTATTAGGAATATAATATATGAACCTACTATATGATTATGGAAAAAAAGAGCAATGATCTTTTCCATTTTATCGTCATCATATTTTATATTATATGTTTCCAAATACAGATACATTAAAAAATAAATAATAAAAAAATGCTCCCCCATACCTTAGTCCGGACATTGTTCTTTTAAAGGTTCACTTTTTGTTTATAAACAACAAAAAAAAAAAAAAAACAAAAATGTAAGAAGAAAAAAATAGGGTAAGTGCAAATACGTAACATATTTGAAAGGAAAATAACGAAATAAAAAATAAATATACAGTATAATATAATATTTTTTAAATTCATGTATTACTTATTCCAAGGAAAGTATTGAAATCGCGAGGGAAAAACACATTCGGCAGCCAGAAAAGCCTCGGAAACATTCTCTTCAGAAAAGCCTCAAATCTCACGTTTTGTTCCCGTGCTATATTCAGAATGCATTTTTGAAGATATGCCCCTGCCTGTCTTTCTAAACTCAAGGGTTGTAATTCGACGACAACTTAATTGTCGAACATAGTGTTTAATAACGGTAAATCCTGCTTGAGTTTTTGTGGGGATTCAACGGTCAAATGAAAAGCAAGCTTCAATACTAATTTAATATTACAAACACCCTTACTTATAGAAGCTCTTTGGGTACATATGTTACGTGGAACAATATTTTTAAAGACATGCCTCTTTGGTTCTACATAAATCCAAGCATCCTATTTCGACTACGACTAACATGTCAAAATTATTATATAATAACGGTAAATCCTGCCTAAGTTTATGGATGGAATTTGACGGTCAAGAGTAAAAAGAAACTGCAATACTAACTCAAGATTACAAATACGCTTACTTATAGAATCTCGAGGGGTACAAATAAATTACAGTAACTAATAAGTTTTGTTAAAGATTTGAGGACGGGATATGAGTTTTTTGACGACCGGAAGTGGGTTTTGCCTTAAACAAATAAATTTGAAGATAAATGTAAAAAGGGGCGAGGTTCTACGTAACTTCAAGATAAGGAATACGTTCTTTCTTAAATGTTGGAAGTGGACAGTAGAAAGTGTTATTCTTAATTTAATATATCTTATAGATTTACTGACGCAGCATGTATTTTAGTTTCTCCATATAAAAGCAGTTTCGACCATGATCCTAAACTTTCTAACATGCTAATGTAATTAATATCTTCTTCATTACCATACTTGTGTTTTTCCATATAATGCACCGTGTCAATAGACGACACAAATTATGAGTAGGGGGAACAAGTAACGGTATTTTTTTTTTTATTTTACTTTTACGAGTATATTTATTATAATTCTTCTTCTGATCCGACTTTTAGTCGGATATTGTTCAGAATTTTTTTTTTTTGTATTCAGAAATTTGATGCCACTTTAAAAAAAAATGGAAAAACTTAGCTAGCTAGTGAATAATGATTATTTAACGAGACATTGTATACTTTTATACAGTGCTTCGTTTTTTTTATTGCTACTTTTATGTAATTTTATTTTATTTTTTTTGTTTTTTATTTGTTTTCGCGTTACATACACTTTCTCCTCGGTGGTGAAAAGAATAAAAAAAAATATATATATATATATATATATATATGTAGGTATATAATAGTAAAAAAATTAAGATTTTCTTTAAAAGAAATTAAATAAAAAACAATCATTTGTTTTTTAATGCTATTTTTTTTCGGTTTTATCTAATATCTATAGGTACTGTATAGTATTTTGTGCATATGTAATTTGTATACGAATATGTACAAACATTAGTACATATGGGCTTTATTAAATTGTAAATTTTTTTTTTATAGTTATTAACTGGCGATATACTGTTCTAGTGGATTAGATAGAGTAATAAATTTATAGTGTATTAATTTAAAAATCAGTAAGTAATTATAAGTATACATACATATGAGTGTTGACATTTGGTTCCTCAGGAGAAGAATTTTCACTTTCCTAAGCTAAAAATTAAATACTATCTACGAAACACTTGTTTTTGATTAATTTATTTTATAAGATTCAATATTTACTTTAATTGAAACCTTATAACTCACAATAGAGCACAATGTTAATGTAAAGTTATAATAACAGTTTATTCACTGTTCGTTTTTGCACCTTCTGAGGCAATATTTTATTCAGGAAATGTTCCTCCAATTCATATTTTCCTGTTGTAAATTTTTTTTTTTTACTTTCTTTCTCCAATCCCTGGACAGTATTGGGCTTCCGCTGAGCTTTTGTTTCCAATTCAATTTAGTGCCTGTGCTTTAATTTGTATTCGGATTTTAGCTTTTTTTCTTTAATCTTCTTCGTCACGGAGTTGTTGCTTGTCCTACTTTTCTCTTGTCTTGGGCATTCCAGTCGAGGACTTCGCTATGCCGAGGAATCGTTAGTGGATTATTGATTATAAGGAGATTATTTTACTTTTTTTCCGACATTTTTACTCAGGATTGACAAAAACTTGTTTAAGCTCAGGATTGATTGATATGGCGTTGGAGTGAGTTACCTCAGGTGAGTTGAATAATTAACTGTTCCCTGCAGATGTGCAGCTTCATGTGTAGTTTCAATTAAAAGAGTATATTTAATACTACATATCGGGTAAAAGATGTATTATTATAAAGTACCTCATAAATCCATCAATGAATTAAGATCATTTCATTAAGCAACAAATCATTTAACTAATCAAATTGGTAATAAAACCTTAAGTTCATATTAAAAAAATAACAATTAACTAAAACTTATCATTGGTATATATATGTATGGGTTTAAATATTGTTTGTATTAACTTAATCGTAATTATAAATAAGTACCTAGTTTATGTAGCTTTTTTTTTTTTTTTTTATTTTTAAAACTATTTAATTACAACAAATACTTATAAAGTAATTAATTATTTTCTTTATACTATTTATTGTTTAGTTAGTTGTTGTTTTTTTTTTTTTGTTTTTATTATTGTGTTTCTTTCACTTTCCTTTTACACGTTTTATAATATATTAAAAGTGAACTTATAAACAAGTTTAAGTTTTTACTTTTCTAATAGTTTTTGATTTTTTTTTAGTCAGTAAATTAGAGGGTCGGATACAAAATAAAACAACTTTACTTTTATCATATAGGTTTATTAAATACATTTGTTTCATTTTCTTCATTTCTCTCTCTCTCTCTCCGGCTTCTTCCACTTTCCGTATAAGAGGGGGAATTTCAAATATTATACATTCGGGTCAGGTCATTTGTTGTTTCTACTTCTTCTTATTGTAACAAAGGCATCAGAGCACATGTAGAGTGGATAAACCATGTGCAATAGATTTTATTTGTATTTTCATTAATCCATGAGTTTTGATGTTTTTCTGCCCTAGATAATTAGTGGAAAAATATTTTTCATTCAGTTTTTTTTTTTACTTTATTTTAAATTTTATTTCTTAAGATGACAATTATAAAGCGGCTATAATGTATTGCTTTCTCTTTCTTTCTTGAATTATCCACAGCTCGATTATTTGAATAGAATGTGGCTGAAGTCAGATATTTTAATTATCGAAGAAATGGGAAGGGAGAAAGGTAAGCGGATATTATTAAGATTTTTAATTTAATATCGGGGTGTCTTTTTTTCTAGAGAGGGTCTCCGAACCCCTCCATATTTTACATTTTTTTATATACAATTCAATTAATTTAAAGAAATTGAAATTCATAAATTTAAAGAAAACATTTCTTCTTTAAATATTTTTTTAATAGATTTTTCACTTAGTAACAATAAAAAAATTTAATGAAAACACATTGATTTTTAAAAGTCGACCCTATTTTTGTGGGTCTTAATATGAGTATATGTTGAAAATTTTAAATGATATAATGATTTGTGACATTATTATACAATTCTGTTTTTTTTTTTTTTTTTCTTTCTTTATTTTTAAAATAAAACGGAAGTTTAAACCTCATACTAATTTTATGATTTTGAAAATAAATTATATATGTGTGGTGTTAGGTGAGGTGGCGGATGAATATCTGTACACATTAAAGATCTTAGAAAAGATTAAATTTAATGGAAAAAAAAATTGACATTATTAAAATATCTGCCAAAGATTGAAGAAGATTAAATTTAAATTTTTGGAATTTATGTGTTAAAGGTGAGTACCAAACAATAACTTTTTAAAAACAAAGTAAAGTAAAATTGAAACATATTTATGGTAATAAATTAAAGATCCGCTTAATTTACTTTAAATAATTTGTATCAGTGTTGTTATACATATATATATAAGTTAAAATTTATTAAAGACAGCATATTTATGTGACTCCATAATGAATAATTAAGTTTTCATTAAATATATATGCAAGTTCAATGTACTTTGTTGCAATGGAAATATAAAATTTATAAGTTATTGAACCCTGTTCTATTTGTTAGTAATAAGGGGAGGAAATGTGAGAGCATCAGCATGGTAATTAGTCATGAAGACACCTCATAAGTGGTTCACAATAAATTTCTTAGGCGGAGACGGAGAAAAAATCAAAATTTAACAATTAGTTGATTGCCCAATTAAAGGCAGAAGAAATTGACCATGGAAATGATTTGAGAAATAAGCAATACTTCTTTTAAAGAAAGTGTCTTCGATGCAACGATCTATCAAATCCAGAGATTTGCATAAAAAATGCTACGTGGATCTCTAAAATAAAAGGAGAAAAGTTAACGTAAGAAACCCTAATATCATGATTTAGAGCTATAAATAAGATTCACAGACAGATCTATTAAACGTTGAGGCGTGGGATGTAAAGTGTTTGAAGAATATAGTTCAAAAGCCAGAATAAAATCACAACTCTTAAGTCTTAAGGAAAATTGTTCCAAAACAAGAAGTCATAGGGAGAAGTTGATTAGACTTCCAAGAATTTAAAATACGAGACTACAAAGCAGTAAATGTTAATGACTAAAAAAGAAAAGTTTTCATCTGCTCTCAGAGATCATTAGCCTATAGTGTATTCTTATTTCTTAATTTGATTACTTATTAACTGCTTTGATTAGCCTATCAGTTATTGATATAATTAGTTAATATTAGAATTACCATTAATTCTATCATATACAAAAATTACCGAATATTATCCTCCTATAATTCTTTGTTAAAGGTTATCTCTATAGGCATTAACAAATCCCCATGAAATACCAAACAATAATAAAGAACTTTTATAATAAAAAACATTTCTTTCTATAATAATTGTTCTCATATAGTGAATGGAATTTATAAAATTCTTTCTTTCATTTCTAAATAATTTAAAAAAATTTTTTTTTTGTTTTATTTTCGTTTTAATTTCTGTGTCTTCGAAAACTTTTACGAAAAGAAAGAACTTGCAATCATTTGATGACAACGGCATGCCCTGATTTCAAGTTCTTGTTCATTTTAAATAAAATAACAAAAAAAAAAGAGTAAAAACTATAGATACTTACTATATTTTTTTTTACAATTCGTTTTTTTTTTTATTCAGTTTTTTTTTTTTGGTTGCACTGATTTATAATCTCTTCTCTAAAGTTGAAGAGTTGAATTATAAAGAAGTGTAGTAGTGGTATAGAAGAAGAAGCAGCAGCAAACGAAGTAGATAAAATCCCACATAATATATTTTGTTTTTACCCATAAAACATATATTTAAATATTAAATATACAGGGTGTTAATGACAAACTTGTTCGAATTGAAATACTATAAGGAATTACCGTTAGTAAGATTTAAATTCGGAATAGTTTTCAATTCCGAATTCATTCAATACTTTTGTGTATTTAATCCAATTGGAGTATTGAGGAATTACCGTTAGTTGGCTTTTAGTTAGGAATAGTTTTGGATTCTGATTCCAGTCAATACTTTTTTGTACTTATTGGAATTAGAATACTCAGGTATTACCGTTAGTAGACTTTAAATTAGGAATGCTATTGTGCTTTGATTCCATTCAATAGTTATTTGTATTTATTCAAATTGAAAAACCCAGGAATTACCGTTAGAAGGCTTTTAATTAGGAATACTTTAATGCGGAACATCCTGTATAATTATACCCTATATAAAAAAAATTACAATTTCATATCATTTTATCCTATCTCATCACATAACATCTAATCATCATCATCATCATCATCATCATCATCATCAATATCATTTTAAGAATATCTCTCTATATAGATTCCATAAAAATATGTCTCTATACAGACTCCAATCTCTTGATATAGACTAACATACATTCTTATAATATATTTTAATTACACAACTTACAAGTATTGCAGTTTTTTGTTTTTTATTATTATCTCACAGCTCTCGACATACGTTGTTCTTGTTTTGTTGTATTGCTCTGTAACAAGAGATAAATCCCAAAAAAAAAGAAAAAAAAAATTAAATTAAAATTGTGGGACGAATTTAGGGAATAAAAGAGGGTATATAAAAATTAAATCCATCAAATCTTTTGTTCTGATCATTGTTGCTGAAAAAAACACAGAAAAACATTGCAAAAATAAGGAATAATATAAATGGAAAAATCAGAGAAATAAAATTTTTTTTTTTTTTTTTTTACTCAAAATGTAGGTCATCATTTGGTAAATATTTTATTTTATTTTTTTTTTTTAACTCAAAAAGATGAAAGCAGTTATTTTGAATGAGTGATGAAAATTTTGTGTTTTTTTTTTATTTTATACCACAGAATGAAAGAGAAAATTTTTGGAAAAAGAGGAAAAGTAATGAAAATTTGTTTTTGTTGTTTTATTTTGTACTAAATTATAGAAATATTTTAATTCTAATAATGAATTTTAATAAAATTAAAACAGATTTATTTGAGAAATACTATTTTTAATTTATATGGGAGAAGAGGAGCTGAATTAGTAAATGCTGCAGAAATGAGTCATATAGGGAATTGATAAATCTTCTTTGTTTAGTGGTATATGCTGGGTTTAATCAAACTTTAATACATTATTTTTTTGGGAGCTTGTGAGTTGAAGTCCATTATAATCATAAAATTAAATGGGCTTATAAAATCCTATGACTGTAGCTTTTAAATTCCTAAGGATATGGCTTCTAAAATTCTATGGCCATGGCTTGTAAAATATTATGGTTATGGCATCTTAAATCTTATGGCTATGGTTTTTAGAATTCTATGGATGTGCTATTCAAATTCCTATGACTATGGCTATAGGAATATTAATTTGTAAAAATTTTAATTAGAGTATTTATTTGTATTACTGTATTTGTACTCTAATTCAATCTTTTTGTAGCGGATCAGGAGAATGCTGATAAATATTGGAATTCATAAAAGAAATAAAAGAAAATGTATATAATATCTTTGAAATTGAAGATAAAATTATTCACAAATTCTTTAAAATTAAAACAATTTTTTTTCAAAGCAACGTCTCATACTGTTAAAACGGATCTAATTCTATTCTGGGAAATTAAATAGTGAATGAAATTTTCATAAGTACAGGTGCTTGTGATTATTTCATGAATCTTGTAGGCCAATGATGGGTTTTGATTCTATTCCATACTGAGGAATTGGTATAAGATAGAATAGTGAGGAAATACCGTTAGTACAAATTTATACTGATAAATTAACGAATACTGAGCAATTACCGTTAGTTGGATTTAAAGTAGAAATATTTTAAGTTAGATCTAGATTAATGCTGACAATTCCTTTGAACTGTATCAGCGAACCTTTTATTTCAAATCTATTACAGGGGGATTTCCTCTCTCTTCATGCTAATTTTAGAATACTGATGATTAGAAATTTTCCCCAATTTAAATATCAAAGTTTTAATGATTCTTTCAAAGTTAACATAAATAGACAAATTAAACCTTATTTTTTCAAGTGTATGTATATAAATATGTATACAAATATAGTATTAATTTCTTCTATATTTTTCTCATTTCTTCTATAAAATACATATAAAATAACAAAAGACGTTTCGTTATATTTTGTTCAAATTCCTATCAGGAGTTAATGGGGAATAATTTGTTGGTGTTGTTTGTTTCGCTTTTCTTTTTTTCTTATGAAAAGAAACTTTAAAAAACAAAGGGAGCTTTTTTTTCTTATTATATCCAAAATATATATAAAACATATACAAAAATTTGAGTAGGTATGCATACATATACATAACTTTCCTATATAACTAATATAAACTTTTTTTTCAAATATAATCGTATCTAAAATATAAATTCGTATATCAAAGCGACGAATGTATCTATAGATATATCTTTTTCTTATAATAAAATAAAACAAGTTTATAAAATTGTGCTTTTCTTTTATATATTTTGTTTTCTGGTGTTCCTTTGGTTTTATTATTGATTTTAATGTTTACTTTATATATTTTTGTTGTTTTTTTTGTTGTTGCTTGTGTTGTTTGTGTTGCTTACCTTTATCTGATGTGATAAATTAGGTTGCGAAGTTTCATCAATTTTTTTTTTTTTAAATTTTTGATATTTCTGTGCAAATTATTATTTTTTTTTGCGACGACGACTTAAATGAGGTTCAAATTTAATAAAGAGGTCATATTTCGAAAAATATTTTCGAAAAATAGTAAATAAAAATTCTTGGGTGAATTTTAAGAAGAAGCGGTAAAGAAGAGTAGGAGGTTGTATGCTGATGAAGCAGACAGTAAATAATTCTGTGTAAAAAAATAAATTAAGTAATATTTAAAAAAGTAAATAAAAAATACAAAAATAAAATGTTTATATTTAATGCAACTATATTATATCATCGGGTGCATGACAAAACAACACAAGAAATTATTATTGAAAGAAATCAATTTTGTAAAACTTTCATAACTCAATAACTCATTAAAAAATGTATAAAATAATCGTAGTATCGTATCTATAGGAAAGTGATATCATATATTTTTTAAAGTTTTGTTTTGGAAAAAACTTATTTTAGGAAAAATTTTAGAAGGTAAAAAGTTTTAAGGTGAACTATCATCAGTTATCATTTACATCATCAGTAATCATTTATCATCAGTAATCACTTTCTGTGGCATTATTAGTAATCAACAGTTTATATTTGTGTGTGAAAATTTGCGCGTTCGAATTCTAAAAATATTTCATTTCCTAGATGCGTTTGAGTTTCATCAAAGACAATTGTTTTGAGGAGTTACCGTTAGAAGAGTTTAAATCGGTAATTGTTTAAGTTGGGTCTTAATTAGCATCAAGAAGCGATTATAAGGCATCAAATATTAAATAAATCCTCTTTTACTAGTCACATTCTTGCTTTTGTTTCATCGAAGGCAAAATGTTTGAGGAAATACCGTTAGTAGGTAATAAAATTGAAGTAGTTTAAGTGGAATCATGTTTAGCGTTGACAATTGCTTAAAAAGACACTGAATATTTAAATGTTCATTTCCTAGTCATGTTCTTGTCTAAGTTTCATCGGCGGTAATTATTTTGAGGAATTACCGTTAGTAAAGTTGAAAGTAGTAATAGCATCATTTGAATGTTGATTGACGCCCAATGGCCATTCCTTATCAAGTAACTATATATGAATTAATTGTCCATTTTCCAGACAAAATCGTTGTTTTTATTTCATCAACCGCAGTTACTTCGAGGAAATATCGTTAGTATGGTTCAAGGCATTAAATCTTCAGTTCAGAGACGATTCCTTAACAATAAACCAAATATGGATTAAATGTTTAAGCACGTATAGAAATAATTTGGAGCTACTACTAGCAAATCGATTTGATATGACTGCAGTTAACAATTTCGAGCCCACCTTAAGTGATACCTATTTTCTTATACGTTTAATACTATTGGCGCTCTTATTTCTTCGAAAATTATGTTTACAATGAAATATAATATTATAGCCCTGGTATTTTAATATCCACGCTCTTCAGAATATTTTGAGTTTATTATCTGTTATACTAAGATTATGACCTTTATTTTTACAATCTCTCTTTTTCAGTGCTGTGTAAGTGCTCGAAAGTTCTTCAAAGAGCCCATATCTATTTATTCTGGCAAATGAGGCTACATCAGTCTTTCTCACCCTTGAAACGAAATTTTTTACCTTACAGGTTCAAAATTTTTCAAGATTTCCCAAATGTATCTTAATCAATCCCAATTCCTGACCTGCATCAACACGATCCATCCATTCGTTTCATCAACCCTTCTGACTTCATTCAATTTGAAAGTTTTGAAATTTTAAACCTCGAATTAAAAAAAAAAAAAAAACTAAAGTCAGATAAAAAGAAAAAAAAATTTTTTTTTAAAAATTGAAATAAAAGTAAAATCTGATGTCATCCAAATTTGTTTTACTCTTTTTCTCTCTTTATGGAAAATTTTATTCAATACATTTTTTATTTTTTTTTTTTTGTCTTTTGCTTTTGTATTTGCGCTTATATGAGGCCATGAAATCTTTTTAAAAAATTATTATGTATGAACAAAATAAAAAAAAAGCAAAATTGCCAGTTTACAGTTGACTTGTTGATTGATTTAATAACTCTAAAACTGATTTTCGAAATTGAAATAAATAAAAAAAATATTCAATCAAGTTGAAAAAAAAAATTTAATTTTTCAAACTTTTATTCAAACATTTTTTTTGGGTGTTGTTTTGGGTAAATTTTTTTTTTTTTTTTTTATCTTTATTTGAATTTTAAATAACCATGACCTTATTCAATGGAGTTTTATATTTTAAACTTATTTAATTCTATTAGCTCTACTATACTTGATTCTTTTAACTAAATTGAAATAAATGTATGTTAAGAACACAGTTTAGTAAACATTTCATTAACATATGACGTCAGAAAAGAAGTGGATCATAGTACAATCCCTCTTCTCGTAATACATAAAGTGGTCCTAGAGCGGAGGAATTTTCAGCAGATATTATGCACTGTATATTCCTATTCATTATACTCTACAAGATCTTCCACCCAACATTATCAAGACTAGGAAATAGTAAATTAATAACCCGAATTCATAGGTTTTTCAAAAGATTTAGGTGCTGATTTCGTCGTCGACTTAAAACATTGTGCCTCTCCTTGACAGTTCTTATATTCGATTTTATATTTCTAGTTTAAACGCATTTTACGTATCATAACCAATTAATTTTTGAATGATTTCGTTTGTTGAGTCGAGGCATCTACTATTCATATACATTAATATCAGTATTGGATGCTCACTTCCTTCTTTGGTTTTTTGTTTTTTTAATTATTCAAAAAACAGACTTGGAATATGTTCATCTGTGCTTAATGAGTCGGCATTGTATGGGACGGAATAAGGATAGGAAAGCGGGGAATTAAATGGTAAATTCGAAAAGAATCCATTAAGATTCTTCTTAAATAATAAGTAGCAAAATCACCTAGTTTCGGAAATACAGAAGATTATAAAAAAGTCCACATTTTGCAATTCTAACAACTAATGAATTGCTATAACCAGTAGAGTATAACTTAGGTAGTTCCGCGTAGTAAGAATATGAATTTGCTGCCACTCCGGGAGTTTTTTGGAATTGTTTGAGAACAAGTGTCTGCGATTTTATTGCAGCTGAGCAAATATTATTACGTCCAATAGATCAAATGGTCCAATGTTCTGAATAGAACTTTAAAGATGTAACATAAGTTTGCAGATGGAAGAGGAAGCCTCCTATTTTTAGCAAATACTTTCTAGACTTAGATATTGCAACAGATCACATGTATGTAAAAGATAAAGGATTAGATTTCCTAATTAGGATTGAGAAGAAGTAAAAATAACATATTAAGATATGTAATATGTAATATTTAAAGTTATGCATCTTCATAGTCTTGAGATTCATTGCTATAGGCTTCGATCTTAATATTGTGCAAATACCGTTACGGCAATTATATTAATAATTATTTCAATATTAGATTTAAAAGATTATTTTTTGATTTCCTAGTATTTCAAGCGATTTTAGATGTTGATCTACCAACCAATCTATTTAATTGTTAATTATCATTTTTTTCCCCAGTTTCGATCTATCACTTGATTTCAATTTAAAACATCAAAACCTTGTTAAAAATCAATAAAAAATAGGTGTAGGAGGCTTGTTTTTTACATTTTTAAAATCTTTTCAGTCTTTTTTAAATAATAACAGTAAATATTTCATCAAATGTACTTGTTTCACACCTGATAGTCACATTGATTATCCAAACTATCTTATAACTTCAAATCACACAATGATTTTAATTGATATCTTCCTTATTAACAGTACCATATTAATATTAACAGTTATAGAAACCATTTTTACATTTACAGTTGATTAATAAACGCTGCCTTATTTCTAAAATTAATTCGACGACAAAATACATACAAATTTCTCTTTTAATTTCCCGTTATTTTTATTTTTAATTTTTCATTGTATTTTCATCATTTATTTTTTGGCAAGAATTTCATAATACAAAACCTTTTATTTTTGCTTCATTTCTTCCAGTATTTTCTATTTTTACACACCCACTATTTATCCGTTGATTGCAAAAGCTGAAGATGACGAAGAAGAAGAACAAGAAGATAGACAGATAAAGAGTAAAGAAAGAGATAAAGCAAAAACAAAAAGAAACAAAAGATCCCTAACAGTTTAAAATAACTCAAAAACTTGAAATAATTTTTTTTTTTTTTGTCAACCTGTTAAAATATCTTCAGTTTTTTTTGGGTTGAAAATAAAGTCTTCATTTAATATACGAAATTTTTATTGTCAGCTTTTTAATAATTTTTTTTTTTGCATTTTTCTTTTTTATCCTCTTTCTCTTTCTACACAAAAAAATACTTCCAGACAAAAATGAAAAACAATATTTAATATATGAAACATGGACATTTAAAATGCATTTTTTCGCACGAATGACTTTATTTTAAGTCTGTAAACTGTGTATATTGACTATTGAATAGCAATAGTTTCAAATTACTCAGCTTTTTATTGAAAAAATAAAAATAATAAGAAAAACAACAAAAAATAAATTAAAAAACCAAAAAAAAAAAAAACAAAAAAATATTTTTAAAGTAACAAACCTCATTAAAAAACAACACATAGCACACTCTTGATATGAAAAACTTTTAATATCTTTAATTTTTTTTTTTATTTCTTTGGTGGTTTTTAAAGTTGATATAATAAAGTCAGATAAAAATGTGAATTGAACAGAAATAAAATAACAGTAGTTGGTCTTGATTTTTCTAAGATATGGGAGCTTTTTTATGACATTTAAATTTTTTAGAAATTTGTCCCCATAGGGGAGAAAACTCAAAAGAGGTTTTACCGTTATAAAATATTTTTTTTTTTGTGGAAATTAGAAGAAATTCAGATTTCCGAACCTTATTCTGAATTTAATGAAATATTAAACTGTTGTTAGAATTTAGTTTTTGTAATATAGTTATTATGCATTTACTGCCACTACTTATTACGATTTTTAAGATTAAGTTTTGAAGACAGATGCTACGGTTTTCCCAGCTATGAGCTATTGTACTTGAAATGTCAATTAAAGGTTCAAATCACTATTAGTAGAAGGTGTTGGACACTTCAAAACTTTTCTCCGCTACAGATTATAAAGAAAACTTATAGAACTTACTTACGATCTTAAGCGTAACTATAAGTATACTTAAGTATTCAATTCCTTTTCCAAAGTCTAAAGCTCTGGGAATTTGAACTATTGGAAACTATCTGAGTATTTGAAATACTTTTAAAATTGAAGGAACCGAATAACTGTGTTTTTGTTTTTTAAATCTCCGAAACAATTAAATCCAAACACTTGATAGTAAAAAGAATCGATGAAGAGGAAATATAATTATAATTTATACTGCTAAATGAAGCAAGTGTCTAGGTATTGAAACATTTTAAAGAAGATGTTTTATTTTTAATTAAATTAAGTCTAATTACTCAATAATTAATCAGTGAAAGTAATAAAGTAATGTCTCACATATCAAGCTTTTGCAATTGCTGCACCTTTTCGGAAATATTTTACGAAAGCGTCGGGGTCTTGTAATCAAGCTTGGAAACCATATAATCATTAAGTTCACATATTTTAACTGTATTTTTTCATTAAAATACCTGTATTTAACATAAAATATTTTTTACTTTTATGTATTCCAAACGAATGGTTAATTTCATTAATAGTTTTTTTTTTGGAATTTCTTTTCAGAAGTGATATAAAAAAAAGTGAATAATAATAAAAAAAAAAACTACACTTTTATTTTTTTTTTTTTAAATTAAATTGAAGCAACAAAAATTGTGGTTAGTGGGTCATTACATTATTATATATGAAATTAAATAAAAAAAAAAAGAAGAATAAATAACAGTAAAATAAAAAAAATTAAAAAAAAAAAAACAGATATTAATTGAATTCAAAATGTTATCTATCACTTGGTAATTGTTTTTTCATTATATTGTATCTATATACATGAACTTTAAAATCAAACATCGTATTATACAAGTTTATAAATACAACAATATGACTTAACTTAACTTGTATCGAAATTAAAACATTATCCAAAGTCTAATAAGAGCTTTTATTTACATAAATAGTTTTCTACTTATAATTTTCATTGTTTTTGATAGTGGGGATTATTCGGAAGCATAAACTGGGAGTCTATTTAAATGGAGAATATGTTTAATAATGGTTTTGCAGGACTCTTAGAAAACCCCAGTGGAGGTTATACGGAAAGTTTGAGAGAAAATTAATTAAACTGAATCTTAGAATGAAAAGAAGAGCAATTATTACATTTATTTAGTACCATTTAGTGGAGTTTGAATTTAAATCAAATTCTATCGAAAATAACTAAGCTCCTCAAAAATTAAATTCTTAAATACACTCCACCTATCGAAATGGGGAATCTTAGGATTAATGCCTATCACTTAATTGACGGTGTAGTTTTGGAAAAGCTTTTATAAGATTAAGAGGAATGAGGGAGCCTATTAAAATGAAGATTAAGTTTTATAATTACTTTTCAGCGATCAATAATTCAAATATTTAAAAAAAGATCAGAAAAAAAGATCAATAATTACATTTATTTAGTGCCAGTTATAAGTAGTGGAGCTTGAGTTTATATCAAATTCTATGGAAAATAACTAAGCTCCTCAAAAAGGAAATTCTTAAATACACTCCACCTATCAAAATGGGGAATCTTAGGATTAATGCCTATCACTTAATTGACAGTGTAGTTTTGGAAAAGATTTTATTTTAAATTTAAAATTCCTTCCGCAGTTTGAGTCGATTCTAACTTAAGGCAAGATATTTGTGTTACGGTGGTTGCAGATAACATCCAAAGTAATAAATGGTGACTTCATGAAGCGCCCATAGGTAGTATTGGGTTTTAACCACTCCAAACCAATCTCTTTTAAAACTCAACTTAAGGATTAACTTTTTAATATTAAAGTTCATTTTAGTTTTGGGATATCGATTAGGAACGGAAGCCAAAGACTGGGACTTGGAAGTGGTAGTTTAGGCAGGGTGTCTCCTGTATGAGGATGTGAGAAGAATGAAATTAAGGATTAACCTTTTTAATATAAAAGTTCTTTTTGGTTTTGGGATATCGATTAGGAACGGAAGCCACAGACTGGGACTTGGAAGTGATAGTTTAAGCAGGGTGTCTGCTGTATGATGATGTAAGAGGAATGGAATAGTATTTTAAAAATCCTAACTGCAAAAGTAATACTACAACTAATTGGTTGATTGTTCAAAGTTTCTAAACTCAAGATTTTCTTTCCTTGACCTTTTAATTAAGGAAAGGCGTATGCTTTTTTAAATGTTTTGAAATCTTCTCCAATTAAACTTTAAAAACTATACTACTTTTTAATTACAATCTTTAGTTTCTATTGTTTCCATTTTTTCATATCATCTCTTTATCGTCTATCATTTATTTTACTATGTTAATGTATGTGTTAATAACCGTTATATGTTACATATACTGTTAGTTTTTTTTTTATTTTCTTTTATTTATAAGCTTGTTTTTTTATTTTATAACTTTATTATTATTATAAGTTGTGTTGTTTTGTTGCTTATTTATTTTTTCTATATTATGTTTTTTTTTTACCTTCTTTTCCTCACTAACAAACTGCTTTATTTTCACTTTCACTTGCAATTTTAAAATAAAAAAAAAAAAAATAAAAAGTGAAAAAAAAAATTAGAAGAAAAGAAAATATGAAAAATTATTCAATATTATTTTATTATTTGTATGAATATAGCCTGCAATATATTTTTAAATAAGTTAGAAAAGAAGAGCATATAAAGGTAAAAAAAAAATTTAATTAAAATATGAAGTTAATATTCATTTGTTTTTTAAAAAAAAATGATTTATATTTTGGTAACAATCTAATTTATGTAAAAATTAAGAGGTACATTTTAGTTAAATTTAGGTTAAGAAAGTTTTTAATTTAATTTTTATTATTCTTTAAATTAACAATGAGCTGATTAGTGATTAGACTGCTATTGCTTCAAATTGCTTCCATAATAGTAAATACTAATAAATCATAATTAATGCTAAGTATTCAGGTTTTTATGTTTTACAGATTCACTGAGTGAAGATTGGGATGTTAAAAAAAGGGTAACTCCTGTGAGCATTGTTTGTTTAAATTAAAAAAGTTGGTTTCAGTTACAAAATAATCTTCCGGAAAATTAGGCCGAGAACTTTAAAGAAAGTATTGAAGAACCTTTAAGTAATTTGATTCGGTAATTTAATTTAATGCGAAATCGAAATACTACATATAATATGAATGATAGTCAACGGAAAGATCGAAGAAAGACGCAGAGTAACCTAATCGTTAGGATAAGCTCTTTAATACAAGTGTACTGAGTTTAGATTTGGGATATGGATAAGGTACCGGAAGTCTTTACACTGAGTATTGGAAATTAGGATTATGCATAAACCAATAAAGAATCAACTAATAAGTTTTGCCTATCTTGCCTAGTTCAAGTTTTACCAATTCATTATAAAAAATTGTTTGTTAATGCTCAGCTGGTCGCGGAAGTTGCACCGTACATACGATTAACATTTAACTTGGTAAGTAGCCCTCAAATAAGTCGACCTCGGTCTCTTTTAATTTTCCATTTCTTCTAGTTAAACAGTTCTAGTGATTAACATTAGATAAAATTTTTCAAGGGAATTCGCTGTTAGATCAGAGTTAAGTAGTTAGATCCGTTAACTCATTGCGGGAGAATCGTTTTTTAAAGATTTCTTCGCACTCAATTCTAAGTGGTTTAAAACCAAAAAAATCTTTCAACGCCGGCACCTCTTTTGGTTTAGTTTATTAAAATAATATATGAAAATTTTATTCAAAGTAGAATAAAAGGTATCCAAAATTCACACTGAATTATATCTACTCCATAATTTAAATGATATATAAAAGGATTACAAGAGAATTAAATTCAAAAACAATTTATACCAAAGAATTTGTTAGAGTATAACCGAACTGTGACAATAAATCATATTGACCAGAACCATTTCCTTCATCATTCCATTCCAATCCATTCTCAATTAAAATTAAAATAAAATCGTGGAATTATAATTAACTTTTGAATTGTTTTGCTAAACCTTATGCACAGTATGAATAACATAAATATGTTAAATTTTATTAATTATAATAACATTTCCGAGTGTAAACGCGTTTTTAAACCAACATAAACAATTCCTAAAATATTAAAATAAAGAATTAGTATAAATGAATTTATTAAAAGTAAAACACTAACGCCTTAGCCACAATGAGCGTAGCTATGACGCAGCATTAAAGTTGTAAAATGTCCAAAGTTGTATAGCTTCGAATTTTTCAAGCACAATGCAAAATGTTAAAAGCGTTAAAGTGACTCTTCAATTTTAAACTAAAAAGTAATAACCATTAGTTGTTAAAGTAGCGCGGCAGTTAAAAGTTGATTAACTTCTGCGCCAAGCTTGCTTTGAAACTTGCTTTATTGTTACTTCATTGCGTGCATTTGTATTGTTTTCCATATGTTTTCCTTTTTGAAGTAGAATTTCAATGTTGTTGGCTACGCTGATTGTGCTCAGCAGGTAATATTTAAACTCATACACTGGTTGAAAGTAAAAAACTGAAGGGTATAAAATTTATTTGATACCTTCGTCATCGTAAGCAAAAATTATGTAAAAATATTTTATACTAAACGTATAGAACAAAGAGTTTAAAATAAAATAAAAAAAAAAAAAAAAAACAAACAAGACAATATTAAGAACATAAGAAATATAAGAAATATAAAAAAAAAACATAAAACAAACTATTTGAACATAAATTAACAGAAGAAGGAAGGAACAAAATGAATAAAAGTATAGGGATCAAAATAAAAACTATGTTTATTTAATGTCATTAAACCTTTTCATTATATTTTTACATACTGTGTAGACAGTATGATAAAAAAAACTAATACACAAAATGTTGTATATATATACAAATATTTGTGTGTATGTATAGAAATAAAAATATTACAATAAAAAAAAAACATCAGACATAAGGAATAACCTATAATAAACTGGGATGAAATAATATTCATTTGATATTAAAATTAAAAAATAATAATAATAAACAATGATGAAGAGTGAAGACTATTTAATATATTCAATATATATATATATTATCAAAAAAAAAACCCGGTATGAATTTCAAAATTAAGTGTTATACATAATGGGGAGACACTAGATACAATATAATATATACAGACATACAAACACATGCATTTCAACAATTAACTTATGGTAATGTTATTTCATAAGCGTCTATAAGATTTAATAAAAATTTTAATATAAAATTAATATCAGTAATGATATATGTATATATGCTTAGGTGTAGCATAGAGGAATTATACGGCTTCCACAAGCCTCTGTACTTTATTCTATTTTGTGATAGAGCTTTGATTTACGTTCAAGTTTTTCCTGCTTCTTCGATTTCTTTTATTATAGTTCTTTTCCATGTGGTTTTCGGACATCCCACTTTTCTTTTCAGTTTGGCGATTCCAATCGAGGGATTCCTTGGCGTACAAATTAGGTTTCCTAAGATCGTGGACATCCGGTTTATTCTTTCTTTTGCTGACGACAGGCATGTATTAATAGATATGCAATATAACATGTTGTTGGGTGCACATATATACAGTTAGGAAGGAATTTGAAATTTAGGGGGACTTTATAAACCAAATTTTTATTTAATGTAATTTTTTCGTGGAAAATTTTTTGAAGGAACACTCTTCGATGTATTTGAAGCAATTTTTACAACAACATTTAAGCTTTTGAGGAGTAACTAAATTGTGTTCCAAAAATTTAGCCAATGCGTTTGCATTTGAAAGCTTTGTGTTTACTCACAGTTAGTTTTCCATTAGAAACCTTTTAAAGGACATTGCCAACCTTTTTACACTTAATAAATGTTGAAAAAGATAGCGAAACCTGTAACTAAGCTAAAGTTTAATTCGCAATCCTTTCGGAAGCTATTTTTGTATAAAATATAAAAAGTAATTAAGCTGTAACAACAGAACCATATTAATAGCAATTTCCTCGCAAAAACAGAAAGCAGAATATTCATAGAAAAAGTTTAATACTGTGTCATATATCCTGTACTATTTATTTCTTTCCGTCAAGGCCTACCTAAGGTCCAATACCTAAGATTTTCTAGCTGTTTAATTTTATAAATATCTGAGTTTCTTGCATCCCTGGGATTGCTTCTTAAAATTGGAGTGGTAAAAATAATCCTAGATTCTCAAACAAAAAACCACGGACAAAACTCCAAATAAAAAATGCTTTGTCAAAAACATATAATTCTTAAAATTTAATATTCTCACATTCAAAAAATAAACATTTTCTTGACCCTCGAATTTTTTATTAAAAAACCCGCACTGTACGCGTATATTAAACCCAACAATAGAATACTAATATATATATACCAATATATACCTATTCTTCTTTTGATCGTATCGTATCACAACCGTTTAGCATCAAAATTTTGCTTTTGTTATTTACAGTGTTTTTTTTTTTTTCTTTATTTGGTTTTTTTTTTAAGGTGAACTTTGAGGGTTTCACAATTTTTTTAATACATACAGTTTTGTTTTTTTGTAAGTCTTTTTACAATTATATTTTCACCTATATAATCATGTTTTTTTTTATATTTATTTATTATCTATTTAAAATGACAACAAAAACAACAACAAACGTTGAAAAATAAAATGTAAAAGAGAATATAAATTTTGTATATGTACGAGTGTATCCAATATCCATATCCATATAACCACCGCCGCTGTCGACATATTCTTTGTTTTCTTTTGAAGCTTAAACAATTAATTGAAGAGTTTTGTTGTTTTATATTTTACATTTTACGAATATACATACATATGAATATTAGTTTTTTTATTAATTTAAAGAAACAGACAAAATACATATAAATATCATATACGTTTAATTGTAAAAATACAAAAAGGATTCAAAGGGTTAATGACATTCTCAATTTGGTTTGTAGTTGTAATCTTCATTTTCAAATTGTATATAAGTTATAGGAGTTATTACTTATACAATCGACTTCAATAATGTTATTTGGTTTCGTTTTACATTTTAATTTCATCCCTTATAATTCCGGCCATTTTAATCCCTAAAATAAACAGGACAGTTTTTTAATTTTTTAACACTATTGCATTTAAAAAAAAATGCATGTACTAGTAAGAGTAATTGTTCCAAACAGATTTGAGTGCAACTTTTGACGACATTCATACTATCAGTTAGATCGATTGGAATACAAAATTTGAAAGGAAATTCTATTCCTATAATTAATAAATTTTCAAGCTTCTTCTTATTTTAGTGGATTGGGATGCATCTTATGAGATAGATTTGAATACAAAATTTGAAGACATTTCTACCACCACTCAGATGGATCTAAATATAACATTTGAAGGACATTTGAACTATCCTTTAAATTGATCAATAAGGATAGATTAAATAATCTTTTTGTATGGTAATTGGGGAGGATCTTATGAGATAGATCTGAATACAACATTTGAGCACTTTACTACAATCCGTTAGGCCTTAGAATGACTTAGGTTTTGACTACAACATTTGAAGACAGTTCTACTGTCCCTTTAAGGGGATCCATTTTTAACTCTTTCTTGTAACCTCTGCACCAAGGTTTTTATAAAGGATTCTAAATATCAGAGACATCCTTCTCGATTATTTAGGTATATTATAACTCTGTAATTATGATATCATACTTAAATTTTTATTTAGTAACTGAAATGTCTATAAATGAAATTTGAAGAATAATTTGTTCCACACGTATATTATCATTTAAGGATTCAAATTTTCGATTTTACAATGGAAATGTCTCAATATAAAATTTAATGATTGATCTGCTCTATACGCACCATTCTGGAAGAATTAATTTTAGGATTAAATACTTTTAAAATTTTTAAGAAAGGTGTTATTATACATTAAATTGAAGAGAGGATTGACGGGTTCCTACAGTGTGTTGATTACTTTAAAATACATGTTTAAAAAAATATTTTAGATAAAAATCTCCTTTTGTCTAATTTAAAATTTTAGGTACTTATTTTCTAAGGACCGACAACATCAACAACAACAAAAAATGGTCATCATTTTATTATAGTGCGTTGTGTTGTGCAGGCAAAAGTGTTAACCAGATCTTGTTTAAAATAAAATTATACGGTTCTTATGTAAATAACTTAAGAAAAAATTTTCATTAAAGTAATCAGAAAAAAAAAATAAGATACAAAAGTAGTCATAATAAATAATAATAAGTAAAAAAGAAAAAAAAAAAAAAAGAACCACCGAAAAATGGTTGGGTGGTCTTTAAAAAAAAAAAAATTATAAACAAAGAGAAAAAATTTGTACAAAATAATTTTTTTTTAATATCGGCGTCAGTGTTTTTTTCTGATAAAAAAAAAAAAAACACTGTATAAAAACAAACAACAAGAGTTGTTAATGTTGTTCATTTAATTTGTTACATTTAGATTTTTTTTTTATGTTGCTGTTCTTGTTGTTGCTGTGAATCTGATCATGTCAAAAATGAAAAGGCTTCATTTCTCAGAGACTAAAAGATACAACACAGAAGAATACAATTTTAAAACAAACATTAAAAAATATTTTTCCGCATCATTAAATTTTCCAAAAGATTATTATAATATCTTTTAAAAAATGGGTTTTTCCTTCTTTCCTTGTTTTTTCGAATCTTAATTTAAACTCTTTTTAAAACAGCAATTGCAATTACGTGATTATGTTTAACATATAATATAATTTATATAAAACGTAAAATTCCGTGCCGTTCCAATTATAACCAAAACTGAAAAGAAAAACCTATCCACAGTTACCAGTGGATTTTTTTTATTTTATTGATAATTTAAAATCCCAAGTTGTTGCCGTGGTTAATTAAGGCTTGAGTGAATCTAAGTGGTATTATATTACCACGAGATTAATTGAGCCCAAGTTTTTAAAAACTGTAACATCAAATGATTGTGGAGTACCTATTATTTGGAGTACAAAAATCACTGGTAGCTTGGATGGGATTATATTGAGTGAGAAAATTGAGTTAAAATATTTTTAGCTATATGGATTGCAACATAATTAATTAGAACATTTTAAAATGTTAATTGTATTATATTACAAATTTTTTTAAATTCTGGGTGGTTAAAAATGTTTAAAATAATTAATAATTGATAATCCAGTAAATTACTTTATAAAAGATTGAAAATTAATGATCCATATTAAGTGTAAATAAATTTAAAAGTGATAATTACTATTAAATTTTGATTTGAGGTAATTTTGTGTGAATAAAATTTAGTACCAAGTTTAAGTATAAAAAAATTGATTAAAAAATGTAGTCTGTTAATAATCAATTAAGAACTTTTAAATATATTTATTTTATTTTTAAAAGTTAATTTTCTGGAAATAATGAGTGATTAAATTTGACATAGTTTAAATTTAGCAAATTAACATTTCAAAAATGCTTTCAGAAGAGCTGCAAAATCAGGAGGATTCCGTTGACTAACACTAACCTGTATATATCATTTGGATAAAATCCTCGAAATAATTTAGGAAAATACAGTTAGGCTCCACCTGTACTTTTTTAAAATCTTAGAATTTTGAAGCACAAATATACGCCTTCGCAATATACGCAGTAGAATGTTTTTTTTTTAATTTTGAAGGCAGGATTTAATATTGATGCTTTAGATTCGAATAATCTATTAACATATTATGCATAGTTATAAGAAATTAATCACCTACATAATGAAACTCTCATTTATTATTATGGAAGTCAAAACAAACATAGAACGCGGAACGAAAATTAGAATTTTTGAAGCGTGTGTCAAATAGGAGTTGTTATATGAAAGTGAGACATGGCTTGAATCTAGAAATAATGTGCAGAAATTACAAGTTTTTGTAAACAGATGCCCGAGAATCATATGTCAGATATTCTGGATAAGGCGCATGCTGAACGAAGACCTTTGGGTAATGACGAAGCAAGAGCCGTTATTCATTCAAATAAGGAGAACGAAGTAGAAATGGCTTAATCACATTCGAAAGCGCCCAAAATATCAAACGCCATGTGCTATCCTCATTCCAGAGCCAACTGAAGGAAAACGTTGCAAAGCGAATGTGACCTATGTGGAAAATCATAGTTAAAAATAAAGAGAATGGCATAAACCGAAAAAAACAATTGGAGAGACTATGTAGAAGCCTATGTTCCTTAAAGGAATAAGAATAAAAATCCTCAATGAGTAATACAAAAACTTTTTCGAAATCTAAAAGGTTCTTTGAGATCTTATAGAAAAATAAAAACAAAAATGGATGAAAACTTGATAACGGTAGAATCCCATCATAACACATTTCTGGATTTTAATTTGTTGGAGCACATTTCTTGATTCTAATTTGTTGGACGAATACTGGCTGTAATAATTATTTTGAAATATACAATCATAAGAAAAAATTTTTATAGAACACAATACCCTGTGACACTGCAATTTGCTTCAAAATCAATATTATAACAAATCCCACAATATCCACCACTTTAACACGCCTAGACCTGAATTTACGGAAATTATTTTATAAAATGTAATGAATAGTTGGTACTCAGTTTTTTCGTAAAAAAAAAAATGTACAAAAAGTGTATCAGTAACTGACATATTATTGAACCATTTAAAACGTACATGCAAGGATTCAATGCTTTCACATACAACAGTGGTGTATAATAATGAGTCATGTCATGTACTTTCTGAATTTTTAAAATTTAACACTTTGATGTACTATGGAAATTATTGACAGGTTTTATACTCTGTTATAATACCAACCATCACACTAAACTACCTGTCATATTAACGTGTTCAAACCTTTATCTAATGAACCTATATAAAACATTTCACTCAAATTTTTTCATATTTATTTTTTTTCAATTCACTTCCATTCCACGGAAGTTGTTATCTAGTGCAAAAATAATATAAACATATCCTACATATATATATACCTGTATACATATTACCAATGATAATAGTACGATCCGATAATCAAAGATAAGCAATAAATCAGTTTAACAAAAAATAAAAAACAAATACTAATATTTAAAAACCGGTTACCACCATCATAACCATTTCATTTCATTTTTTTTTTACCTATTTTTCAAAAAAAAAAAAAAAAATAAAAAAATAAAAAAAAAAAAAAAAAAAAAATCATCACTCGCTCGCTTATGCCATAACTATCGCGCACATATTTTCTATTCTCATGTGTATATTAAATTACACACAAAAAGTACGTATATTTCCAGATATCATCAAGTATATGGCAATTTTCAGGTATTTATTTATAAAAAAAAAAAAAAAAAAAAAAAAAACAAAAAGGTAGAAAAAAATGCAGTTACTTATTTTATCTCTTAATAAATTTATTAGTATCTGTATATAACTATGTAGGTATGTTGATAATTTATATGATTTTTGACGAAGTTGGAAATAAAATTTTATCAATCGTACAAATGTAAGTATGTAAGTATATATATATTAATGTACATACGTACTTATAAAATAATATTATGCAGACAGACATATTATAACTTGTCGTAAATGACATTGAATTATCTACACTTTTTATTATTTTTTGAATTTTAAAATTTTTTTTTTGTAATAATAAAGTTGAAATAAAATTGTAATATTTATTGCCAATATATATTATGTGATGGTATTGTTTTTTTGTTGGTGATTTTTAATACATTGGCAACAGTGATTTAAAGACTTTTTTTTTTTTTTTTGGAGTGATTTCTTAATTTAGTTGATTTTAGGTTTTAAAATGAATATTATAATTAAGATTGTGACGTAAAAAGGGAATTGAATGTTAATTAAAGATATTAAATTGAAAGGAATATGTAATTTAAATGACTTTTCCGGCTCTTATGATATATAAAGCTGCTGTCCTTAAATATTTAATTGTTATAACGGTTATTTCATTTTTTTATTCACTCTTAAAATCACATTTACTAAAATTGTTATGATCATCTGAAAACTAAGAAAGATCGATTTACGTCAGTTATACGATAAAATAAGTTTAAGTATTTACTGGATTCCTGGAGTAAAACTGGCATCAGAGGATCTAGAATTTATCTGGATCCTCTGGAATAATTCGTACGTTCCTACGAAAAAATTAAGGTATTCCTTGTTTCCCAATCCATAATTAAGGTACTTACCTCTGATTGAGACTTTGTAATTAGGTGCTTAGCGTCAATTGTCAATTAATTTTTAAGCTCTATCGCTGTAAAATGAGCGTATCTTAAAAAGTGGCTTGAAAACTAATTTTTAATTTTACTAGAACACAAACCTGGCATATTTTTTTCACTGCCCTTAGTCATTTCAATTAACAAATCTGTAATATGGAATTCTGTGACATAAGTAAGCATTTAACTGTTTTAACTGTTTGAAAATTTTTCCGGCGTTAATTGGAAATCATTAAATCTTGCCTGGGATATGGAATCTTGTTGGAATATTAACTTTAGAATGAGAAACAATTAACAATCTAATTTGGAGGATTTTAAAGACAAGAGGAATAATCATCACGCATTGAGGACTTAGAAATTAAAAGACTTATAAGGGTGGAGAGTAAAATTAAATTATAACTTAATAATTCAACAAAAAAAATCGAAATCTTGAACTTCAAATAAAGCTAAAATTTCCAATTCAAAAAAAAAGTACTCAAACATATCAAAAAATTTCCTTCAATTGCAGGATTAACCGTTATACGACTTAATTTTTTGTTTATGACTTTAATACTCAACTGAAATTTAAAATTATATAGTATAGTTTTAAAAATCTACTTCTATTGAACCATTTACAAAGTGTGTAATTTAAACTTTAACAACTCTTATTAAATATTTACAAGCCACCTGGCCTAGGAAATTTTATAGTCATGCGAAAAATTAAAATAACTTAAACTAGAATATACTTTTAGGCAGAAGAACTTTTATTTCTAATATTATTATTTAGACAATTAATTAAATAACAGTACATTTTAATTAATTTAATATTAATATTATTGTAAAAGTATTATGCGATCAAAGATTAACTACTTATATAGACTTAATAATAACACTTTGTTATGTCTTACAATCCATATTTATACCTGTAAAATAAATCGTGTAAATTAATAAATTGTTTTTGTTATTTTGCTCTGACTATTTTTGGTTTTTTTTTTTTTTTTTTTTTTTTTTTTTATTACTTATTAAAGTGACAATTATCACCTTCAAAACCCGAAAAAACAACATCTAAAACTGTTATACACATACCATAAAATTTTTTTTTATGTTTATAAAAAAGTCGTCTATATTAAATATTATTTAATTTTTTTTTTTATTATAATATTTATGTATTGATTTTCAGTGTATTGGAGCAGAAAAGTGGATTTTTTTTTTTATAAAAAGTGAAATCGATTTTTATTACATACATTACTTGTATAATATAATATTGTTCATATATATTCTAATATATGTATACTTGTATATATATATATATTTATATTAAATCTAAAGTAAAATGTAGCTTCTGCATAAACTGTAATTCCATAATAATTTCTATGTTTAAATTTGCATAAAATATATCTTATAGATGTATTTTTATTATAAATAATAATAATAAGTAAATAACAATAACAGTATAATTATATATTGAAGTGAAGTGAAATTATAATATGTATTTTGTATGTTATGCACTTATTTGGAATTTGAATATATGCGTTTTAGTATAGGATATCGTGCAATATAAATTTGTATTTAATATTATGTATTACATAAATCGTAAAACAAATTAAAACATTGAATATGCAATGTGTTTAATTATAATAATTATTTAATTGTATATTTTGTTATAAGGTGGGAAGATCATACATTTTGAAAATGAAAATTGTATAGAATTAGAATAGAATATAAATATATGGGAAAATTATATGGTATTGGGTTTAAGATCAAAACTTTAAATAATGTCCACGGAGATTATAAAATTTTGTATTATAATCAAAATATGTAGGTCAGTTGTGTTTACTTTTTGACATATTAGGAAATATTTAAAGTATTTTAACATATAAGAAAATGGTAAGTAATATAGTATATAGTTATACTGTTAGTTTTGGATTTGGGACACTAGAGGTTAACCGACTGGAAACTAAGATTTAATTAGAAGTTCTTTTTAATACTGGGCACACTGAAGCATTAAGACTCATACAATCCTAAAATGCAGATTTTAAACTTTACTCTAGATGGATAGAATCGGTGGAAACTCAAATTTGCTTCATGGAGCTCCGAAGCTTGAGTTGATTAATTAGGGATACAGCAGCCTGATATTTTTGTAATCGAGACTCTAGAACTAAACCGATTATAGCCTAAGAAAACAAAATATTTAAAATATATGTTTTAATTTGAAGTTTAAATAAATGCTAGGCATAATGAAGCATTTAAATCCAATTAATACAAAAATGCCTATCGGAGACTGAACAGGCCTCTAGATTGCCAAATACAAGAAAAAAATCAAACTGCCTTCACGGAGTTCTACCGCTCAAGTTGCTCAATCAGGACTATTGCACATTAAATTGATCAATGAGGGTTACAGAAGCCGAATATATTTGAATCTTTAGCCTAGAGGTAAACCGATTGTAGCATAAGAAAACAAAATATTCAAAATACATGTTTTAATTGGAAGTTCACGTAAATGCTAGGCATAATGAAGCATTTAAATTCAATCAATCGAAAAATGCCTGTCGAAGACTGAACAGACCTCTAGATGGCTAAACACAGGAAAAAATTTGAGCTGCCTTCACGGAGCTCTACTGCTCAAGTTGCTCAATTAGCGCTACTGCACATTATATTAATGATTAGGATTTGAAATCAAGTTTTAATTCTTTAATCAAGCTTCAAGATTTTCCAAAGATAAAGTTTATAGCCTTTATATGGATCATCACAAGAGGTGGATCACTAATACTGTAGAAATGTAGGCTATGTTAATGTTAGACAACGTTCTGCAAATTGATTTGGGATTGTCACTTAATTGATTTCACTGGGACTTAGAGCACTAGGTATTTCCACTCTTCTTTAAACTTCTAATTAATATTTTATGCAGCTTCTCTAGTTACTGTCATGCTATGAGATAAACTTCTACTTAAAATTTAAATTTTTAGTAAAGTATCTTATCCCTTAAGACACAATATTTTTGTATAAATTTCCTAAATACATTTTATAAGCAAATACGAGTATATACTTTCTAAATTTATCTTTTCCTCTGTTTTAATTTTGTTGTTACAAGATTATAATATCTACAATAATAATTTCTAATTTTTTTTTTTTTAAATTAAATAAAATAATCACGTATCTATATAGTATGTATATAATATAAACCTGATAAAAAAGTTACACCTATGCTCATTACCATAAAAAACAAAATAATATTATGTTGTTTTTCTCTCTGTAGATTTAAATCAAAGGAAATGAATATTCTGAAAAAGTTAAAAGAATTCAAATATGAATAAAGAAGAAAAGTAAAAATGAATTAGAAATTATCCATGGAATAAATGTATAGTTAAAAAAATATTTTTTTAAATAGGTATTTAAAACTCTTTAGAAATCTGACAATAACATCTGAAATTGAATTGCATTGCAATTTCTTTTTTTATATTTTAAGTGGCATATTATTTATTGCATCTTAATGTCCACTTATGATTATCACATACGGTATGGAATATTGTATAGATCAATTTAGTATAGTATCTAGAAATGTAAATTAACTGAATATAAATTTGTTTAGTTTAAAGAAGATATTTAAATTATATTTTTTGATTTCATATCTTAATTGAAGTAATTTGTTGTATGCTTCAATGTTTTATTTTGGAATTCAACCCGTTGCAACAATGTCTCAATTGCTTTAATAGTTAATAAATTATTTAAATCAACTGAGGTATTTTGCTGGAAATATATCACTTGACTTGCTAAATTTAATGATCGTAAGTCTGTACTTAACCAGGGGTGGTGATAAGACATAAATTTAATTAGCGCACAAGGACTAACTACTTATGTTAAACATAAATCAATTGCAGTTCATATGGTGTGAACCTATTAAATAAAGCCTTCAGTCACTGTTGACAATTTAACCAAAGGGTATAAAAAAACATAACTGCAGTTCGAATAGTGCTGCAGACTTCTTATATCTAATATCAATCTCGATAAACCAATTATCCTGCAAATCATCAGCCGGAAATTTAATAAGCATTGGGAATCGCGAAACCATATGGTAAGCAATACCCAACTGCGGGTCAAATTGTACAGCATATTAAATCTAATCACGACTGCCGGAAGTAACTGGTATTCATATTGTACAAACGTCCTGAACAAAACCTCAGTCATTTCTTCTACACACAGAGACAAAATTTTTGTTTTAGCAACGAGGATAACAATCCAAAATTCTTAAACGTATAACAGTCTTTGTAGACCACTTAATCGAAAATCTAATTTGGATAGACAACCATATAGTGAACAAAAATCAACTACGGTTTGTGTTGTGGTACACCTCCTAGACCAAACCAAGGTCATCTTTTCTACATACATAAACAGCATTTGAGATTTTGGTTACATATTAAAATCCAGTTAAATACACAGATTTTAGACCACACAGAAGTGACTTTGACAAATTTGTAGAAGAACAACCCACAGCAAATGTCTTTTAAAACCATTAGTGGCATATCCCTTGTCATTTAATTAATTTGAAGAATAATATAAAGTCAAATTGTTTCTGTTACACCCGGTCTATGAACCTCTACTGCTCAATATCACAATCCAATCTTCACCGGCTTCAACATTAATTAACAAAACTTCTTAACAGTTAATATAACTATTTTTCTGTGGTCAATTAACTTATATAAATATATTACATATATTTCCTTCATCCGAAAATTTTTACAATTCAACACAAGTTATACATATATATAGGAGTCTAGAGACAAACCATCAAGGAAATAATGTTAACATTTTATATGGCTATCTTCTAAGAGATTTCGTTATCACAATAACCGACGAATATATATGTATATTATAATAATTAATGATATTCAACTTGGTCTACATATAAAATGGTATGTCATCATATTAAGAAACCAATTAGTTTTTTTGTGTTACCTGTATTTAAAATTTTGTTTCAAAGAAAAGATACCACAGAAAATATACGTACATATATGTATACATACACAATATGTTTTTATAAAAGCGAATAAAAGCGAGTAAAATGTAACAAAGAAATTAAAGAATTTCTTTTTATATTGCGTACAAGCCAGGGGTCCAGAACAAAACGATATTGGAGCAAAATTCAATCGTTCTTTAACATTTTGTAATCTCTGAGAAGGAGAACCTTTTCCGGAGATTATCTTTTTTAAATTGTGTCGGTGCGGCTATTGGGTCCCGAGAAACGGGGACCGTTAATTCTTTAATGGTAAAAGCATATGGAACTGTGTTTTTATCGGAACTTTATGTTTCTGATTTATATATTTTGATTCCGAAATAAATTTCGCTCTTGAACTTTTTATTTTTTATTCGTTACGTTCCGGACCCCTGCTACAAACATATATCTTAAATTTTAAATAGAAACGACACTAATCTGTCGTCAGATTGTGTTTTATCCAGTAGTATATATATACTTTATTTGGAAACATCTAATATGAAATAATTTTTTTTTTTTTTTCTTTTTTCAAAACCAAAGAATAACCAAAAAAAGTACAAAAAAAAACAAAAATCTTAAGATACATGAGGTAGATAGATATATTTATTAGATATACTAACTCTTATGTGTTGTATATGTACATAAACAAACAAATAAATTTAATTTTTTTTTTGGTATAAATAAATAAAGAGTAGAGTACAATATAATATGTACATATATATATATATATATATAAAGTTATATACGACATATTACAAACTTACCTAAATATTACACCTGAGTAAAAAGAAAAAAAAGAACAGCAGAACAACAACAGAACTGAAGTTAAAAAAAACGCGGTATAAAATAACCGTATTTGAACAACTTCGAAGCATATATTAAAATGACTCACTTATATTAAAAAAAAAAATTTATTATCTTAAGTCTTTGTTCTTGTATTTTTTGAGCTTGCCTTGCACCATTTTTACTTTTTGTTTTTTTTTTTTAAACATCTGAATGAAACAATAAAGAATAAAGTGAACAACAAGTGAGCAACAGAAGAAACTGATGACAAATAACCAACACAATAAAGAAAAACAAAAACAAATCAACAACACAGGTAAGGGACGAATTGAATCGAGGTATGGTCTACAAAAAAAAAGAATAAATAAGTGAAAATACTTGAAACATGTTAAATTAAACAAATGACTAATATTGATTTAAACAAAACCTATGCATACAATATGCATTCAATAACTAAGCATATTAAGTAAGTATATATGTAAGTGCGGCTTAAAACGTTCTAATCGGTTTAATTTTATTGAATAGAATTTAAAATTTTAAATAAGATAATTTGGGATTGATTATTTTATTAATTCCTACTTTATTTACACGTTATCTAGTTTATAAAATATAAATTTTAAAAACTAGTCAATATTCAGATATTTAATAAATAATTTAAAGAATTGTTTAATGACTTGTAATCAAACATTGTTAACGATGGGGATTTACCGTTAAATATTTTTTTTTTTTTTAATTCTGTACGGATCAGTGTTTCTTATTATAAATTTACGCCAACAACTTTGATTGGTTGTGTATTAAAGTGTTTTGAGTATTTTTTATTATGCAGGACCATAACTTCTGGTGATTCAATAGAATTTGGAAATAAACACACATACATAATATTATTAATAATAATATTGTTTTAGATTAAAAAATAATTTATATAATACAATTAATTACAATATTATTTCCAATGCAATCTTCAGACTTAGAAATTGGTCATTGTTCCATGTATATCATTTGTTAACTGGGTTAACGGTATATCCTGCATGGTTAATAGAAAAAGTTTAAAAGTCTTCGGCAGAACTTTTGATATTGAAATTTATTATGGAACTAACTGAAAATATATCGAAATACATAAGTAAAAGTATCCATTGATTGATGAAAGCATGGTTGATAAAAAACTGGGTTAACGGTATATCCTGCATGGTTAATAGAAAAAGCTTAAAAGTCTTCAACAGCACTTTTGATAATGAAATTTATTAAGGAACTAACTGAAAATATATCGAAATACATAAGTAAAAGTTTCCATTGATTGATGAAAGCATGATTGATGAAAAACTCGGTTAACGGTATATCCTGCATGGGTAATAGAAGAAAAGTTTTTTGCAACATTTTTGATACTGAGATTTATCAACGATTTGAAAATATACCAAAATACATAAGTAAAAGTCTTCCCCAAAATTTTAATAATAAGATTCACTGAGGAACTAAATATACATCAAAATAAGTTCTAAGGCTGTACTTATCCATGAAGAGCAATGAAAGATAAAAGCCTTACTAAAAGGTTAAATTACTTAAGTAAACTGATAAATAGACTTGGTAAGCAAATT
Source organism: Dolichopus griseipennis (assembly GCA_963082915.1). NCBI lineage: Eukaryota > Metazoa > Arthropoda > Insecta > Diptera > Dolichopodidae > Dolichopus > Dolichopus griseipennis. Next base: position 80,845,156 of record OY720445.1, on the reverse strand, counting down.
AGTGTGGCTGTTATACATTGTTGCATTAAAATTTTAAAAACAGCTTCCAATTTTTATTTATATATCTTCGTTATCAGATGTTTAATTAAGCATCATCTGCTTCTTCTTTAGCACTTAAAACGCTCACACATTTTTAAGTTACTACATACATACATTATATGAAAAAACACAATCATATGAATGCATACAAAATATAATACTTATCACATATAATTTAATTTTCTATAATATTTTTCATTAGTTTACATTTTAATTGTATAAGATAGAAATAAAAAACAGCAGCAGCAACAGTTACAATAACAGAAGGTATAACAGAACCCGCCAATAATAATACATATTATTAAAATTAAATATCTCAAAGGACAGTTTAAAAGCAGCAACAGTATTATAAGGTTTATTCTTTTTATTATCATGTACGTATACATATATATACACAGAAAATTGTTGAGCATCATAAAATTATTTTATTTATTTTTATTACTTAAGATTATCTTTGCTCAGTGTGTGCATTCATGCATACAATAACTTACGAGTAAAAAACATAACCATTTCTTATCTTATCTGCTCTTTTTTTCAACAATTTTCTTTTTTTTTCTTTTTTTTTTTACCACACATGGTTTGTTTTTATAATTTTGTGATATTGAATGGAAGCGTCAAAATATTTCCTTAAACGTTACTAAATATAAAAACAAATACAAAATTTACTACATTATAATACAAATGTAAGTGAGTCTTGGAAGATAACACTTGTATATGCTGAAAATAGTTTTTTTTGTTAAACTTACCAGATTTACAAACAAAATTTCTACCAAGAAAGAAATTTCTATTTTGTTATTTTTGCCCTTAACCTTGCAAATGCGTTAGATTAGTGTATCGGATTAGAAATCTATGACAGCATGTGGTTCATGATTACAGTTCCTCAGAAGTAGTATTTCGTGGAAATGCCAATGCCTCATTTATGAAATTTTGTGTACTAGCACTTTTTCCATTGTAAGTTGGTTATTCTACAATACTTCCGAGGCATTTTAAAACAGCCCTTAATCTTGTAAATGATGTGTTACTGATTAGTGTAGGATTAGGAATCTACGGCTGCATAGCCTACCATTTCCTCAAAAGTTTAGAAATTTCTGGAAAATGCCAATGCCTATTTAAAATTGTCAAAATATATAGCTACTTACAATATATGTTAGTTGTTGCATAATATTGCCTAGGCATTTTAATATATTAGAAAAAATAAGTGCCGGAAATCTTAATATATGACTCAGTATCCAAAGTACTAAATACGCTCCCAATGCCTTTACCTCGTTCTGTATATAACTAAATTTTAAAAGTACTAAGCGTATAAATTTATTTTTTTGTGAAAATAATAATTGATATTTGGAAATGAGTACTGTTAGAAATGAAACCCTACATATAAAAGCTGCTTCATTGCCCAAGTTCCTAACTCTAATCTAAGATTGTGATTCGCATTGCCTCGTCTTATCAGACTTAATTAAAAATACACTGAAAGTGGAAAAACTACAGTTCAAGCAAACTCAATAATCAAAAAACCACTTCAAATGCAAAAATAAACCCTATTGAAAAAAAATTACAGCATTGCCAGACACCGTAGAAAAAATCAATATTTTGATTTTTTTTTGGGTGTTTAATAGATAAATCGTATTAATAACAGGTGATATCAATATCATTTTTTAAACGTAATTGTACAAAAAAAGGTGTACTTTTTATGAACACAAAAAAAGCTCTGGGAAAAAATAGATTAGACATTATTTTGATAAGATTAGTCTGACTATCAAGGTCAGCGTATGATAAAGAAATTTTGCTTTTGTCTACTGAAGCGTATTTAAGTTTTAAATTGTGGCTTTTTATATGAATAAAATTTTCTAATGAATTAAAATTAAAAATGTGAATAATTGAAAATACGTAAAAAAATAAAATCTAATACTTAATGAGCTTGTATAGAGGTATAAAAAAGTGCTCCATAAAATTATATGATAAGAAGGAACATTATGAACGAATGAATGAATTTTTAAACCGGAAATGATAACATTCTTCGTTTTTTTTTTAGTATAGTGTAGTTTCTATGAACAAGAATAAAACTTTAACGGTTATTATAATCTTTAGGTAGTTATAGTAGATAAGTTTTAATTATAATTCATTTAAATAATGATAAGATTGTCTACTTTTAGAAAATGAAGATATTAAATAAAAATCAGAAGTACTTACTAATAAAACTGCTATAAATATAGATTAAATGACTTTAGAATAGAATTGTTCAATTTTATGAAATTAAGAATTGGGAATTATGTTAAAAATTAGATTAAATATATTAAAAAAGAACTTTGGTCCTTTTATGTAAATTATAAAATTTAATTTTTATAGGTTAATGTTCAAGTCGAATTATAGGATACGTCAAAAAGCACTATTAACACATTTTAGTGAAAAAATGTTTCGGAAGAAGTCTTCAAATTGTCTTTCCCAGTTTTTAACTCTCTAATACTGATCCAAATTTTTGACCACTATAAAACTGCGTTTTAACTGTTATCTCTAACTAATTTATCTTCGGTTTCCTTGAGGACATATGGAAAAACCTCAGAATTTAAGCAAGTCTTCAGATCAACTTTTAACATTATTTGGATTCACTAAATCGGAATCCAACCAACCCACTTTTCTTCAACTAGTCTTCAGTCCAATCATTGTATAGCTTTTCTAAACTCTTAAGATTTTTCTTTTCTTAAGGCTTTGGAATTTTTAATTCTACAACTCTAGCACTATCAGAACTACTTCAGTTGACCGGTTTAAATACCATTATTTTAATCCTGATGCTTCAGTACTATATTGACAGTTGAAGTTGCTATTATAATAAACACTATTACTATATTATTTAAAATTCTCAAGTTTATTGCGTTCATTAAAAAATGTTGATTTGATTTGTTACCATGGCAACCAAATATATTAATATGTCTTATAAACAAAAAAATTCTTAATTTAAAATATAGCTAGTAAAAGCATTATAAATAATAATAATCTGCACTCCGCAAGTAGATTTAAAATGAATCCAGTTTTCCCCGATTGCCTATTTTTACCACCCAACGTGAAACAGTTTGAAATTTATAAAAGTTTTGATTGAAAATGGAAAAAATATTATAATAAATTGTAAAAAATTTTTTAATAGAAGAGTGCTGGGATTCAATGTTAAATGTTATAATGAATATGATAATGAATGAGATCCCTGTAGCATTAGTAATATTGACTCTTCTTCTCTCTGTTCCTTCAATTATTTTTCATTCAATTGTTCAATCCATTTATAAGTGTTTTTTTTTATTTTTTTTTTGAGTAATTATAAGATTAAAGAGGAAATACATATATTTACATATATATACATATATATTTAAAAAGCGTACGACAAAAAAAAACTCAATCAACTTTTGATTGTAATAAGCTGTTATTCAGGTGCTTTATTATATATACATATCTTCAAACACTCTATATATATATATTTGATATCAGAACATAAGTACCTATCGGGCATTATACATATACAAACATATGTATTATAGATAATATTATAAGTATACATATGTATGTAAATATGTTTAACAGGTACTTTTTATAAAAGTATCTTTAATATTTAACTGATATCTATAAGTTATAAATATGAGTATATGTGTATGTACATTCAAAAGAAAAAAAAAAAACAATAATAAAAAGTTTTAATTCTGTAATTTGAATTATTTGAACAAAAAGAAAAAAAAGGAGGACAACAAAAACGAGAACAAAGAAAGCTATTTAATATCTTTTTTTTTAATAGACTCTTTTTTTCCTTCTTTTTCTTATTTTTCTTTTCTTTCTTTCTTTTTACCTTTCTTTTGTCTGTTTTTTTTTTTTTTTTAATTTTTAAATTGTAACAAAACTTCTTTTTAACTATTAAATACTCAATTTCGATTTAAAATTTACTTCGTTGCATATTTGATTGTTGAGAAGGTCTTTGAAAATACTTGAAATTGGGTGTTCTTTGTTAAAATGATAAGATATGTATTATACATCTAGGTAATAATAAATATTTTGAATAGTACTTAACATTTATAATCACCATACATACATAGCATTCCTTTTTTTATCTGCGATTACGGGAAGTTATTGCTTCAAATACTTTTTCCTTACACCTTTTTTTATCAAGTGCTATTATGGATTTGTTGTACAGCTCCTATTCCATTGTGTTACCTCTAGTAGTGTTAGACTCTTAACATTTTATAGTATGATGTATATGAAGCCTTTTGCTAGCATTAATCAGGTGCTTCTCTTTCATTTTTCGTATCTATAGATTATGCATTGAAATTCCTTTTCCTTTAGGAACCATTTATCAGTTCTTGCAGTTAAAGATTGCAACACTTAGATCTCCAGAGAAATTATATATAATCTTCTTCAAGTTAGACTGCAACCGATCGAATTTTCTGCTTGTTAGACTGCTTTTCTTCAAGTGGGATTTTGTCAGTAAGTTCACAACTTTTCCACTTTGTTTAGAACCATCTTAGAATACTTATACCAAGAGAGTAAAGAGTTTATATGAATGACACTATTAGCCTTTTCATATTTTAACTGAGAAAATGATTTAGTTTGCTTCTCTTCGAATGAGGACCATGGGATTTTCTCTTCAATGATTCCAAAAATATTCTCCTCCGCTTAAAACACTTTTAAATATCATACCAATGGTATGATTAACCAAAATAGAATTGCATATAATATATAACATAATTCTCTCTCTTCGATGCCTATCCACTACTGGATGTATGCGGTCATATGCCTTGAAAGTTGAGTTGAAATCTAGATAAAATGCTTCTGTATTCCTTACGATCCATCGCTATGTGTACCAAATCATAATTATCATACTTTAAATCTACAAATTGATGTTACCTTGACAATTGTTGAGCATTTACCGTTATACTACTTTTTCAACTATTTCATTAATAACTTAAGTATTATCAATAAAAGAGCTATAAAAAATAATTAAAGCATTATCAATAAAAGCAATTGGAACTAGGAAAGATATGAATGATGTGCAACGACTGATATGGAATGAATGTAACTGTCGAAATGTTTCTAATTAGTTTGTATTTGGCCGTTCTTAAGGTAAGAGATTAGAATTAGAACTAATAATTTACAAATAAACACAATTTCCAATTTCTTCACCGACTTCATCTATAAGTCAAAAAAGTTCAAAAAGCTTCAAGATCCCAATACCAAATTAAGGAGCACAAAGTGTTCTTCTTTATTAGTAAGCAATGCTTACTTACAAAATCCATTAAAATAAATACAATTCCGTACCCCATCATGCTTAAAAAAACCCCCTAAAAAATTAATAAAATTCAAATAAAATCCGATATTGTAAAACTTGTGTGCCTCTCTTAAGGAAAATAACGGCAAAAAACAATCTCCAAATTTATTAAGAGTACCTATAAAAAAATCATATTCAAATCCATTTTTTTATATTTTTGTATCTTGTGAATTCATCAAAAAAAAAAAAAAATAAAAACAAAAACCAGTAGCAATTTTTAAAGTTTAATTAAAAAAAAAAAAAAACAGCTATCCATTTATGACTTGTACAATTTAATTGTACAAAAAATAAAAAACAATAATCAAAATACCACAAACCATTTCCTAATCTTGATGTATAACTGCTGCTGCAAAAAAAAAAAATGTTTTTCTGATTTCAAAATCAGAATCAAAGATTATTTAATCGCTCTGAAAAGCTTGAAAAAAAAATTTTTTTTTTTTTTTTTTAAATCCCTTTATTGTAAATGGAAACAAAATCAAAGTAATATAAACAACAACAAAAACAACATTACAAAATATTGTAAATCGTGCTATCTCTTTTTTTTTTTTTATTATTTTCCTCTTCCTAATTGATTTTATTACTTTACTTCTATATAGGTACTTTTTTTTTGAGCAAGAATCTGCTATACGGGAACATAAAAATAGGGAGTGGCTCAATATCCCGAATGAGAAAATCCCGTAAATACAAAATCCCGTAAATTTATTAAATCCCGTAAATACAAAATCCCGTATGTACATAATCGCGTAAATACAAAATCCCGTATGTACATAATCCCGTAAATACAAATTCCCATAAAAACATAATGCGAGATACTATATTAGGAAGCATATTTAGGTTTGTTAAAAATCAAAGTTGACCCTTTTTCCAGAGTATTTATAAATTTATGTATGAGAGACTTTGGTTACAAAATAAGGATTTTGGAATGCGGGATTTTAAAATACGGGATCTCCATCGTGCAGGATTTTGGGATGCGGGATTACGTACCCAACCCTAATTTTGAATATGATTTAATATGCTACAATGCTACCCTACTTAGATTAATTGAATAATTTTAAAAATTTATATTATTAGATAAAATGTTGGTTAACAAGTTTTTCCGACATTCTGAGATTAAATTTATGGAAATCCCGTATTTTAAAATCCCGCGCGGGATTTTAAAATACGGGATTTCCATCGTGTCGGATTTTAGGATGCGGGATTTTGGGATGCGGGATTACGTACCCAACCCGAACATAAAAATATACACAAAAAAAAAAAAAAAAATAAATAATCCAACATACCTGTTTATGCTCACGTCTACCTATCATCGTGATCTCAAAGTGAACAGCAGTGAACATTCTCTTACCTTTTAGTGATTATTGTGAATGTACTCTGCATATTTTTTTTTTTTTTTTTTTTTATGATTTTTTTTTTTTTATTGTAGATTTTTATTTCATACATACATATGTATGTACATATGTTTGTGCATATTTATATGAATGACCGACCAGATGGATAAAGAAACAATGGTATAAAAAAAAAAAAAATTTTTAAAATTGAAAAGGTAAATTGTCTTAACAAAAATATGATAAAAAAAAAAAAAAAAAAAAAATAAAAACTTCTGTTGACCCCTACCCATCTACTTGTGAATATTCTACAGACTACAAAATGTTGTATGTAAAAAATAACAGAATAACATAACCATCATTGGATTACGGGATTTATGAGAATTTTTTATTATTTCATTTTTATAACTGTTCTTTATGTATATTCATATATATATATATATATACACATTCATAATATGTATAAACAGATTGTACTTAAATATTAAAAAAAAAAAAAAAAAAAAAACAAAAACATTGATAATGTATTTAGTGGTATTATGGTCATCATGTAATAAACTGTTAGCATTTAATTCAAAAAAAAAATATATATATAAAGTATCTTTTGACATTTTTTTTTTTATTTTTATATAAATAAAATCGCAGTTACTTAGTAAAAGTATGTTAAAAAAAATGTTGGTTTTTTTTTTTTTTTTTTTTTTTTTTTTGAGGAATTTTTATTGAAAAAAATTAAAATGACATAATTAATATTAATTGCGTGGGAGAATTTTGAAGATGGATGGTATACAGGGTAAAAGAAATGAAAAATTAGTTTTGGATGATTTTTGTAGGGCAGTTAAACTGTGGGGCTTTTAATTTTAATCTTAGGGTTGATTTATGTATAACTTTCAGTAATTATAAAGTTAATTAGTTATGGAAGAATTTTGATTGGAAAAAAAATTTTGGGGGGCTTTTGGGTGCAGTCTAACTGTAGTATAGATAATTTATTTAGTTTTTAACTTTCTTTAGACCTTTAAATTAAGTAAAAGTATTAATAAACTTTTAACTTCCATCAAATATAATATGGCATTTATATGAACTGTAGATTAGAATTCCAATCAGTTACATAAGTGCTTCAAATATTAAATATATGCGTCAAAAATACGTTCAAGTCCATTTAAATTATTTCTACAGAAAAATTTAAAAAACTAAATTAAATAACCAATTGCTTAATGAAAACATAAAGTTGCTGCAGTTTCCATTGCTGCGCCGCAATCCATTTAACTTATACTATACTCTCAAACAATTTATATCTTTAGCAGACCAATTTGAAACTTGGCAACTGTATATTATGTATTAATTTTTACTGTTAGAAAAGCTTCTATTTTCAATTTCAGAGTTTACTAATAACATTAAAATATTAACTATAAAACATCACAGAATAACGGTATATCCTTGAAGTAGTGTAGAGGTTATATTACAGAAGAATTTTCAATTTAAATCATCATGTAATATTGAATAATCAATTATTAGAAATTTTAAAAGTTAGTCCAGGGTGGAGCTTCAACTTTAAAAGGATTAAAGTAAGGCGGAAATCTTAGTGACCCATTCTCAATTTGTAATTAGAAATACCTTAAATATAAATCAGGAAATAACATCAAAGCAAAGCTTTATGATTTTATAAAATAATTCTAGTGTGGTATCAAAACCTAATACAATTACCATAGATTTTACAAATCAAATTTTTTATTCAGTTTCTAATTAACAAATTACGTCTTGTGACGCTTAATGCTCTTATACACTAAGATAATCGTGTATATGATTGGGAACTTAAAAATTTTAATTAATTAAAAGTTAAATGACTCAATAATGTCCCATCACTGTTAAAAGTTTTTATAAACCCTACTATAATTGGTTTTAATTGAAATCCTAAACAATGTAACAATGTAATTTAATTTACTTTAAATTTCCCAAATAATTTTAATTGCAAAATCAAATTCATTTTCATTTTATATATTCACCCCATTAAATATTCATTGTAATTTTTTTTTTGTGTAAAATCAAAGGACAAAAATTTTATTTTTGGAATAATAAAAAATCAAAATAAAACCAAAAAACAAAAAGAAAATTTAAAATTGATTTATAATTAATTTTCTTTTAATAAAAAAAACAAAAATAAAACGAAAGAAAATAAAAACTAAAAGAAAATCTTGAAATCTTAAAGAACCTTATAAAGCGTTTTAAGAATATAAGCAATATTAAAAAAACCAAAAAGTAAAATTGAATATCGAATCTATCGAAAAGCAAAAGAAATTCAAGAAACAAAATAAAATTAAATGTACTTTTGAAAAAACAAAATATGTACATTTGATACACAAATTCATGAAAATTTTTTTCAATGTTTTTCTTTTACCAGTTTTGTTTTATATTTTTTTTTTTTCGTAGTTTTTTTTTATTGTTATTCGATTTGAATTATTTTAGAATTTTCGAAATTTTTTTTTTTTTTGGGTAATCCTGTAAACATTGACCACTTTATAATTCTATTTAACATTTTCTTTCAAATTTTACAGTTAAAAGTTCCGAATCGGAATTTGAGTTAAGCATCATGTACAAAGTACAACAACTGAAAATAGTAATAATTCTAATTACAAATTGAGAATGGGTCATTAAGATTTCCGCTTTACTTTAATCCTTTTAACGGAGCTTTAATCCTTGACTAACTTTTCAAATTTCGAATAATTGATTGTTTAATATTACATGATGATTTAAATTGAAAGTTATTCGGTAATATAACCTATACACTACTTCAAGCATATACCGTTATTCTATGGTGTTTTATAATTAATAATTAAATGTTATTGGAGAGCCCTTAACTATAAGTTATTTCGTTTTTCATATTATCTCCTCATTGCAGATTTATCTTAATCTCTTGACTAAACCTGGGACATGTCTGTAACTGACGCTGTAACTATTAAATGCTTGATTGTTATCACTTCATTTATATAGTAAACTTAAGTATTTTCTAATATTAATATATCTAAAATAAAATTAAATTCCTCACTTAAAGTAAACTTGAGTATTTTCTAAAATTAATATATCTAAAATAAAATTGAATTTCTCAAGGCTATTTGAGAAGTCAGACAACGGATATAAGAAAAGTAATATATGTGACATATGTATGTGGGTCAGTTATGATCCTAGATATCTCTTATGAGCTGTACTTCTAATACATAACATCTATTGGGATATTTGTTAAATAAAAATGAAGTTTTAAAATGTTATCAATCAAAACTAAGTAACAGATTTGAAAACAAAAGATTTGAATTTCGAAAAATTTTTCATCCTCTGAAAAGGTAACAGATGAGATGGGAACTATTATTTGAACGAAAGTTTTGAATATAGTTTAAAAATTTTTCCTTGAAAGATCTGAAGATAGTGATATATATTATGATTAGAAAATATTCTATAAACTAGATATATGTCATTCATCTAACATCTACTGAGAAATTTTCCATCATAAATGAATTTCTAGTATCGCATTACCAAGAGCCTTATATTAGGCCTTGAACAAGTAATTACCAATTTCTTAATTTTTAAATTTTTAATTATGAAACAAATTAAGGATTACGCTCAAGCCATTCCACTAACATCTACCGGAAAATTTTTAATCGGAAATGAATTTCTAGCATCGCATTACTATTAAACCCATATTAGGCCTTGAAGAAATAATTTGTAATTTTTTAATTTTTAAACTTTTAATTATGAAACAAATTAAGGATTACGCTCAAGCCATTCCACTAACATCTACCACAAAATTTTTAATCGGAAATGAATTTCTAGCATCGCATTACTATTAAACCCATATTAGGCCTTGAACAAATAATTAACAATTTTTTAAATCTGGTACAATTTAAGGACTACCCTCAATTCATTCCACTAACATCTAATGGAAATTTTCAATAGAAATTAACATCTACTATGGTATTACTATAGACCTACATTGGTCCAGAATCAAATAATTACCACTTCCGTAATTTTTTACATTTTAATAACGACAACAAATTAAGGATTACCCTCTCTCTGCTAAAATTTAATTTATGAATTGTATATTATTCTATTCCAATTTTTTCTTATTCCTATTTGTTAATATTTTATTATTCTATTGGTAGCATTGAACTTTAAGTAAAACAAGACGATGATAAAATAAAGAGAAACAAACAAAAACAAAAAAAAATTACGAAGGAACACAAATGACAAAAAAAAAAAAAAAAAAAAAAAAACATTTTTGTTAGTCTTCACATGATTTTTATCTTTCAGATTTTTTTTTTTTTTTTTTTCTCTTAAATATATTTTATAGTTTTTATTTTTAAATTATTATATACTTTTAATTGAACTTGCCTGTGGCTATGGCTTTATTTTTCATTTTGTCAGTTAGTGATACATTTATATTAGAAATCTGACCATAAATTTATAAGAATTGTATGGTTCAGTGGTTAGCAAAGTGGCTTAGAGTGTAAGTAGATCTGAGTTCGATCCTCCTTCAAAGACAAAAAATGTTTTAGTATAAAAGTAAATTGCTGAAGTGAGAGACAGTTCTCTTTTCTTAATCCAGCAATTTACTTTTATACTAAAACACTTTTAAATGCAAAAGATCTCCCATCAATTTTTGGTTAGTGAAAATTTTAAAAATTTTAAGCTTAAAAGTTTTCAAAACATTAAAAGAACGGTTTCTTATACCAGCAATTTATTATACCCGTATGACTATATAGTCAAAGGGTATAATAAATTTGCCATTACGTTTGTGACGCAGAGAAGGAGGGGGGGGGTAGATATAGTCTTAAGTGTATGGATCGGATCAGAATCGAAAAATAAATCGATTTAGCTATGTATGTCCGTCCGTCCGTCCGTCTGTCCGTCCGCACGATAACTCAAAAACTAAAGGAGCTAGGATCTTGAAATTTTCGCAAATTAGTTTTTTTGCAATAGCCGTCATCGCTATTTAAATCCAGCCATTTTGGTCCATGGGTTCGGGTAGCTGCCATACAACTTCTTTTTTTCTATGAGTATTACTCTGTACGTATTACTGCTGCGTGTCTGAAATTTTGGAAAAAGTAGTTTAGTTTTATGGCCAAAGTTTGTGCAAAATTTGGTTGGTCTACTGTAGTGGGTTCGAGTAGCTGCCATACAACTTCTTATTTTATACGAGCATTACTCTCCACCTAATGAAGCTGGGTGTCTAAAATTTTGCTAAAATTTGTTTAGTGTAAAGGCCAAAGTTTCTGCAAAATTTGAATGGTCTACTGTAGAGGGTTCGAGTAGCTGCCATACAACTCCTTCTTTTATATGAGTATTCCACTACACTTAATAAAGTTGTATGTTTGGAATTTTGCCAAAAGTAATTAACCGGATGATATAATGTATATGTAGGGTCATACGGGTATCCCAGAGTTGACACAGTCTACTCTACTACACTCTTCCTCGTTTTTATATTAACACAGTAACAAATTCCCAAGATCTACCTTAAATTTTTTATTTTCTACATTTTAGAGGGCTAGTATTACTTTAATAAAAGTATTATATTGAAAAAAATATTTTTATTTTTATTTTATTTTCTTCTTTCTTTTGTTGTTTTATTTCGGATATTTTATACTTCAAAATTATTCAAACAAATATGTTACACATAAATACATATATATTATTCTACAAAATGTATATATACATATTACATATTATGTAGTGGATATGTATTTGGATACATGTAGTATAAACTGTTAAACTATTATATGGAGATTCTTTATAAAATAGAAATATTAATCGATTGTTAAATCTTAAGTGACAGTCAAAAAATAAAGAAAAAAAAAAAAAAAAAAAAAAATTATTTTCAATTTTTCTTTTATAGAAATTTTTATTTTTATTTTCATTTTTCTTTTTTACTTTTATTATTTTTCAATTATTCTATTTTTATTGCGTTTGAAAATTGTTTATGTACAAATCGAAAATATATTATTATCAAATGATAATATAAGTGCACACATACTAAACATACATAAATACAGTTGTACAAATGAGTATTATATACATATACAATATTGCAATTGAAGATAATATGCTATTAAATTACAATAGGAGGCTAAAAAAACAACAACAACAACAACAAAAACTATATATTGAAAATATCGATAAAATTAAAAAAAAAAAATTATAATGTAAAAATTTGTGTAATAAAGTACAGTGATGGACAAAAATGTTTTTTTTTTTTTCGAATTAATTCCTACTAGTGCGTTAGTTCAATTTATTGCGCCTTGAGAGCTAATAAACCATTAAATTTATTCCTTGGTGATTTTGAGTGGTCTTATTTTTAAATATAAATCATAGAGTTTTGGGGTGTCTGTATCTACAAATTTGTTTCTACAAGACTTTTAATTAAGAACGGGTTTTAGCCAAATTAAGATTAACTTGGAATTCCTGCTTTATTCTTAATCTCCAAGTTTTTAAACAGTAACTACTACATCGTAATAGTTAATATCGTAATAAAAGATAAGATTTAATATAAATATATAAATAACTCTTGTGTAGGATAATAGATGGCGCACATAAATTAACATTTGTGCATTCATAATCTTGTACTAAAGCTACAATCGAGTAATCAACGACTTAGAGAATAAAACGATTCTAGAAACTGAAGCCTATTCTAAATAGACTTGATGAATGCTCTATACACCTTAAAGAAGAGTAAAACGAAAAAAATAAAATGTCATATATACTCGTTTATTATACAAAATTGATTTCAAATGATAGCTTGTGCTTTACATGTTATAAGACCTGGTAATATCTCCAGAATCCCCCTTCCAGTCCTTACCCAGGCTTTAAACAAGCTTGTAATTTTTTTAATTAAAAAACCTTAAACCCTAGTTTGCATTTAAAAGATCTGAATGAAGGATTCCTTAAGACTTTTTAAGTTTTTATGAAAGTACTCACAATTAAAAAATTGAGACGCTACGGATAAGATTGCAGAACACTGTCTTGTAAAACATATTTAGTTAGTTTTAGTTTTATACTTAATATAAATGTTTCCAAATACTTTAACATTATATTGCACTCTATAAGGTTATAAAATTTTTCCAATATAATATACGAGTGAATATTTACGAAAGAAAGATGGAAAGAAAGAAAGAGAGAGAAAGAAAGAAAAGAAAAAAAAAAGGATAAAAACGAATTGATTTACTTTTTATCTTTTACAAAATGACATATGTTCTTTGGTAAGAGTTGGCTTTTTTTTTTATGTTTGGTGTATAAATGGAATTTTTTTTCAAAATGATACACAAAATGAATCCAAAAAAAAAAAAAATATTTTTGAAATTGATAGGTGAAATGGAGCTATAATATAAAAATATGATGATAAAACTATTAAATCACTTTTAAAACAACCTATATAGATTGATAATAAAATTGAATGAACAAAATGAATTAATTTTTTATTATTATTTAATTTAATTTTATTTTTTTTTTAATATACATATTAAATGCATTTAAAAATCTACTAATAGAATTATTTAATAGTTATATATATATATATATATATATATTATTTATATATTAAATAATTATCTACAAATAAATAGTCACCATTAGCCGTGGAGAGTAGAGTTATTAAATATGTGTTGTGGAAATTAAGTGATACGATGCTAAGTATATTATTAAATTAAAATTAGTTGATTTTCCTGGAGTTCGTTTAACTCACCGGAGAAAGACCTTTGCTTCTCCATTAAGCAGTATTTTTAAGGACATTTATTAATTTTACAATTAATTTTGCAACTGCTTAATTCTGTTGTAGAAACAATTAATTTTAATTATAGGATTCAACGCCTGTATCTTGATATAGTTGTAGGTACTGTTATATTTCCAAGATCGCATCTAGACAGACTTACAATTTTTACCTAATTTTTTTTAAGTGAATGCCCAGGTGAAATTATTAAGGTGAAAAAATAAAATATATCTTCTACATTTTTGTCATCTTCACATAGGATAAATAAACAAGGTCGAGGAATTCTAGAAGTCATGGGCAATGAAATTAAGATTGCTGGGATATAAGACTTTAACTAATAATGATTTTTATTAAACCAGGAAGTAAGACACAAGACAATGAAAAAATAAATGAATAGGAGTGAAATTGACGGTTGGTGAGAAGGAATGATAAACCAAATGGCCAAATAGCGTCATGATGATTAGATAAAGATAATAGGCGGTGAGAGGCAGGGAATCGAATCGGACAAATGAAATCCTATACATATTTATATTTTTTAATCTTTGCAGCAAAACTCTGCACATGTAAAATATGTATCCAGAATTCAGCTTTAAAAGTTAATGTAATAGAAACTGAAAAACGTGTGTAAACGTGTGTAACAGGCAGTGAAACAAGAAGTGAAAGAGCCTAAAATGGTAGGATGAAATAGAGGAGTATAATTGAGATGGATAAATTGGTAGAAGAGAATTGAAGAATATAAGTGTTGTAGACAAATAGACAGTGATTAACTAATAATAAATTGCTGTTTTTATTAAATTTGCCTAAAATATAATAGTGCTAAAAGTTGTGCCAAAAATTAAAACATTTTTATTTGTTGGTTTACCGAAGAAGTAAAAAACAAAAGAATTTGGAAATAAAAATGAAAAGAGAAGAAGCTGCCGAGTGTTATGAAGGAGTGATAGAAAAAAAGGACAAATAATGCCCTGAATGATTAGATCACGGCAAATAAGCGATAGGAGGCAGAATTAAGCAGATAAGCGGACACACTGGAATTAATTGCAGTAAAAAATATGGTAAAAATTATGCCTTATAATTTTTACTTACTATTAACTAGAGGTAACGCGGGGAAAAACATGGGGAACAAGAAGATCGAACTAGTCAAAATTAATCAAAAGACACACAGACACAGTTAAACTGTTAATTACACTTTTAAAATTTAATTTTTTAACCAAAAATAAAAACATGCTGTAACAATGTGCTAAGAAAATATGCTAAAAAAATATTACATTTTATAAATAATAGATTATTAATTTATTAAACTGTATAAATAAATATTATTTCAAAATTAAATTTTAATCAAAATTTAAAATCAAAATTTAATTATTTTGAAACCAAAACGTGAAAAAATTATTTTTATATAATTAAAAAAAAAAAAAAAACTAAAACAAACAACATATCAACACATTTGTTTGTTTTTTAGGAAAATGAATAATTTATTATTCTCTATTTGTTTTTATTTTTGTTATTTGTTATTTTCTTCTTGTTATTCGTTATTCGTTATCCGTATGTACAGCAATTTTTTTTTTGTTTTTACTTTAAGTTTTGTATGAAAAATTAATTGGATGTTAATTAATTGTGTGTTGAATTTGTCTTTTATCTAAAATGATTTCTTATTTTTTATTTAATACTATTATAATACTATTTGATTTTTATACATAATTTAATACAATAACAAAAAATAAATAATATGATAATTTAAAAAAAAAAAAATGGAAAGAGATGAATAACGACAGAAAAATACAATAAATATACATTTAAAATAAATGAAAGAAAGAACGAGAGCAAAAGAGAAAGAAAAGATAAATGAAGAAAGAAAAAGAAAAAAAAGAAAAGAAAATAAAGTAAAAAGAAGATTGATTTATTAATCTTAACAAGAAGAGGCGTGTGATTTTGTAAAATAGCATAATTTATTTCAACGTTAATTTATTTAAGTGTTATATGATGTTAAAAAAAAAAAATTTCTACACAATGCTTTTATTTATCTAGGAGGAAATTTTTCAATATTTTTTTTATTTTTACTCCATAAATAATTCAGAGCTCAGAAATAAGGAATATAGGAACATTAATGAATGTAATAGATGAAGAAGCTAAAAGGATATGAGGTATTTGTTAGTTAGAATGATGATGGAACAGTAGTTATTATGTTGAGGTTTTATTTGAGGGACGATCAAAATGATTTAATACAACAAATTATCGAATTGATGAACTCCCTATTATTCTTCTTTCAAAATGCTAATCAACTGTAAGGAAGAGGACTTCTTTGTACTAAGTTACTATTGGGACTTTGTATGTGCTCCGTTGCTTTATTTTATGCATTTCTTGCAATGGAAATTACCATCCCATCAAATATATTCCTTAGAGTTGGTAATGTTAATGTGTACGACTTAGAATAATTTAAGAACATCATTCTACTAAATATGCCCTTCCACTTTTCCTTATTCCTCCAAAATCCTAGAACCCAATTTCCAAATTTCTTTCATATCCATATCTTCGAAACCAAACTATATATTTGTATCACAGGTTTTACTTTATAGTTTGGTTCAAAAAGGGTTTTTATTTAGTGGGTTAAATTTGCATACTATAGCTATAGGAACTATACACAGTTCCAATAGGTGGCCTTCGAAGCTTGTCATTGTCTTTTGTTCAAAGTTTCAAGATAATTTGGTTAATGTTTCAAAATTAAATTACTTAGAACCGTTTATACTAACGGCTAATATTTTAGATAGAAACATATTTCATATATACTAGCACTTCCTCCAACAAATTGGTTTGAAGATTACCGTCTTAAGGTTTCGATTTTTCGGAATTTTTATAAGTTTAAAGTTAAAATTATCTTGAAGTAATCGTTTTAAACTACCAAGAACCTGTGGAGAGTTTAATCACTTAAGAGTATCTGAACAGTTAAAAACTGGGCATTTAAAACCTCCGTATAGCATTGAGTTAGAATTGTTTGATTCGATACTAATGGAATTTAATGAAATAATTTGTCATTACTTTACCTAAAATATCCCTAAAAAAAAGGTCATTTTCAAGGAAAGAAGGCTATGTCAGATTCAAGTCATGAAAAGCTTCCAAACAGGTTCAGAAGGTTTAACAAAACAAATAAGCTAGAATCAAAATGTATTACTCCATCAAGGCTGATTGCTACTATTTTTTGAATTATATTTTAATTTAGAGCGACTTCCTAAGTGAATAAATTGTTTAATTAAATTTTTCACATCAAATCTCTTTCTTTATTTCTATTCTTCTAAAACTCTATCCCATGTTTTTGTACATGTGGTCAAATCTATTCAAACCTTTTCACTATTAAATAGTTTTTCTTTAATTTGAATAAAATTAATTTTTCCACGTTTTTAAAATGATTTTTTATAATTTAATTTTATTATTAATTGATTGCAAAACTATTATAAAATCAGCCGAGTATATTATGATAAATGTGGACTAAATTTTTATCACAAAGATATTTTATTATACGAGTATTGTAATATCTTTAGAGCAACTTCCGTTTTAAAGTGTGAATTATACACCATTGTCTAAGTTATATCATATAATATAATTATATTCAAGAAAACTTTTTTTGAAAATATTATTTAACCTTAATTTACAATTTAATTTAATTTGCACAAAGTAGAAGAAATTATAACACGTGATTATGGATGAATTCTTTGCTGATGAGTAAAAGGTATGTGATGTGGAATAGGTGAATTAATTTTTTTGTTTTTTAATTTTGTTTTTACGAGAGACATGAAAAGCTCCGAAAGCCACTTCAGGGAACAAATGTAAACCTTAGTGCGATTTCATAAACATGCTGAACCAATGACAAACGAATTTCCATAAGGAGTGTTCCACAATCTTGTTAAAGTAACTGTTTTGGAAAGAGTTTCTGTTACCATCTATGTTTCCATTTGGAAAATCTTGATTGGAATCATTTGTTGTTTAATTTCTTTGGAACCAGTGTCACTCCCTGGAAGATATCTTTGAAACATAGTCAGTGAGCCAAATGTACGACGACGGCTGAGTGGAATGAGCATTGAGGTGACACTGATAATTATTTAGCTCTATTTTGGACTTTATCAAGATATCACAGCGCTGTTATTGTGGCGTCCGGTCAAATAAAAATGGGAGGCATAAGGCCTTAACTTTTCAGTATACGCAGAGTATAATATATATCGTGAAGGAGTACGTGTTCTTATTTACAAGTGATAAAATTCATTAAGTAATCACTAATCAAATTGACTATATTATAAGTTCAAGTAATAAATCATTAATACTATTAAATACATCACATAGTCTAGGCGTCTCTAATAGAAGAATAATGAAACTATATAATATATAATTATAATATACATTTTAAAATTACATATTTTCGTGAAGAAACTCTTAAAATATTTTTACTATATGCATTTCTAATTTATTTTGCAAAACATGTATTCGAGTTTCTTTCATTAAACAACAAAAAAAAAATTTCAAAATTTATATCGGTTTTTATTTTTTTTTTTTTCTATTTTTTAAAAAAAAATTTTTACAACTTTACTTTTATTGCTATTGATGACTATAGAGTTTATTATTGTGAATGATTTTATACACATATTGTGACTGTGTCATTCACCTAATATGGCAATAAATGTTTTTTAAAATTAACAATTAAGAAACTAACCAAAAAAATAAAAAAAAAAACACGAAACTTTTTTTTGTTCATCGTATTTATTTCCTTCCACGAAATGCCCTAAAACTCTAGACATAGTTTTTTATTTCCAAAAATAAATAAAAAAAAAAACCAATTTCATAATTTTCCTTTTAACCCTTTCAGTCATCATGATAGTCACTGTAGTTGAATATAATAAAAAATAGATTTAAGGCACCTAAAAGTTTGAATCCTAAAAAGCCATTTGGTTATAAAATGTACACGAATATTAATTTAAATGCCTAATGAGTTCAAGGAAGCGATGAAAATCATTTTGAATCCTGAAAAGGTTTTAGGGGGTTAAATAATGTTTAATCTATAAGAATAAATGTGAGACATCTTTAAGTATGGATCCTATTAAACTGTCCCTTCGTTCTTTATCGACCCAAAGAAGCGGAAGACATGTATTATTGAATCCTAAAAAGGTCTTAAAGGGTTAAATAATGTTTCGTTTTAAGTTTATTTTTTTTTGTTTTTTTTGTAAATATTTTTTTTTTTATTATTTTCTATTCAAAATAAAAATTTTATTAACAGTTTTTTTTTATTCAAATTATTCCTTTAGTTAATTGATAATCATTTTCCATATTGATGATTATCATATTGAATCATAAAGTTTTTCATTATTCTCACAAGTTATTAAACATTCTTTCATCTAAATATATTTTTTCTATATAACTACATATAACCACAGTATACATACACTTATTACCAATTTTTTTTTTCATATTTTAACGTCCTTTTCATTTTCAATCTCATTATCCGGCTAGTCCATTATAATGATTGTCATCATTTACAAAATCTTTAATCATTCCTTCAGATTAAGCAAGCATTCAATTCATTTCAGTTTTCAGTTTAATATATTTTCAATAAATTCAATTCACAATGTTATTTAGCATAAATATCTGTGGTCAGTAGGGATAACCAGTTATGTATAATTTGGAGGAAATGTAAAAGCTTCAGGAAATTTAGCGGTTAATTCTCTAAGGGATGTCAGATTCTCTGAGGCCAGAATTTGCGGAGGGAAGTATTGAGAAGGCTTTATCGTAGTATGAATACTTTAGAGATGTTCAATGATAAAAAACCACATGAGACAGCAGAGGCTGTAGGCAGGGTGGTGGAAGGATTCACGTTTAATGACAATGCGTAACATTAGAATCTCATTGAAATTTGAAAAATTTTAGGAGGAGGCAATAAAACCAAAAGAGAATGCAAAGGCTATAGGCAAGGAGACGAAACGGGTTTTCAAATTATATACCATTGCGCAACTTTAAAATCTCTAAAGCAAAGAACTGCGACCTACCTATGTAAAGATATTTGAAAAACAGAGAATGTGACAGAAGATTCTCGAAAGACTTATTTCCAAAAGTAAGAATTCTTCAGGAGAATAGAATGGTCCGAAGAGGTACTGTAGAAAAGCAGGCGATTCTGATGATTAGGTTTTCGTCAAAGTTCAGAATATGTTTTATGCCAAAAAAGGCTTCAACATAAATTTTAACAGCTTTCAGCAGGAAGATTTTTAAAACAACATTCATTCGAGTGTAAAATATTAAAGTTCCGAAAAACTAATTACGAAGATTCATTTTATTTCCATTTTACATTGTAAAACTGTAACTTTCTAATATCAATTTTGAAAGTCGATTACCCAGTGCTTAAGAATTATTTGAACTCATTTTGAACATTGATATCAATAATTTAAAGTAAATTGTCCTGGAACCACAGATACGAATGTATGAATAGAGCAAAATGTATAAAATATTTAGGCATAAACATTGCACCAGTCTAAAAGAAAAAAGAAATAACTAATAGAACAATAGTTGATGTTTACGTCGTCGTCGGAGTCATCATTATTATCAGTTGCGCTGTTTTTTTTTTCTTGTTCTGTTTTTATTTTCCAGTTAGTAACTTGTAAGTTTTATTGTTACATTGAAGGATAGATGAAAAAAAAATATATATATTTTTTTTAACCGCACCACACTATATTTATTATTGTTATGATTATTATTTTTTTACCACCACGTTATGCGGTCACGGCTATTAAAAGTAATCATTTTTCTCATTTTATTTATTTCTTTTATTCTTTGTCTATCTCATTTTTGCCGTATTTTTCTATAAATATTGTTTTTTGCTCATTTCGGTAAAGAGTTTTTTTGTTTTTGTTATATTTCGTAAAATTTTTAACAACAAAGCAATGAATATAAACATGAGTTGAAGTATATATACATATACATCTATATCTATCATATGAGTATATTCAATATAAAAATTTGCAGCTACCGTTAGGTTTTTGGGTGAAGGAAGCCAGCCGATGGGAAAGTAGTCGCCATAAGCGTAAACAGAAGCGTGAGGGCAGTTCCCACTAACATTTTGGAAAATAATTGAAGTGAGACTAGGGCTATTAGAAAACTGATGGAAAACTTATATTTTTATAAAAGTATATCAAAGTTTCCGTTAGTCGTCGAAAAAACGCCACCTGTCATAAGCAGCATTGGACATTGTGGAAACTGCATGGAAGCCTGACCGAAACTGTTAAAAAACTGATGGAAAACTTACATAAACATGTAAATATATTAAAGCTTACGTTAGGTTTTTAAGTTAAGGCAGTCTCCTGTTAGAAAAACAGTTGCGACGCTTAACAGAAGCTTGATAACAATTGGAGTTAGAAACCAAAGGAAACCGAAGCTGTTCGAAAACTGGTGGAAGTATGAGTATGGAAGTACGAAAAACTACTCTCCTTGTTTTATTTCAGGCCTTGGTTTTCTGACATCAAAACTAAGTGCTTTTCCTTAAACAAATAACTTGCTGTTTAATTCAGGCAATTATTCATTTATAAGTTCACATCCTGCTTACTCCAATGTACGACAACTCCAAATTTATAATCTAGATCTTCTGATAACTTAATTTGTAATTGTTTTGATTCAACAAAAGGCGTGTTATTTGAATTGAATACATTACTAATTATATTGAATAGCTATTGAATAATAACTATTAAATTTTTTTAAAAATTTCCGAATGCGTTCGGAACATTATTAAATACATCAAAGTTTTAAGTTTTAATAGTTAGTTTAAAACTGATTTCAAATATAATTTTGAATTGTAACTTTGAATTTGAAATGTATAATATTTTGCAATAAATTTTTTTTTTAAATATATTTCTTTTATTTTTTTTAAATCTAATTTGATTCATAGCAGAGAAATTTTTTTGCGTTAACTGCTTTTTTCGTGTACTTTTATTTTAATTTTATTTCTACCTCGCTTTTTCTATACCTTCTCATGTCCATCTCCTTCTCCCTCTCTTGCAGCCGTTTCTTACATAGTTTTGACTTTTATTTGCTTTCTTGATTCACTCAAAATCACTTGCAACAACTTTTAGTCTATAAGTAAATGAGGATTGATATTGTTTCGGTCTTCAAACAATTCCAAATGTTTGTTATATAGGTAAATTATATCAATCTATCTATAGATACTTTAAAAAAAAGGTTGAAAAAACGTAATGTTGTAGCATAAAAATTAAAAAAAAAAAAAAAATATAAATAAATAAAAATTAAAATAATAATTTATTGTGCGGACAACCGACGCTTTTACCTGATGGGTTTTATAGACAGGTTTTTGTTTTATAGTGCCTTATACCCTATGAAGTTTTTTTTTTTTTTTAGTTTCTTATGATTTTTAAGTGCCACAATTTATGTTTATGCTTAATATATGTTTTTTTTTTTTGTTTTTCTTAATATGATTTTAAAAGTAATAAAATAGTTGTAGTTTTTGTAAAATAAATATCTTCAGATATAGAAAACGAAGAAACAAGAGAAGACAGAAAATATATACGATATATATTTAAAAAATAATAAATAAAAAAATGAGACTATTAGTAATGATATGAAGAAAAAAAAATTAAAAAATATACAAATCAATAGTTTGAATTATTTGAAAAGTTTAAATTTATGTTGTAGGTTCTGAAATTAGATTTAAATTCACCATTTTACTCATATAAATTAATTTGATATGATCCCTGGAAAACCATTGGACAACTTTAATAATTCATGTAATATTTTTGGTCATGTGTTCAACAGCATTCAAATTTTATTTTATTTTTGGGGATCTCAGGATTGACTCCTGAGAAAAGCTTTAAATACTTATCTTGTAGTTTATTCAATCTCTTGTTGACTCTCATAGACGATTATATCTCTTCATATCTTCTGTACCTATCTGATGGAAAGTTGGTCAGATCGTATCTTAAGTTATTTTATTTTCGTGTCTTTCATACATAACTAATGAAAAGTTATTGAGATCACATCTGGAGTCCTTAATCCAAAGAAAGTCTTGGATTTGCTTAGTTAATACGAACTTTGGCTTTTGGTAAGGTCTAGATGTGGTCTAGATATAGTTATTCAGAAGTTAATGGTCAGCGGCTTTTTCTCTTCTCTGTAAACTAAGTTAATAAATTAATTAAGATTTGAATTCGTTCATTCGACACACTTCAAGAGGAAAAAACCTTCAAAAGGTACTGAAATCCTAATCCCACAGGTAGTGTGAGACTTTTTACACACTAAAACAACCTCTCCCGTAGCCAAAATAACGGGATAAGCATCCTAGCTGCTTGCGCAGTATTATGGCTGAAAAGTTACGACAAGTCATAAATATAAATGACTTTTCGGGGTTCAATGGACAAACCAAGAGGTATAAGTTGACTTCCTTCTGAAATTTTTCCAAATCAAATGTATTGGAAAAACCCATATGAGGATAATTGTTCCAAAATTTGGAGGTGCGACTAAGAAAAGAGTTCCTAAATTTTAGAGTTCTGTTCTGAAAAGCTCAACTGCATGTGGATGTGATCAAAAATTACAAGTTTTTAAAGTAGATATTTTTAAAATTGGAAAATTTTTGAATATTATATAAAATTTTGAAGCTTCTGTAGGAGCTTTTTGAGAAAACCCTAAACTACTAAACACAGTATAGTTTAATTGGCTCTCATAATTTTTGTGAAGACAGTTAAATAAAAACTCCGCCTAAATTGTATTGTAATTTAGCTGCACTTTACATTGAAGAATAGCTGGATTTCTCATGCAGCATTTGAAGCTCTTGTAAGTTCTGCTTCTAATATGGGAATTTGTAAACCCCGAAATCTATAATGAGTTGGTAAAATGATCCTAGATTGCATTTCGTTGTATCATTACTCTCCCCTTTCAAAGATTACTATTCCAGTTTTGATGAAACATTCCAAGTCCCATTTGTCTAGATTTCCGAATTTGTTGAACAAAACCATTTCCCCAGATCGAAAGCTGGTTTTACTTCTGAACTTAAAAAGAACATTAGCCATCTTAATTCTTTACTTCTGTCTATCAGCAGACCTTAGGTTTTATTGATGGTTGTCTAACTGGCTTCAAAACTTTTCTGAAGACAGGTAAATAAAAAACCCTGTATAGACTGTAGTGTTGTTCAGATGCAGTTCTGCTATATTGCTGTTATGGGATATTTTCTCTCTTGCTAAATGAACTCCCTCATCCTCTGTATTTTTAAAGTCCCTTAAATTGCAAGTTCTATATAGTTGATATGAGGTACTAAATTTGTTACCTCTCTTTTTAAATGAACTCCCTCCACCTCTTGGTACCGTTTAAGAGTAAGTAACCAAGATTAAATTTTATTTAAACAGGTGCCACATCTAAAGCTATACGTAAAAAATAAAAGTAATTGTTATAGGGCAACAATGTAAATATTTTAATAATATTTTTACTCCCTCTCTCACTTTTAACCACAACATTAAAATATTATTTATGGTGCAGTTTATCTTGTTTATTCAAAAAAAAAAACAACTTTAACTTACATTACTGTAGTTTAAATCTGCTTTTGTTTTAAGTTTCTTTAAATTCTGATATTCTTAAATAATTTTTACACATTACCAGTCTTAACCGCATAATTTTTATATTTTTCCTGATTTTTTTTTTTTTTTATTTCTCTGAAACCACAAGGGGGTAAAATATTTTTCCTTCATTCTCTCCAAAAAACCAAGTAAATTACAGTAATTGAAAATATACTCGTATAAGATATTACAATGTATTTGTGTTGGTAGACAGGATTTTGCCATGAGTTTTCAAGGATAAAAATAATCTGTTAATTCTAGAGGAATTATAAAATTTTTTAAAATTTTTAAAAAAGGGGTTATTAGTTACTTAAAGGAGGCCTGCCTTTAAGTTAAACAGTAATACTTGTGGTTATAAGAATATTTTATGAAAAAAGTGTTATTAAGAAATTGTGGTTTTATATTTTAATACACAATAAGTTATGATTAGCATAAGTTAAGAAAATAATAATTAATTAAAAATCAATAAATTGTTATAGAATAATTGGGCAGGTATTATACTTTGATTTTCAATTGGTAACCTTAAAAATATACAGTACTTTAAATAAATTCGGCTGCAAGAAGCCTTTGGATATTATTTCTCCTTTCGCTCAATCTTCATCAGCCTCCTTTTCAAATAATTTTTGTTTTACCTTATTACTACTGAAGAAACCTCCATTTCCTTTTTTATCTTAATAATCTACTTTAATTTTAACCCTCATATCCCTAAATGTCGTACTTCTGTTGCTTTTTAATTATGTAAAATGATCACCTCCAGTTTAGAAGATAGCCAATATATTGTATCATAAATAATCGCTAGTATTAGTACCGTACCATTAGGATTACTTGATTGCATTAAACCAGCGTTCAAAACTAAATGATATTAAAATAAAATTTGATGATATTAAATCCTACAATAGCAGTTTTTGACATCTAACGAACTTTTACATATCTTTTGTGGTTCAAAGGTTCAATGGGTACTAATCCTTGATATCACTTAATGTTTGTTAACAACTGCACTCGATAAAGCAAAGATACAGGAATAACTTTGAGAAGCACTTGAAGAACGAAAGGTTCCTCAAGGAGAACAAATATCCCTCATTCAGTACCAATGGAGAGATTACTTTTTCATATCAAAAGAACAGTTAGAACAGCTGAATCTATCTGAACAAAAGGAACGAAACCTTCGGTGAGCTCACTTAATAAAATTTTTTTAAAATAGTAATCACAATATATCAAATAATGGCTAGTGTAGATATCCCCAGGATTACTTGGTTCTATAAAACCATAGTATTGGAGCGATGATGTTAATATGAAGAGCAAGGGCATTTTAGGAACCTTTTGTGGCCTAAAGGTTCAATGATTACTAAATAGCATTTAATCTATGCTAACAATTGTAATTAATAAAGTAATTACTTTTCCAAGCAGTCGATTCCCAGAAAGAAGAAATATCCCTACTTCATCCACAGAATGGATTATTTTTTCATATTAAGAGAATAGTTGCTGAGTGTGTCAGAACAATCCAAAAAACCCTTTGGTGAATTCACTGAAATAAAATTTATTTAAAAAAAAGTTACTAATTGTTCAAGAATGCCACACGGTAGTAATCTATAGCTTAAGGAAAGATATCGAAGCATCTTATTTTTTATCCTTAATAGAATTTATAATTAATATATATAGTCTCCATATTTATTAAATCAATCCTTATCCTGCATTATTTTCACGAATGTGAGTGTTGTCACAATTGAGTGAAATTGATTATATATTGATATACATCAAATAGATTTTATTGAGGAATTACAGAACCTATTAAAGTAACTACTAAAAAAAAAATACTATACAAAAAAATTAAATAAATTCGTCGCCCTCAGCTGGCTAATTTATCCAGGTAAGAAAACTTTATAAAAGTTATAATAAGCACCTGGTAAATATAATGAAGAAACAGAAAAAAGAATACAAGAAAAATATACGGAAGACCTTTCCAGGTGAAAGTAATATTTTCTTGAATAGGTATATATTTTCTTGATGAATTTGTCGTTAACCTTTTCTTTACTATACAATTTACAAAAATTTATTCAATTCTGTTGTTTTTTTTAATTATTTTTAGTTAAAATGGTAGTAAAAAATATAATAATAGTAATAAAATTACTAAAAATATTGTCTTTCCTTATTTTATATTATAAATATTCATTCGAAGAAATTTTTGCTTCTTTGTTTAATCCATATGGAGGCCTTCACATTGAAATAAGCAGGCTGCAAAATCAATGACTCCTTTATGGCTGGTCTTACTTAGGTTTAAATGGAACTCACATCAGAAGTTCACAACGAGACAATCAGGCAGCAAAGATCAAGCATTGTTCCAATTTTTTTCCTTTGGTTATTTTAAAAACCATGGAATATGTCAATTTGTAATCTCAGAAATCTCTAATTAGTTGGTAAAATTATAATAGATTACAACAACTTCGTTGCATCATTGCTCCTCTCTTCCAAAGATAGTTATTCCAGTCGGATTTGTCTAGATTAGTGAAATTGTTCAGTACAATCATTACCCCAGATCGAAAGCTGGTTGTACTTCCTTTCTGAACTAAAATAGAACATTAGCTATCTCCATTCTCTACTTCTTCTTATCTGCTTATAGGTTCTAACTGGTGGAAGAATATGGAGAAATTGTCTTTGAAGTTTTACTTCTTGTAGAAAATCTAGTTCAAAACTTCTTTGTACCTGATATTGGAAGGACAAAACATTCTATTTTAAATAACATATTTAAGACTGTTATTAGATCAATAGCGAACTTTTAATCCAACGAAATAGTAATCCAACTTTTCGTTGTCAAATTCCCAATTTTTAACTTAGAAGCAGTTAAAGATTAATTTAATATATCATTGCTCATTTAGCGATCTGGAGGATCTTTTGAATCAGTTTTGGATCTTTTGAATGAACTTTAAGAACGAAGTTGTTCGTCGTCATTGGAATAGATGAAACTTTTAATCGTTTGAGTGACTTTAAACGATAAAATATACAACAGTTCGTCATCAATGGAACGATATGGAATGGGTAGACAAAAGTCAATGAAGCTTTTAATCATTAAAATAAACTTTAAGGATTAAGTAGTTCGTCCTCAATGAAACGTAATGGAATGAGGAAGAAACCGCAGCTAGTTAAACTTTTAATCTTTTAAACTGAACTTAAAGGATGAGGTTATTTTTCCTCAATGGAATAGGATGGAATAAAGATGTTGAAGCCAACGAAACTCTTAATCATTTAAGTGAACCTAAAGTCCTCAATGGAAAATCAATGAAACTTTGAATTTAAACACTTAACTTTAAGGATATGGTTTTTCAACCTTCTTAATGGAATGGAACTAAAATTATATCGCGTACCATTTTCTCAAATATGTTTAATAATTTCCAAAAGTATAAGATTCCTTTTACTATTTAAAAGATATTTTTATTTCAAATTTTTTCATTTTTTCTGTATAAAAGTATTCTCGTCCTTACAAGAATTCTCAACTTCGTCCTTACTACACACAAATACAATCAAACACGTATTATTATGAACTAAAATTAAAAGGATATATCAATATTGGATTCTTTTATCTACTTTTATCCTCAATCATTTTGTTAAATACATATTTATATATACAGATTAGTACATAACATATATATATATATATAATACATATTTATGTATCCTAACATAGTTATGTTATCTATTTTTAGAGCGCGTTACTTACGTAGTTATAAAAATACACTTTTATAATTAGAAAATATTAAAAGCGTAGTGTACATTAATATTATACACTACGTATAATAAATATGTGGGTGAAATTCTTATTTTAAAAGTTATTTTTACACTTATTCTTATTTATTTTTATATTTTTTCTATTTAAAATTATATTTGAATATATATTTCGTCATCATTTTCTTTTTTTTTTTAAACTAGATGAAAGAAAATATATTTTCAAAACACAACAACAGTGTATACATATTATAAATCAACGACATTAGAATACGCGTTCTGCGACGGGGTAAAGTGACGCAGAATAATTTCTAAGATTGAATTTAATGCAAAAAGGAAAATAACTGGAGGGAGGCAAGTGGGGAACAAAGTGGGAAGGAATGCTAAGTATCTAATAGGGATGTGTTTACTGAATGTTCTTACACTCAAAAGTAGTTGAATCAGTGAAGAATGGAATTAATCAATTGATGAAACACTTGTCAGGACCTATAATCACTTTTTAAATAGTATTTTTAAAATTTTTTATCTGTGATATATAAATTCCAAATTAAAAATTAATTTAGTTCGACGATTTTTAAAGTGTATTAGTATAGGTTCAAACAGTTTTAAATTTTTACAATAGAAATTGCGCCAATTATCGCATATAAAAATTATCAGAACCTAATAGTGCTTTTAATAATATTTTTAAAATTAATTTCATCTGTGATTTATAAATACTAATGAAAAACCAGTGAATCAGTGAATATATATAAAAATTATCAGAATCTAATAATGTTTTTAAAATATTTTAATTTCATGTCTCTCTCTCCCTCTGACGTTTATCTTCTACTGAAAATTAACGGTTACACTCCGCGGAAATTTGGGTTTAATCCTTGGTTAAATTCTTCGATTGCATTGTGTACCAAAGTCTTAGGTACCAAAAATTGGATACACCGTTTCACCTCCTAATCATACGTAACCAAGACATCGAACAATGCCTATTTTACCAAGTACCATAAGATGTTGGAGTTTCTTGTTTTGACCTCGCCTCACATATCCAAAATATGTTATTTCCCTTCATTTTATATCTCTTTTCAAAACTCTCAGGATCCATTACGAGATTCCCAGTATGCAGTTGGTAGAGCCACACTCCATAGACTTCCAGTTTATTCATATGGGTAGTTTGCAGTCTTCAGATCACTTCCTCAAATAATAGAATGGATAATAAAAAGTATATGAAAAAACCTAGACGAAAATCCAAGATCAAATTTTTGCTGCAAAATACAAAAACACAAAAATCCAGTGTCACATTTCAAATGCTTCCAGTGGTTGTCAAGGTTCAGGTCACTTTCTCAAATAATAAAACGGACTACACATTACTTATTTACTGGATCCTAGAACCTCTGGTAAGGCATAGAAAAAAACAACTTCAAGGACTACACATACCATATCATAAAACATAGACCAAGATTCAAATTGAAACTCCGCAGCGTCCTTAATATAGGCACTTCTCGTCAATTTTCGCTCCAAGAAGCCCAATATTCATTCCAATTCCATCTGTGATTTATAGTATCAAAACAAAAAATCAATACGTATAATAATATTAAACTTTAGTCGTCACACTTAATATCCTTTTTCGAATCCTTAAGAATATTCTCGCTCATTGCTTCGCATTCTACAACATTCTACAGCCATATATCCTTTTTTCTTTTAAAATGTTTCCAATATCCTTTTTCTTATATTTTGAATATTTATAGTTGCATGTATGTATATAGAATATTCATATATGCATATGTATACGTATTTAACTTGTTGGCTTTGAAAAAAAAATCATCTTCCCCCTCTGTTTATTGTTGTTGTTGTTATTGTTGCTTCTTCGAATAAAAAAAAAAAAAAGTACAAAAGAAAAAGAAGAAGAAGAAGTAAAATATGAAGAGTAAGTGAGAAAGAAAATATAATAAAAGTGTCGTATAAAGTATGAAAATGAATTTAATAAATGAATTTCAGGGTGAATGGGTTGTTGGGTTTAATTTTTAGTTGAGTTTAGAAATTTTTGTTGTTTTTTTTTTTTTTTGTTGTTTTTTTTTTCGTATTTTTTTTGTTGTTTTTGTATTTTATAGAAGTTTTCTCTTCATATTTTATAAACAGTTAAAAGTTTATATTGTTAGGAAAGGATCAAATACAAATGGAGCGTTTTATTTATATTGTGTGGAATATTATATAATATAATATAATATATACAACTTATGTGTATTTATAATATAATTTTTTGTGTGTTACTTTGGGAATATTTTTTTTTTTTTTTGTTTATTTATTTTGTTTTTGTTTTTATTTTTTTTTAACAAAATAAGGATAATATTAAGGATAATATAAAGGATAATTATTATATACTATATGTTAGCTTAATAAAAATGAGGTTTTGCTTTTTTTTTGAGTTTGGAAAATTAGATACAAAACAGATTTTTTTTTTAAATTCTTTGTGTAGATATTTATATAATATTAGTACATAATAAATACAATAACGTTTTTTTTGCGAAAGTTATTAAAGTTAATTTTGCCCCAGTACTTAAAATTTGAATTAAATTTGTATTAATATGATTAATATTAATTTATTTTTGAAAATTATTTCACAAAAAAAAAGTGTTGGAAATTAAAGATTTGAATGAACAAATCTATCTGAACAACGTAACTATGTAGACTCAAACGGCTTCTAGTCTTTGTGAAATGACCTAATTTATTATATTTTTTTTCCATTATCCTAAGGAGTATAGGGCACTCACTATAGGGCGTATATTTAGACATGGCTTCAGTTTCTTTAATTGTTGTATTCACTAAGCCGTTGATTATTTGGCTGTAGCTATTGTTAAAGATTATGAATACACAAAATTTTTTTTTGTGTGCCATCTATTATCCTACACAAGAGTTAGTAATATATTTATATTAAATATTATCTTATGTTGCGATACTAACTATTAATTTATATTTATACAATTTTAAGATAGTTATTTATTAGATATGATTTGACCGTGGTTTAAATCCGAGACTTTTCACATGGAAAGTGGACTCTATACCACTACGCCATTGGTTAGACCTAGTAGGAAACCTAAAATATTGACACCTGAACAATAGTTATAGCGATCGTCAAGTTCTTTTTAATCATACCCCATATAATTGATTTTCATTCTAAGGGTTTAAAAAAGTATTCGACGACCTTGTTAGGAGACCATAAAACTTAGAATTGATAGACAAACGTGCTACAGTTTATAAAGGTCTTTTTAATAATACCCCATATATAATTAATTTTTATGCACAGGTTTTAAAAAGTTTTCTAAAACTTGGGAGTAAGCCTAAAACAGTGATCCCTGGGAAGTTGTTAGAGCACGTCAAGGCCTTCTCAATAATATCTGATATGAAGATATAACTAAATTTTATACTAAGGTTTATTTTTACGTCCTAACAGGAAATTTAGAACCATGATTTCCTTGCAAAAGTTTTGAAGCCTTTTCAGTTATACTTTATTCGATGCTATATATGACTTTTTTTTACAATTCAGTACTATTAGATCCTATCAGCACTCATGATCTCAGACTTTTGGTTTTGGGGTCTTTGAAGTCGAGTTCTCGAATAATGTGATTCAATTTGAAATAATAGGGCTTGCTAGAACCTCTCCAGAACTAATAAAGAACAACATTCCGTACAAGTTATAAAGAACTAAAACAATTTATAGGTTTAATGAAAAATGACACCTTATTCGACGCATCTCAATTATATCTTTCTTGTGCTTTAAAAATCATGTAAATCAACCGAATAAATTTCCAAAATTTCGGGAACTTTCGTATGGGAGAAACCAGACTCCTAAACCCGATCTGGCTCAAAAAGGAAAAGAGCTCCTTTTACTTCGAAAAACAGCCTTTTTTCCATAGCTTCCTAGGTATTTAACTGCTAACGTTCATAAAGAGTACCTTTCCGGAACTTTCGTTTGAGAGAAACCTGCGTCGTAAACTCGATCTAACTTAAAAAGAAAAGAGTTCCTTCTACTTCGAAAAACAGGTTTTTTTTTTATAGCTTCCTAGGTGAAGCAATTTAATTGCTAGCATTCAACCAGAGAAGCACTCTAGAATTTGAAAAAATTGTATATCCTTGCCTGCATTTTTCGTTCAATAATTGTATATTTAAAACTCATAATTACAGGAAAAATTATTCATTTGTAAAACCAATTTCTAACAAATTGAAAATATGGATATCCAATACCTTCTCATCCGAGATAGTAAAACGTAGTATATTATTATTATTATTTAATTACGAATTAATTGCAAATAAACCGATTATAGAATGTTATTTTACTAAGAATTGTACTACATTAAAAGAAATTTGATAACTTTTGATCTTCTTTTAATCTTTTTGTAATTAAATAAAATCAAAAGTAAATTATATAATTTTTAATTTTGAAACTTTTTATAAGAGGTTTATAAGGGGGAAATTTTGTTTTTAACTTTATAAGTATTATTTATTAAATTGATGTAGAATCTATCACTATTGTACGTGATGACCCTTACTTTATTTAGATTATTAAATTCTTTTATAATTCTTTTGTTCGATAAATTTTTTAATAAAACTCAAAAATTTGAAAAGGTAATAAATATCCGACTTAAATGGTTTCTGAGTGAATAGTTTTAAAAAATCTTTATGAGTTTAATAAATAAGTAATACTTAGTTATATAATGACAATTCCAATACAAGTGGGCAGGTAAAAAGCAGCAGTGGTAACAAGAAATTGACATTTTGAAAACATAGGACTAGAGATATTTAAGAGGCCACTGATGTCTTCACTTAGTTAGAGTTCAATTTTCAAGACCTACACTTTAAAGCTCAAACTCTTTGAGTTAAATAATTAAAATTCTCTCCCCGCAACGTATTTATTAGATGGCGTCAAAACCCACTAAAATTCACAATCCTCCAACAATTTGTTCTTGTCTTTCCAACTTGTATCCTCAAACGTTTCTGTGCATTTGGAAAAATAAATGTTCTGCACTGGTTACGCCTAAGACTTAATATTATTTTTTGAAACCAAAGGGTTTATTTAAAGAAGATATAACACCTTAAAGGTTAGGCTAGTATTAAAAGTCAGATGCCTTACCATTTCAAAACAATCCATTTCATTTAGATGAAAACCGTTTTTGAACATTTAAAATTGTATTAAAGTCCACAGATCTAAACTCCCTGGGAAAATCCCCGCTTAAGTTTGCTTATCTAAGGTATCAGTTGTAACACCACAACCAAACTCTACGTGTACATTAAACCCATTGCTTTCAATCTTAATTTTATTATCACGGCTTGGTAAATTCCACAACCTACAGTATTTTCTAATCTTGCCGAACTCGCTTTGTTATATATAAAAAAAAGTTGTATATAAATATAACACCTTGTATCAAATTCCTTTTGCAACTGGTATGTATGCTTCCGGCCTAAAAATTTAAAACTTGTAACCTTGAAAATTGCAGTTTTGAGGCATTAACTGAAAAACTTGTTGTACCCTGCAATTTTCAACTCCATCCACTACCACACAATTAAAGATTATGTAATAAAAAAATTGTAATAGGAAAGGGTGAAGATCTTTTATTACCAAATATTTTACTTTAATCCTTTAAGGTATGAACCTGTTTCACCCTTTTTCATTTCGTTGTCAATAAGTTACAATGGGATTCATTATTAAATTTTAATTTTTTGTATTAATTTAACAATGATTTATTTAATTAAAATTTTAAATATATTGGTTTTAAATATTAATACGTTTATTTTGGCATATAAATAACAAACGCTTTATTTTGTGTAAAGAGAATGGATTGATTAGTTCACTATATTTTAAAAAATAATTTGCCCTAAATACACTACACTACACTACAATACAACACATAGAAACAATATTTTTATGGTAAACATATTAAACTAAATTGAAAATACATTATAATAAATTATATAAACGATAATGATGTAAAAAAACAAATCAAATTTTTAATAAGAATAGAAAAGAATTTGAAAATGAAGACAATTTGCTTAGGGAATACATATACAGATTTATATGTATACTGGGCTTCTACGAAGAAGAACATGGGACAAGTTGATATCAAAGCAAGTGATAAATTGTATGTGGAAGAAGAACTCGCTTTAAAAACTATAAGAACAATTCTCCGTTCAATTCTTAATAGATTTGACTTGAACCAGTCACTAAATGCTCTGCATTAACTTCTTTAAATGTATGACTCATATTATAAGTATTATGGAATTGGGTCCTAAACACAATTTGAAACACTTATATTTTACAGACGAAGAACCTGTCTACACATATTTAACTACTAACGTAATTGCGACTTTAAAAAATTGGAAAATAATATCATAATTTACCATATCATTGTAATAAGCATGGCTTGTTAAACATCATAGCCCATGTCATTTGAATGAAAGAATAATTGGTAGACATAGTATGTTAATAAATTATAGGAGTAGTTATTTACGAAAACCTTAAAAACTACACAAAAGAGCTGAACTGTCCGTATACCGTAATTCAACTAGCTTCACTCATCATTACCCATAACACTTTCCAGGCCATTACTTCATAAACATCAAAACACATATATTTTTAAAAGCTTAGGTTTACTGAATGAATGAGCGAATAATTTGTGGACAGTTAATAGATTAATGAAATAATTACTTTTGGAAGTCTAATATATATGTATATAAGTATATATATATATAACTCAACGACTAGCCAAAGTAAATTACTAGACATCCTGTACCTGTATATATTATTTTTTATTTATGTATAAATATTCCAAGGTTCATTACTTCTATTAAATATTATTTTAGGTATGTTCTTAGTTCGCACATATATCTATATATTATAGCATATGTATATAAGTAGAATTTTACATGCAGATTTTTTTTTTTTTTTTTTGTTTTTAAAGGATTATTTAAGGATATTAAAAAAGGATATTCATATTTATAATATATTAAGAAATTTATTACCAATCCCTGAATATGTTATAATAAAACAAATTGAAATTTTATTATATATATATATACATTTTTATACTTATACATATTATATATATATATATATATATATTACATATTATATTGTATATGTATATAGTTATTTACAAATGAGTTTTCATATCCTTTTATTATGTCATATTAATTTTATATATATATATATATATATATATATATGGTATTTTTATTTGAACAAATATGTATGAATTATTGTATATGTATATATGTTATGTAAGGAGAAAGAAAAAAAAGGATATATGCGAAACAAACAACAGTTTTCTTTTTTATTTTAATTTTTTTTTTTTTTTTTTTTTTGGAAATTTGTCTTTTGCTTATTTTCACATTTAATGTGTGCGATTTTTTTTTGAGGGTGGATTAACACAAAATATAATAAATATTATTGTGTTATAAAATAGCATGGTATATAATTATTTAGATACAGTTATATATATATATATATATATTATATACACATAAGCTTCTATTCGTTATAACAATATTTCTTTTGAAAATATTTCGTTTTGATTTATGAATTTTTTTTAATAATTATTTTGTTATTATTAGAAGTCTTTTGAAGGATCAGATACTTTGATTCTACTTAAAATACCTATAAGTAATTATTTTTTTTTATTATAATACTTATTTATAATACAATAAGTTTATTAATTCTTTATTTTTTGGAATTTTTTTCAACAAGCATGAATTATAAAAAAATTGAATTGAATTAATGAAACAAAACTATGCGCCTATTAAGGAGATAGAGTCTAGAGGCGCTTGAAAGCATCCAAAGCCACCCTTTGACAGAGTACCTTGAATGGATGTGAAAAACTAAAATAATGCCTTTTTTCAACAAATCTTGAGGATTGGGTTTTTCAAAACTGTTGTGCAATGTGGTTTTGAGGATTCGAAGGATGATCCTATGGCAGGATGCTTAGGTAATTCGAATTTGTATTTTTAGATCATATTCGGTAGGGGAAACAATTTGGGCCGATATTAAAAAGACCAACTTTTCCTAAATTTAATTATATCATATAAATAGGAATTACTTATAGGGAACACTGGGATAGACTGTGGTGACTATATTCCATAATCAGGAAGAACGTATAATAAATGGGTTTCGATAAGCTGTGAAACGTAATCTTGAGAATTCTACAGTGCAGGGCTTTATATCTGTCGCATATCTTACTTCACGTTGGAAAACTTTAAGCGGGAGCAGTAATTGTTTTAATTCCTAATAAGGAATGTTTATTCCTGGTAGGTGTCTCTAAAACGAGTTTGATGACCAAACCGTGTGGCGACGACTAAGTTAAGTAAGCGTCGAGGCAACGCTGGAATCGTTTATAAGACAACTACCTCATGTTTTACACTCCATTCGGGTATTCCAATTAAGATTTGGGAGTCCAGCCTAAATGTCTGCATTATATTCCATATTTGGTATGAGCTTCAATTATAAATTAAATACCATTGACTATTTTAATTTCATATTTTTTTGGGGTTGAAAAATTACCTTCTACACCTTTTTTAAAAATAAATACCAATTTCCATTATGTCATATAGTTCAAAAGGGTGGCCATAAAGGACATTTCGCGTGTTACTATAGAATAATTATAATTGAACATATTTCATGTTGTTAATAGCTTTTGCGAATTAATTTCCTATTACATATCTATGATAAATGTTACATTAACTTGCAATATTTTAACATTGTTTTGATATTGCAATTTAACAATTGATTTATTAATGAAATTAAATTCAAATTTTTTTACACCTTGTTTTGACAATTTTTAAAATTAACTCTTGTCTAGAGTTGTCTGATAAAACGGAATTTTCTAATTCTCCGGGGTAATTGTA
Organism: Dolichopus griseipennis; assembly: GCA_963082915.1. Lineage (NCBI taxonomy): Eukaryota > Metazoa > Arthropoda > Insecta > Diptera > Dolichopodidae > Dolichopus > Dolichopus griseipennis. The sequence goes on along the minus strand of OY720445.1, from coordinate 80,807,578 downwards.
CAATTGAAATAAAAAAACAAATACGATTTCTTCACAAAATTCTGTCCCTTGAAGTATTTTCCAGTTCTAATATCCTATGGGACAATAACATATGATATGATTTGTAAACAAAATTTGAAAATATATGTGTATTCTTTTGTGTACTTTGAATTTTTGAGAGTTAAAGGGATGTCAATGTTAATAGAGTTTACCTGCTGCGCATGAAGCGAATATTATTAATTAATTGACGCGACAGAAAGGAATTGATGGTAATTATATTTAGAAGGCACATTAGATCAGTGTTGTGATAAAGCAAGTGTAACAAGCCTTTCAATGTAATGGTTTTAAATTCAAAACCACAGACAGATTATATCAAATCGATGAGTCATATATATATAATCTTGTACAATAACTCCAGCCGGATAACCAACGTCTGATTAAAAAAATTATTGGTTCGAAAAAAAAACCGGATACCCTTTGGAAACCTTAAGAATCAGAATCACCTGATACACATCGAAACACAAGAATTTCTGAAGGAATTTAAGTAAAGCGATTATTTGAATGGATACAAAAGTTAGGTAATTTTTTGGAGCCTAATTTTCACGCCTGCCCCAAAAAATAGTTTTAAAAGTTTAGACTCTACTTTTTGGGACTAAAGAACTAAAAGAAACTTTTTGAAATATGATCTGAAAAAAATATTAGAACTAAAGAAAAAAAGAATTTCAATATTCCCTATCTATAAATATAAATTTAGTAGTGGGTCCTTATATCGAGACCCTGTGTATATTAAACTATAAATAGAGATATTTTTCTCAAAAACCCCAATGAGCATTAGTAAAAGTGCAAAGTTTAAAAGTGCACTTATTAAAAAAAAATAAATATATTATGGAAATTTTGAATAAAAAATCACTTTCAACAACTGCAACAACAACAACAACATTTCAAAGATATTTATTTTTATTTTATCTAATCAAAGATGAAAAAATAATGAATACAAAAATTGTGTTTTTTTAAATAATTGTTTTTTTAAAATGACAATTCACATAATTTGATTTTTGTTATTATAAGTGTACACAATCAACTGCATATGCAAACACATATACATACATACAAATTTTATTTGTATACATCAATTAATTTTTATACATTCCTTTGTGTTTTTTTTTTTGTATTTAATTGTATTAATAATATTGTAGAATGTCATTTTCGATTAGAAACTTTTTAAAAGGGGTGCTAACTCCTGATTGTTTCATTTCTACATTATCCTGTTTTTGGAAAATTCTCTGATTAACATTTAAGTACGAGTATTTATGTAGAGTATAAGAGTAAGTGGAATAAAAAAAAAGGGGATCATTATTTGTTTTTTAACGAAATTGTTAAAAAGTTAATTTATTTTTTTTTTTTTGAGATTATTTTGCTTTTGTTTTTATTGTGGCAGACAATGTGTGTATTTTTTAACACATTTTAACTTTTCACGCCATAGAGTATTAAAAAATTAGCATATTTGTTAATTAAAAGTGATTTTTTTTTTTTTAATGTAATTTGATTTTTATTTTTTTTTTTTTATTTTAAATCAATGATTTTTAGTGTTTTGGAACATAATCATTAAAGCAATATTACTGCACGAAAAGTGAAAGCAATTTAAGGAAATGGGATTTATTTAATTGTTGTTGTAAGGTATATTTGGGGCAGGGGGAAATAAGTTGTGACATTGGTAAGGGCCATTAAAAATTAAACAGGGAATGAGTAATAATGAAAAGGCGATTATCTGTAGTGCAACTTAGATAACAAACTTATTAGGTTTAATAGAATTTTCTTCTATACTTTTCTTTCGTTCCGGCTTTCTTATTCCTGTTGTTTCTGTTTCTTTTCTTTATCTGTGGTTTTCTTTCACTTTTATTCCCTTACTTTTCTTCTTGTTCTTCGAAAATAATCTTATTTCTTTTAATCTATGGCAGTCATAATAATTTGTCTGGAATTTTATTTTTTATTTTATTTCTTCCAATAATACATTTATACTTGTAATTTTCTTTGCAGGTTAAATTGTGTTTGCTGAGGCCGGTGCATTTTTGATAGAATAGAAGAAGTTTCAAATTCTTCAACAACCTCATCAGTAGAATTAGCTCAAGTGAAGAGGCAAATGAAGATGAACAATCGGCAGTTATTGTGGATCTCCTTAGCTATAACAATTGACAATAAAATTGAATATTCAGTTCTAGTGGGTCTCATTAGCTATAGTGGACCTTAGGAATAGTGGATATCCTTAGCTATAGCAATGGATAGTAAATTTGAATATTCAACTCATTGTGGGATCAATTCCCCTGTGTGAGGCCGTTTTATAAAAAGCCTTAGCTAACTATAAACTTGAATATTTAAATCTTTAACGGAAGCTTTTTTGTACTGAACAAGATCAATTAGCACGTTAAACTAAAAGCAAGTTGAAAGTTTCGTTAACATATCCCAAACCAACATACATAAAATCTTTTGGCCTAATTAGAGAATTACAAAACCATAGAAGTTTGTTTTAATCTAACAAAAGACGAAGCGTTCAAAAGAGATGGAATTAAAATTAAAAAAACTAAGTTTTATACACTCTTCAATAGTCGTTTGTCCTGCATTAGAAGGGAATCAGCAAAAAAAATTTTCCGAAGGATTCCGAATGCTTAGAAAATTTTCCCAAAGCTGTTTATAATGGTGGACTACTTAGCCATGTTACGATACAATTGACGTGAAAGCTAATTGTCCAGCAGAGAACGTGCCGAGAAGGCTCTTATTGATAATAGTAATAATAATAATAATAGATAAAAGAATTTTCCAATTAGTTTCTGGACGAAATCAGTTCACTGCCTGTATTCTTTCAAAACGTGATAAAAATTTTTATTACCAATTATAATTATAATAATTTCTGAACACTTCCGATCTTATTATATGAAAGTTATATTTCGCTTAACAAATAATGAGTACTTAGACTAGGGATAAAACTTTTGGCATTTTGCAACCATATTTAAGGCATCCTATAGATTACCCTCGGAAAAATTTCCATTATATTACTCCTACATACCAAATTAAATGGAAATGAGCTACCATATTATTTCCCTATTGCAATTTTATTACTTTTAATATTTTTGAAGATTATTTCTTGCACAAATTACGCCATAAATCTCAAGTCATATATTCAAATCATCTGCCCCTGTATGTATTCTAAGCAAATACAGTTATGTTTGTCTAAGGTTTAACAGTTATAATGAAATAATTTTTTTTTTTTTTTGATTTGTTGAGGTCGTTAAACCTATTACAAAATTTTGTTTTTTGCAGTTCTTCGTGTGTTTTCCAAAAAAGGATACAAATACAAATTTACAAAAAAAAACAGGCTGCTATTGTTGCCGCTTGTGTATTAAGTACAGTGTATTGAAATCAAATTTTTGATTTCCTCCTAATTTTATTCAACTTTCAAAATAAATTAAAAATTTTCAAAACTTTTACCAAACAAAACTCTCTCATATTTTTTTCGCAAAATTTTCTTTTTTATCCTAATTTTTCCTTTTTACAAATGAAAATTTATTTTGTATGTATGTATATAATAAAGTGTTTATGTATACCATGTTTTTACAAAAAAAAAAAAAAATAATATGGAGAAAAAAAACACAAAATCATTTTGAGGGATACTGAAGAAAATTTCTATCTTGTGACAAAAATTAAACCTTCATATTTTAACAACAAGGACATTTTTTTTTGTTTTTTTTTTTTTGTTTTTTGTAAGGATCTCAAAATAAGAAAATGAAAATAGATGGTGAGGGTTAAAAAAAAAGACAAAAAAACGATATTAATGACGAAAAAATTATTTTTTTTTTTTTTTTTTTTCCTTTTTTCCTTTTACTTTCTTCGGTTTCACATTATTGAAACGATGTTGGTTTGAATATTATGATGCAAAAAACGAAGAACTTATCAATATTTATTTTATTTATATATATATACATACTTGTAATATTATTAGTTAATACATATATTTATAAGTTTGTGTGTGTGTGCGTATAAGGACGAAAAACAGAAAAATAAAATTAAAAAAAAATTATATGAAATGAATTAAAGAGAATTTTTTTTTAAGGATTCTTTATATTTTAATGTTTTATTAGTATATGTATGTTGTTTTCTGTTGAAGTTGTAAGTATATATATATATATATATATATATAAAGTTGTTGGTTTGATTGTTGTTGTTGCTACTTTTTGTTGATTACTTAGAAAAAAAAAATAAACAAAACGATGAAGAAAAAAAAATGAATAATAGGTTGTTTTGTGATTGAATGTGATTAACACTTTGGTAATATTAAGGTAAATAACCGTTATACAATTTAGATAAAATTGAAAAAAACGAAAACCTAAAAACAAAATACAAAAAACAAAAGAGTAAAAGGTTAAATGTAAACTTAATTTTTTTTCTTTTGCTTGTATTAAGGACAGATTTGGGGAAAGATTGAGGGTAGATGGGGGTAAATTTAATTTTTATGGGTTATTTATGGGTTTAAATGGTCGTATGTGAATTTTTTCTTCTTCATCTCTTTTCCCTACTTCCTTCTCTTCTTTTTTCATCTCCGTTCTTTAACGGAATTTTTCCATTGGTGGTCGGGGTTTTTGTATACGAAAATGTTTTTGAACTCTTTAAATTGTTTTCTGGATAGAATTAAAATAAAAACCCCCAAAATAGGATAAAAATGAGATGAAATATAAAATAAGATTAAAAATTTTGATTTAAAAAAGTAAGAAAAAAAAAAAAAAAAAATTAAAAGAAAGGCATCAAAAGTTGAATGACTATGCGTTTATTCCTTTTCATTACCTTTTTTTTCCTAATTTTTGTTTTTTTTTTTTGTGTTCCTAAACAGTAAGGGATGAAATTAATGCTTATAAATGTGTGTCTGTATGTGTATTAAAACATTTTATATACTAGGAATAAAAATAGACCAAAAAAAAATTGTATCTTTATAAAAAAAAAAAAAATTTTTCAGATTTTTTTTTACCACCCCTAAAATCATTTATCATATTTTTTTTTTTTTTTTTTTTTTAAACTGACTTTTATTTAGAAAGGAAACCTTTCCTTTCAAAAATTTTTGTGGGTCATTTTATAATTATATTTGTATCATTTAGAGTTTGAAATATAAAATTATCCCCCTCAATAGAATCCTGATAGAAAGTCCTAATTGATATACAATATACTATATTTTACATTAGTAGATTGTCTTTGTTGGACTTAATCAATTTATTTTGTAAAAGTTATTGTAAAATAATTTCATTATTAACTTTAAAAAGTCTGAAAGGATCTGGAGAGTTGCAGAAGTTTAAATTATTTAAGTTTTATGGAGGTTTTTAATATTAATTTTAGAATTGTGCTTCTAACTACACTCCTTCTAACTACACTCCTACACGCCTGCCCTTAACAGAAATGTAACATGATTTTTAAAAACTATCGAATAATTCGAATAATCTCTAAAGACAATAGGCTATGAAATTTGTAAAAGAAGAATTAAATTAAAAAGGACCCGCAGTGATCGTATCGAATTAAAACATAAAGATTTAATGATTGATCATGGCATTCATGGAATGAAGAAGTCATTGAATTTTGAAAAAAGGTTTCCGCCTCAGATCTTTGTTAGAAGGGGAATTAATTGAGAAAATTGTGGGTTTACATGGTTTTTGTGGTATAGTCTTACTTCTTGATAGTGTTCAAATTTTCATTATTTACTTATATTAAATCTCACAAAATCAAAAATCTAAAATAAAATAAATTTCCAACGCAAATTCACTATTCCAAATCTTTTCTAAAAAATATCCTCCAAACAAACAATTCCTTTAATTATTAAAAAGCGTTTAAAATGAAAATTTTTTCTTTCAACCTTTATGATTTGCTTGAAAACAAAACAATTAATTCGAAAATAATAAAAATATTCACTTTAATGCAATCATTAATTTTTTCATTTTCTTCATTCCTTTCTAACACACATTTTCAACTTGCAAATATATATATAAAATCTACATATGTTTATACTATTTCACATGAATTTGGCCCCTTTTTACATGAAAATGGTGTTTTTCCAAATTAATTTGGTCCTTATTTTAAATACACTCCACTGCTTGGAACCTAGGAGTCGAACTGAAATGATTTAAAAAATCTAGTCCCTAGTTATGTAATAGAAACTCAAAAAGAGGAAAAAATTAAAATAAGTCCCAAAAAAAGGCATCTTTTGAAGGCTTTCTTTTAGGGCGAACTTAAAATTGATTTTTTATAAATTGCAGTGTTATGTTTGGGCTCCACATAAAATAATTGAGCGTACTTTTACGAATATGCCGATCCGACTATTCGATCCCAAGAAACGGAGCTCATTACAAAGTGATCAATTTAATTGTAAAACCAACTTCATTCGAAAATATACAACTTTCATGCAAAAAAGGATCAAGTTCATATGAAAGGAGTATACACATAAACAATAACATAAACCTGCATAACCATAACAGTTTTCTTCAAATTAAAATACAAAAAACAAACAAAATCAAAACAAAAAAATTTCTCACCGGTAATTAAAATATTTTCCACTGAATTCTTATTAGAAAATTTTCCGTTTTTTTTCCATCAAATCCTTTTTAAGTATCCTTAAAAATCCTTTTTTTCATTTTCTTAGAAAATTTCATTGGAAAATTCAATAGTTTCTCAAAATTCTTCGTTTTTTCTTTAGAACCACTTTTTACTCATATTATGTTTTCTAAAAAATAAATTCCTTTTCAATTTTTCATACCATGGTACCTTTTAAGTTTTTCCAAAAAAAAAAAACAAACAAAAATTTTCCTCTAAAGTAATTTTCCAAGATTTTATTCCTTTTTTTAATAATTTCACAGGATTTTTTTCTTTTGAATAAAAGTGAGAAATTCAAATTCAATTTAATAAAAATTTTTTTATAGTTTTTTATGAATTTTATTTTGAAAAAACAAAATATGAAATTTCCTTAAAGTAGCACTTGAAAAATCAGTAAAACTTGAAAAAAAAAAATTAAAGGAAAGAAAAAAAAAAAATTTTCATTTGTTAAAATTTTTCATTTTCCATACAAAAATTCCGTTTAATTTTTTAAAAAATGTCCATTCCCTATCCTACATTTTATTTTAAATAAGTATATAACTTAAATGAATGTATATATATACATATAAATTATATAAGATACAAATATATATATATATATATATATATATATATATATATATATATATATATATAGTATAAAAATGTATTCAGCACCTTTTAAATGTTAAGTAATTTTACTTTTCACTTCTCCCCTTTCTACGACTTTTCGATTTAAAATTTCTTTATTTTTCATGAATTAGGGAAAATTATATATATATATATACAAACACATACATATTATATACACAATATATATACAAATTTATAAATTAAAGATATTATCACAGTTACAGTATATACCGACCGGCATACCGCATTTATTTCATGTGTTTTATATATTAAATAAAATTATATATATTTATTATATACATTCATACATACATATCCTTAAATAAGGACAAGGTTTTTCTCTTTTAATTTTCTTCTCATTTCCTCTTTCACTTTCCCACTCTCTCTCTCTCTCTCTTTCTCACTCTTGTTCTCGTTTTATTGTGATAATATTCTTTTAAAATATTATTCAGAATATTAAATGTGAATATCGCACCCTTAAAATTTTTATTTAATATTTTCACTCTACATTTGATTCTAATCGGTGTATCAATTTTCGATTTAAAATTCTTTGGTTATACTTGTTTATTGATTTTAGAGGTTTTGATGATTTTTATAATCATCCATAATGTCCTGGTTATTATTGACATTTGGACAATTTTTTCAAATCACAAGTTAATCATAAGGGTTCATAAGTTTTGTTTAAATAAAGTTTAGTGATAAAAATTAATTATAAGTAATCATTTAATTGGATTGAATGCTCCGTCCCTGCTTTTGTAATTATATTTCTTGTATATTGTAAGCCATTTCTCTATCGTAGTAATCGTATAATCACCTTCTAAAAATTCCAGTACTTTGTACTAATTTAACAGGTTTCAGCTGGTAAAAGTTATCAACTAATCAATAGGTTAAAAGTTTATCAAATAATTAATAGCTGAGAGATAAGATAGTCGTCGAAATTCATTGCCTCTGGATCAATGTCGCTTTTTTCCCCTCCTTTCAGCTAGAGGACAGTATTAAAGTATGATATTTTTGCAATATTAACTGTTAAAACAATCACATTTAAATAGTTTACATTTATATAATAGCGAAGAAAGTTTAAATAATTCATCCCTTCATTAATTTGGCTTCCTCGTTCTCATCTCTTCCTGCGGTTAATTCTGAAGTTCGGTATGGACTCTACAATTAAAAGAATCGTATTTAAATAATTTTCATTTAATTAATATCCAAAATAGTTTAAATAATTCGTTCTCCCTTCATCAATCTGACTCCCTCCTTCTCCTTCCTTCCTATGCCCAATACTAAAGTACGCTATCCTAATAGACTGTAGAGTTAAAATAATTGAATTCTAGAATTAAAAGAATAGTTTCGAAATCCACCGCTTTACAAATTCAAAAATTAAAAACCTCCACTAACCAGTTTTTGTATAACGCTCCTATTAAAGTTTAACAAAATTATATTAAATTCATAACATTTTAATTATTAAAATAAACATAACATAACATAACACATAACATAACATAATTTTTACATATAATAAACATGTAATAATAAAATTGTAATTTTTAATATGATACAAAAAGTCAGTATTAAACACTTAAAAACTCAAAACAAACATTTTAATTCAAGAGAGCAATAGGTGATTAGTGTTAACAAATAAAAAAAAAAACACAAAAAATAATAAAAACAAAAACAAAGCAATACAAAAAAAAACAAAAACAAAAAAAAATTGCTGTAACAAATTGTTGTACATTCTGATATAACTAAGTATATCAATTACAGAAATGAATATAAAATCATATTTTTAAAGAATTTAAAGGAGTATAAATATTTTATTTTATTATGTATATCCTCTCTCTTCTCTTCTCTTTCCATTTTTTTGTTTTTTTTTTTTTTATTTTTTTTGTTTTTGTACTTTTCACGGAAATTGTGTGACACCATAAGGACATTGTTCTCAATTTTATTTTCAAACACTTATTAAATACACACCACACACCACACGTTATATTATAATCAATTTTATAAAATTTATAAAAGATTTTCTGCGCGCGCATATATTTTCTTCTCTCTCTCTCTATTAACCAAAATTCTGTATAACAATTAACAGAAGTTCTCTAGCAACGGTAGAACAAAAGGAAATTCTCTTTAATTGTCCTTTTATTTTTTTAAATATTAAACCAATTTACTGAAAGTTCTCATCTCTCAATTCTTAACTCAATTTCAATTGAACTAACACATACAAATTTTACAATACAAAGTGTTTGGTTTCTTTTTATGTGTTTATCATTTTTTTCATTTAAATCGTTCGTTGTCCTTTTGGAATATAAAAGGATCATACAAATAAAAAAAAAAAAAAATTCCGCAATCTTTAAAAGAATTGAAATAAAAAGCTAATTGAGAGAACATAGTATCTATATTCTACTAAATATGATTGTGTTTGTTTTATAATTACAAATATTATTAAAAAAACTGTTATTTAAAAATAATTTTTCTATAATTTTTCTCTTTCTCTCTCTTTTTTTTTTTAAATTAGATTTTCTCTTCCTCTCTTCTTTGGTTTAAAACTCTGAAGTATAAAAAAAATTACATTTGAGTATGAATGTATTTAAAATTAATGATGTATTAAAAACGAAGGACAAAATATAACATATCCTTTTTTCAGTTTTAAGTAAATATTATATTTTTATATATTCCTTCTCGTTTCTTTATTTTTTAAATGTAAAAAAAAAAAAAAAAAAAAAATAAAAAGGATAATAAAAAAAATAAAATAGCAATAGAAATCTCATATTTTTTTTTTTCAATAAAGTATTTAATATGCCAGTAATGTTTATATTTTAGAGTTGAAAACTTCAGAAAGGGAGTAAATTTTTGGCTTTTGTGTTTTTTTTTTTTAGAACACACCGAAATAAAAATCGAAAGGACGAAATAAAAAAAATTGTGAACAGAGGATTTTTTTTATATTAAGTTTTGGAAGGAATTAAAAATGAAATGAATTATACACGACAAATGACAACGTAGGGGTGCTATGAAATTAAATTCCCTGTAATGCATTCTCTAAGCATCCATTTAATTCAAACATTTGAGAACTCAAACGCTGGGCGTGCAAAAAATTCAGTGAGTGCTTTTAAAAATTTCTTATTGGATCGGAATCCAAGTTCCAGGAATGGTATCCTTATTTAATTCTATTTTAATGTTCCACAGTATTCTTCAGCCCGATCCATATAAAACCATACTTTAACTGTGTTACAAATTTTAAAGGGGTGAAGTATTTGGGAACTGCCAAGGTAAATAATAGTCCTTTTTAGCAGTGGAATAGAACCTCTCCAAACATTTTTTAATACTAGAATATAGTTGACTAGTTACCCCGAAAGTAATTTAAAAGCATCTCCGAATTGTTCAAACCTGTACATATCCATGTTTTTATTCCAAATTTCAAAGAGAAAAATTATTTGGGGGCTCCTTCAGGCAATCAATTGTGTTTTAAAATTAAATATATCCTTTTTAAAGACTATATTTGCTTGTAAAAAATTATATTAACCTCATTAACCCCTTTGTGCACCACTTTAAAATAATTCTGTAAATTTTTAAATGAACATTTAATTATTACATTCATATCTCAATACATGTTATCAATTATGTGTTTAACAGATAATATGTATTTAACATTTTTCACGCATCAATGATAATAAAATAATTATGTGGGGTATTGAGTGTTAGTATGTGTCTCTAACACCATACAGCTATTTTGGTTTTTGGTAGACATTAATTATTGAATACAGGTATCAATAGCTATCAAAATTAAAATCATTTTTTAAATGCCTTAGATTTGTGTATAGATAGCAAGAGCCCTCTAAGGAAATTTTTAAAAAATAATATCAGATACTGATTCTTGAATAGTAGCAACAAAATATGTCGGAATTTTTCTTACTCATTGCTTTAAAATTATATTTAAGGAATATTATAACTGTTTATTTGGAAAAAATCCTACTTAACACATCTTAAAACATCTTAAATTCAGAATCCCTAATCAAACCGCAGCTAATTAGACTTTAGAACTTCAAAAATACTTGAAGTCATCAAAATTGATCATACAACCTGCATTGGATCAATTTTGAAGACACTCTGCCTTCTCCAATAACTCGAAAACTAATCCACTTAACCACCCACGACCACCTACACATTAAACATATAAATATGCATTAATTGACCAATCTTGGGTTTTTTATGTTAAAACACATATATACATATATATTTTTATTTCAAAGTTTTAAAAACTTAATTTCACCTTAATAACAACACATTATCAAAAGACTTTAATTTTTTTATTTTCATTTTTTTTTTTTTGTTAAATAAAATCAACAAAATAAATAAAACTAAACACAAACCAAATTAAAAAAGCAAGAAATGAAGAACCAGAGCAAGGAATACAAAAAAAAAACAAAAAACAAAAAACGTAAAAAAAAATTGAAAAGCAACAGAGACAAAAACAAAAACAAACAAAAAAAACCAAAACTAAAACAACAGAAGACAAAACAATTTATAAAAAAGGACTATAGAGAAATGCTTTTTACAAAAAATCGTTTTTGTCCTTATTTTATTATTAATATTATTTTTTTTTGTTTTTTTTGGTTTTATTTTTTGTTGTTATTTTTTTTATTTTTTGTTTTAACATTTCCACATCTCTGTTTTTTTTGTTTTTTTTTTTTTTTTCTTTCTCCCAATATAATAATTCGTGTATATTTACAGTTTTTTCTTTGTTCCAACTCATATTTTATGAGAATCAAAGTCATATGTCCTTAAACGGGATTTCAAAATAAAAATAAGAAAAAAAAAAAAAAAAAAAAAAAAAAAACAACAACAAACACGACTTTATTCTTACCGCACCGATAGTCAGTAAAATTTTTAATACCAACAAGCTGCCTGTTGAAAAATAATATCAAAACAATAACAACAAAAAGGGAAAAGCAAAAAGGAATATTTTAAAGAGAAGAAAAATAAAAAAAAAAAATAAAAAAAAAAGAAGAAGAAAAAGTTTTGTTTTCATTGCTATACTCTCCAACCTACTAACGATATTTAAAAAAAATATAAAAACTCGTTCCATATACAACACAACCGTTTTAACATTTTTTTGTTTTCTTTTATCCTTCGAAAAATTTTTACTTGGAGTTGTATATTGTAAGTGTATATATATATATATATATATATTTGTATGAATATATATATCTACCCTACATAAAAATATTGACTGACTATCGTGTTGTATTGCCGTTGATGTTTTAGAGAGCATTTCTATAATATGAATTTTTATATATTCTATTCTACTTTTTCTCTCTTTTTTTCTTATTATCCTTATTCCTACTTTTGAATTTTTGTTGTTGTTGTTGCTGTCGTCGTCGTCATCGTCGTTGTCGTCCGTCATTCGTTTCATATCGTTCATTCGTTCGTTCGTTCTCTAAGAAATGAAAATAGTATAAAAATTTTTAATTTTGAAAAGCAGAGCAAAGTTAAAAAATTTTGTATTTCTACATATTATGTGTATGTGAATGTATATATGTGTTGATGTGTATGTGCCAGTATGCATTGCTAAGTGAATCTGTAATATACTGACTAGCGATATAAATGTTTATAGATATATTACTGATATTACTGTTATAAAAAAAAAATTGTAAATTTTGTAAACCAGGATATATTATAACTATTCTATTTAATTCTATGTATGTATATATACTGTAAATATATGCGTGTGTAAAATGTATATTTATATTTATGTAGATAGAACAAATAAAATAGACTCCTTTGAAAAATTAAATTTTTGTACTTTTTTATTATTTTTTTGTAAAATAATTACATACATACATAATATAAAAATTGATAGATAAATAAATGTATATATATATATATATATATATATATATAGATATTAATATATATATATATATTTGTGTTAATGGAAAAATAAAAACCTTAAAGTTTTTTTTCATTTTTTTTTTTTGTTTAAAATATTGTTTTGTTTTGTTGTTTTTGTTTTTTTTTTTTTTTATTAAAAGGATCCTTGAAATGAAAGAAATAAAGAAAAATGTTTCAAACCAAAGGAATAAAAAATAAAAAAAAATAAAAAATAAAAAAAAAATATTAAAAAAAAATATAGAGAATAAAAAAATAATAAAAATTAAAAATATAAAGAAAAAAAAAAAAAAATTTTTTTAATTTTTATATTTTAAAAAAGAGTAAAAGATGTTAAAAAATATTTAGGAATCGTTTTTTTTTTTTTTTTCAAACATGTTATTGTGTGATGCACGTACAAACTTATGTGCATATACATATATGTATGTTTGTTTGTAAACTTTTTTGTGGACTAGACTCATTTTTTGTATTAATGGAATTATTTTGTAATTTTTTACTTCAAAAATATTTTTTTTTAAAATCCTCTCATTATTATTGCTTTCATTTAATTATGAAAAAATCTCAATTTAACTTTATTTTAACTCAATTTAATATTATTTTGTATTTTACAGTAGTAGCACAAGATAAGTCTTCAAAATGACCTTGCAATCTAGAATTTATAAAGTAATTACTTAATGCTGTCGTAATCATTAATTTAATTTAATTATGAAAAAATCTCAATTTAACTTTATTTTCACTCAATTTATTATTATTTTGTATTTTACAGTAGTAGCACAAGAGAAGTCCTCAAAATGACCTTACAACCTAGACTTTATAAATTAATTACTTTATAGCTGAGGACTCACATAGAATACGCTGACCTTTGACTTATAATTCAAATTCTTTATCCCTAGACTACTCAAGACCACCTACATATTAGCAGATGAAAGGATATTAAAGGATATTATTTTTGTTTTTTACGAGTTTCTTCTTTTTCTTTATTTTCATGTATTTTATTTCAACTCCTCTTCCATTTGCTTGTAAGAAATAATTTGAATTTCAATTTGATGGAGGGTCTTTAACCCCCAGTTGTCTTATAGAATACTTTTCAGATTGATTTATTCTTTTTTGATCTGAGGACTCCTTGGTATTTATACCTTGTTGTTTTTGGTAATTTTTTGGGTTTTTTTGGGAGGTTCCTGTATATTAAAATAATTTAAATAGAATCCTTTAGCCTAGGTTACGATTCTTAGATTACTTCCCGGCTCTTATATCGATGGATGGTTCTAAGTTTATTAGAATTGATTGATAGATTGTTTTAGATTGATTGTTCTTAAAGAGTTTTCTGTGTTTCAGGTGCGCTTGTTATTTAAAGTTCTCTACCCTAGATTGTTTCATCGGATAGTGTATTAAATGTTTTGCTTTTCTTCTGAGTTTCTATAGCTGTGCCTCGTTTGTCTTCAAATTGATTATATTTTTTTAGAAGTTCTTGAATCTTCTACCTTAGATTCTATCCAGAGCATTGTTTGCCTTGCTTTCGTGGAAGTTTCTAAATTTATGCCTTATATACAATATAATCGATTTTCCAGTGGTTCTGGTGATTTTAGTAACTACTTTAGGGAAATTTTTCCAAGTGGTTCTGGAGATTTAAGTTACTATATTATAGGAATTAAAGGTGGGCAACGCTCACTTTGGTTCACGATCTAATACAATTCACTTTTGTTGTCCTTTCCTCGACTTCATTTTCAAATGTCACCCAATACCCCCAATAATCTCTTACAATTCTCAATTGAAACTAATGCTAATGGATGATGCATTCCAATTGAATCCAATCATTTTATTGTATAATTTAATTAAATAATATTCTATTTGAATTTTTCATATTATGATTTCATAGTTTTTTCGTGTTTTATTTTTGCATCAAATTAAAAAATGAAAAACAGCAAAAGCTTTATAAGCGTCCCATTTTCTTCTTCTGTGCTTTTAGTGCTGTTTTCTTTATATCTAATATTAAATTTGAAAAAAAAAACAACAAGAACAACAAATGTTTTTTATTTATTTCTTTTTTTTTTATTAAATTTTCCATTTTTAGAATCACATCAAAAAGAGATCCTTGAAAAAACAAATTTTCCCTTTTAATTCAGTTTAACCCACATTTTAAAGTTGGTTTAAAACTGTAAAAAGAAAAATATTTTCTATGGAAAAAAGAAAAAAAAAAAGAAAAAAAAAAAAGAGCAAAAAAACAAAAACATAAAAAAAAATTTATTCATATTTCAGAAGACTAAAGAAGAAAAAAAACCATAACAAAGAAAAACTAAAAAAAATAAAAATCGTTAAAATATAAGGAGTAAATTCTGTTATATACATCCTATAGATATAAAAATCTTAAGATATATTTTGTTTAAAAGTTAAAAAAAAAAGAAAAACAAAACAAAAAAAAAACCTATGGTTTGAAATTTAAGATATTAAGAAACAAATATATATATATATATATATATATATATATATAAAATTTTCAAAGAAAAACAAATAAAAGTTGTATAGAAGTTTGAAATAATCGACAACGTGATTCCATTAAATATTCATTAAACCATTTTTACTGTTTTGCTGCTTTGTTTTTTACAAAAATTATTTAATAACTGTTCACTGTAAAATTTGAGTTAGTTATTTCCAGAATTTTTCGGAAAATATTTAGAATAGCAAGAACCTTTAGATTTATCTTAATTAATTCTAAGAAGAAATTGAAGACATTTCTAAAATATGTGTTAAAACCGAGGCAATAGAACAATATATTGTCATTAGAAAGGATTAAAAGTTAGGGAACTTGACATACTTTTTTTGGAAGAAAAAGTGGGATTCAAGGATATTATACGGAAAACCTAATTATATCATAACAAGGAATTATAATGACGGCGCAATCAATCCCCGAGGATCATTGACGACAAAAGTGTGGTATTCACGAATATTAGAAGAAAAACTTTATTAGTTTAATGCGAGACATATGAATCGATTCCGCAGACAAATTAATCGGAAAAATCAATCCCGAAGATCGTCGACGACTAAAAAATCTCATACTATTAGTTATTATAGTTAAAAGAAAATAGCCCACGTTCTGAAGGATAACAAATTGCAGAATGAATCAATTATCTGTATATAGGAAGTTATTAAAATAAAATAATCGCCTGAATAATTCATGTTGAAACTCGATTAGAATTCCCAGTAATTATATCCGTAGAAAAAAAGCCTAGCTGTATAATTCAAATTGAAATAAACATTACTGAAATAAGGAAAGGCAAAGAGAGCAAGAGACCAGGACCAAACGAGAAGTAATATATTAATCATAGTGTTTTTAAAATTAGGTACTATGCTATAAAAATATCTAACAAAAATTAAGACAGCTGGTAACTGACGATGATGTCTCAGGAATAATCTTCCTTGGGTTTAAAGTGGTGCCACTAGGGTGATAGATGAAACCTGGAACCTGGTTAATGGAGCACCAAGAATGCCTAATACCAAAAAGTTCTGACCAAAATTAAGACAGCTGGAAACCGATGATAGATACCTTAGGAATAAATCTTTACTGGTTTAAAGTGATGCCATGAGGGTGATGGAAGAAACCTGAAATCTGGTAAATGGGACACCAAGAATGCCTGATACAAAAATGTCTGATCAAAAATAAGACAGCTTCCAACTGGTGATAGACGTCATAGGAATTAACCTACCTTGGGTTTAAAGTGATTCCATGAGGGTGATGGAAGAAACCTGGAACCTGGTTAATGGATTACCAAGAATACCTGATTTAAATATCTCTGATCAACATTAGGGTAGCTGCAAACTGATGATAGATGCCTCAGGAATTAATCTTCTCTGCGTTTAAAGTGATGCCACTATAGGGTAATAGGAGGAGGACACAGGACTCTGGCTGCACTGAAGTTATAAATTCTGTTAGCAGTAGTGTCAATTTAAATCACTAAATACTTTAACCTTTACAAAACTGTTTAACTCTTTTACTTTAATATAATTTTAGTATCAATTAAAATATTTAAATAAAAATTAAATTTAAAATACAAAAAAAAAAATACAACTTCCATTATTATACTTTAATTTTCTCTTTATTTTATTTTTCACTTTACAAAAGCAGAATAGCAAAATAAAATTTAATAATTACTCATCATTAATTTCCACCACCACCACCATCACCGCCACGGTTCTTTTCAAAAAAGCCACCCAATTTTTATATATTTTTACTGTATACTTACCATTTTTCCTCTTCTGTTGTTGCTTTTGTTTTTAGAGTTTTTTTTTTTTCAAAAAAAAGAACTTGAAAATCAGTAAAAATTCTCTCATGACAATAAAAATTCAACAAATGACAAATAATATGTCATCACATCCTGAAAGCATAAATAAATTATATACAAAATATAAAGTGATATAAAAAACAAATAACAAAATATTAAAAAAAAAAAATGTACATAGTTAAATTATATTCATATATCTTTATATACAAACATACACTTATTATGCAGAAAAAATATACAATAGTACAAAAAAAAACAGAGACATTAACATACAAACAAACATAAATAGTGTTATACAGTAAAATTATTGGACGAAACATTCAAGTCCTGAATAAAAAATGAATTAAAAAAAAATTTAATATATATATATAAAGTAAATATATGTATATATAAATTATCATAAAAGTAATAATAAAAGCAAACAAAGAGCAACAATAGGATGGGATCCCCTATTTCACTATGGTTTTGTAATTCGGAAGGAAAATCGGGCTTAAGATCCGTTCCAATATTTGTGGGTGGTTAGTAATCAAGTGGTAAATGAATTTCGTTGATAATCGAGGATTTACCGTTATAAGTCCGGAACACGTCAAATATTAAAATTTTAGATCGATGATTGTCCTTGACTCCCTTTTTTACTCAGAAGGAAATCAGCTTCAAATCTGTCCCAATTTTTGTGGGACGTTTATAAACAAAGTGGTTAAATAAAGGTCTTCTTAAATCGAGGATGTACCGTTATAATGACTTTTCCCACTCATTTTGTCAATTAGAGGAAGATCGGCTTTATACTGGTCCCAATATTGATGGGCATTGAGTCCGAATGAAGCGTGATTGAATGATTGAATGAAGCTGTACTTGGAATATAAACTCTAATGATTCTATTCTGAACTTTAATTATCATCAACTCATATTCTGGAAGTTGTTTTAATGTTTTAGTTAGTTCTTATTAAATTGTTGGTCCGTAAAACTTAAACACTACAACTACCAAAGACAATGTAACTATTAGTAGTATGCATTGTCTTTGCTACTACCATTTTCTTCGACATCCTCAAGGCTATTTCATTAGCAAATAATTGCCTTAGTTATGTCAATTTTAATATTTTCGATTTTATTACCGTTTTGTTTTAAATTGTTTCTCCTTAGATTTATCTTAGAAACACTGAATTGAAAACATCTTTTTACTCGGGTCGGAAATCTGAAATTAACTAATACAAACTACATACCTTTACTTTCTATTTTAATCAAAAGCAGTTTCAGAACTGATCTTGAATTATCAAAACCTAAGTAGGACGATTCCTAATTGAAATTGGTATTTATTGCCGAGGACAGAAAATGCGATCTAGAGAAATTGTAGAATCCAGTATCTCTCTCCAAGGAGAATATACATATTTCAGAGTTTCAGTTCATGTTAGGAGCTAATTACAACTTAGAATTTAGCAGAGCACATGGCTTGGATTAGATATCGAGCCATTAGCCATCTTGAGTTTTCAATGCAACTAAGGGTTGCCTAAGAGTTGTCTTCCAATCCACGTTTGAAGCTGATTACTTGTATAATTAAGAGAAACAAAGGAACGGGATTACACATAGAAACTTAAAGCATCTACAGTCTTCAGATACAAATTGGACATTTTAATAAAACCTTTCATTAAAAAATAAAATATATGAAGAATATTTAAAATGAAAATCCAAAATTATAATGTTTCTCGAAATTTACTTTATTACATGCCAGTAAAAGTATTATAAAAAAAAAATAAACTTTTGATAACTTAAAAGTTACTTTTTTAAAAAGTTTATTTAACTTTTCTTTTTTTTTTTATCTTTTTGCGATCTTAATTTGACCAAAAGTTTTTTAAAAACACAAGGAAATCTGTATCTGTTAGGTTGGTTAGTGGAAATTTATTTGTTAGGTTTTGGTTACTAAAGGTAACAAATTATATAAAAAGTACCTAGTGTAATTGCAGTTTGAAGTTACTTTAAGTTGTTCGAGAGGAAATATTTTGTTCTTGTGTGTGGGGGAATTAGTTTTTTTATTTATTATTCCTTTTAAATATTTGATAATTATATAACAAAAAACATAACTGCATTTACTACTTTTTAAAGTTATGCAAGTAAAATACATTGATATTTTTAATTCTTTTAAAGTTCATCTTGAAATACTATTCACATGTTGTAGGATCACTCAAGAGAATACATTTCTACTTAAATCATCATCGAGATCTGATCTTCATTTGCTTGCGAATCTGAAACCTGCTCCTATGAATGATACGATATAAACTTTAGGAGAAGTAGTAGGTCCAAATTCTTATGGAAAAAAATTAACAAAACTCTTGAACAAAACCCTTAAACTAATGGACCAATCCAAATATTTTGTTTTGGTTCCGTTTAGGGTAAATTTATTCCACGCAATTCCGCTGAGGTACCTGTTGGTCCGCTCTCCTTTGTTTATTCTTCTAGCTATTTTGCGTTTTTCGCAGAGTAAAAAAAAAATGTGTCTTCGGAAAATATTAAGCATTTCACACTTAATATTACATTCTGCATGCTATAAATATAAAGCAGTTAAAGCGTCGGCCCCAGCATTAATTCCTGCGAAACCCCTATGTTGATGGTGCTAATCTTTAAAATTGTTTCTGATTAGACTATGCCCTTGACTACGATTTGTACCAAGGCTTTTTGCAGATCGATAAGGACTGTTGCCATATAGTATCCTTTTTCCAATTGCTCCTCAATGTCCTTGATAACTTTCGTTGTTACCGTTCAGTGTTTCATAGACAATGACATCCTTTTTAAGGTAACATCACCTATCAAATTAAAACCAGTACAATACAAAAACAAAGCATTAATTAAAGTTGTATGCAATTTCTTGAAAAATAAGGACATTTTTAAGGACTAGAAAGGACTGTTGAATCTTTTAATTCAGTACTGACCATTTAACTTGTTCCTTAGAATTACCACATCAATTGTTTTTTTTTTAATTAAGGTATGAAAAAAGGATTTTAGTACTTACTAATACATAAAATATATATTATTTTACTAGAATGTCCTTTTTACAAAAAGTAAAGTAAAGAAATCCTTTTTTTTTTGTTTAATTATTTTATTGTAATAAAAAAAACTCCCAGCTAAAGTATGTGGTTAAGTAAAAAAGAATATACTCAATTATATTTATATTTATTTGCACTTATACATTGTCTTTACACATTCTTATGATATATTTATTTATATGTATGTATATATACATAAAATATACATATAAATATGAAGGTCAATGCCAGAATAATCAAGGATATTTCTTTTGCAACATAAATTTTGAAAAAAAAAAATAAAAAAACAAAATAATATTATTAAGTGGATAAATATCAGAATTTATACACTATTATACATTCTTATATACAAGCATACAAACTTATATACATATATACAAAAAAAATACACATTTATAATTTAGTTATCATTTATTTTATTCTTTTTATACATAGTTTATGGTATTTTTTTAAGTATATTCATGTTTGTTGCAAAATACCTTTTCTTTATTCCTTAAAGGATATTTTTTCTTTTGTTCTTTTTTTCCTTTTCGTCCTATTGTTTTTTAAATTTTTTTTTATTTTTCCTCTTGCAAAAGATATAAATTTCAACGAATTGAAAGAATTTTTTGATTCCAATTTAAAAAAATTTTGTGTGACAAATAAATAAAACCAAAAATGTCACTCCTTTCCCTTCTCCTTCCTCAAACCGTCTCTTCCGACCCCCAAAACAAAAACACTGTGAAAAAATTATAAAAATAAAAAAGAAAAAAATAAAAAGTGTCAAAGAAATAAAATAAAAGGAACAGTGTACAAAAAGGACATGGAAAAATTATTTTAATATATAAATCGATACATAAATAAATATATATATATAAAAATTGGAATAAAAATTTTTGTTCATATATATATAATATATATATATATATATATAAAAGCATGTCCTTGAAATAAAAATTTTTATGATTAATTTCAAATAAATAAAAATAAAAGCAAAAGAAAGAAAAATCAAAAAGGACGAAAATAAAAATTTTCTAATAAAATGGTATTTGATGAAAATTAAATATTTGAATTTGTAAAAAATTTTAAAATTTTTAATAGTAAGAAAATATATATATATATATATATATATATACAAAACTTTTCTTATTAGAATAATTTAGTGAATAGATAAGTGAAGTGAATAGATAAGAGCTCTAAAATTATTATAAGAGGCGCAGTGTAATTTTAAGCGTTATATAAAAAGTTCTAACCTTTTTTCTAATCTCAATCCCCCCAAAATCTACTTAAACATTTGCTCTAAAGGTCCTATCTTTTATCTATAAGGATCTATGTCGCCCAAAATCAATATTTATATTTATATTAAAGACCCAGTCCGAAACTTTGAGTTTAAATTTTGCGGTTTGATTAGTAAAAATAAAACTCTACTCAGAGGTACCTCGTACAGCTGCTCGGAATGACTTCCGACGCGATTTTTCTGCTTATACTTTAAAAGTTAATAGTTTTAATGGGTTTTAGCAAATTTGCTTGAATAGAAGCCGAGGATAGTATAATAAACCTCAAAGTGAATTAAGGTACCTAAGTTGTACTTCCAGAGTTTAATGATTTTGATTGTGAATGTCCATATTAAAAACCATCATTTAAGCTTTTTTAACAAGGTTAGATCTTAAAATGACGCCATCCTTATGCTGAGTATTGATATTTTATATACGCTGATCTAGTATTATTTGTTTCAGTTATAATTTCAATGGTATTAGTTAACCTAAAGTTACGTCAATAATGGACTTGGGAGTGTATTTTAATTCCCGACTTAACTTAAATAATATTATAAATAAAGCCAATTGATTGTTGGAATTTTTTAAACGTTCTTATATGATCGAATCTGAAATATGCTTGTCAAGCTTGGTCTCTGTTTTATATGGTACATATTGATAGAATCGGCGCAGGACAAATAAATCTCAATACACTTGCCTTACGCTACTTGCCATCGTCGAATCCTATTATTTTACTACCAAATGAACAAAGATTAAAGATTAATTAATTTGTGTACTTAAAGTTTTCGACCCGAGGTTTCTGATGCATTTCCAACGCAACATTTTTGCAATTTATTTAAAACTAATAATCATAGGCCTATTTATGGCATCTACCAAAACAAATGGTTTGGGTATTAAAAAAAGGTGCAAGGGAAATATAATGGTGCAATAAGTTGTCAATAACAGCCTGAGATCTAAACTAACAAACATACATGCATCATATATAAAAAAAAATATATTCAAAAGCTTTGCCAAAAATTCTAAGGAATTGAGGATTAACCGTTATAGTAATTTATTGTAAAATAAAATAAGTATTCATAAGATCAAATTCCAATTAAATAAAAATTTTTCTATGATTATGTACAAAGGGAGAAGTCAGGCGACTCCAATGAAATAAATATAAATAAAATATGATGAAGGGATAACTTTTGAAAACTTTTTTACAGAATTTAAATTAACCTTATTAAACCGTAAAGTAATTTTGAAAATCAAATCAAATCAAAAATATAAATTATAAAATTGATAAATAATCAAATCAAATTCAATTTTATAAGTAATTAAAAATATTGTTATACTTTTTCTGTTAATTCCTATGGGACTCTAAAAATAAATAAATAAAGATGAAGTTTCAATCGAAGTATAACTATTGCTGTTATCCTTTATTTAAATTCATATTTTTCAAAAAAAATTGACAAAACAAAACAAATATTTAATAAATATTATTACGGTTCAAATGTTTTCACAATAACATAAGTTCTCTACCTTAAAAGGTTGATTTCATCAATTCACAATGTTTTTGAAGATACAAAAAACAAAACTACAAATGAATATGAAAATACAACTGCGTTGATTTTTCGCTATTGCTGTCAAATTTTTTTTTTTCGTTTATGATGCATTTAACCCGCATTGCCTGCCAAATAAGTCAGCCAGGGCTTAATTAATGATTAGTGAACAAGAAGAAAGAAGAAGCCACGAGAGAGCTTTCACCAGAGGGATATTGCCACTACCAGGTTTTCTTATAGTTTATTTCATATTTAATCCGCATTGCCTGTTAAAAATGAAAGCCATGGCTTGCTGAATGTGTGAAATGATTAGTGATCAGTTAATGGAAATATATCGCTTTTCCCAGGCATATTATGCCATAGAGGAACAAAACTAAGGTTGTCAGATGTACTTTTCGTTTACGTCATTGACCCCCTGGCTACCAAAAATAAAAGACATTGGTTTATTAATTGCGTTCAAATTTAGTAGCCAGTTAATGGTGGTAAATGAGACTGCCCAACCTCATATCATTTTTCCGGAATTGTTTTGCCAAATCATGCTGTTAAAATTTCCTTGATTTTGACACTTAGAACAGATGCGCCAGTTAATAAAAATAATGTATGTAATAATTAAAAAGAACTTTGATGAGAGCAATTGCGAATAAATTGATTGCCTTTGATAGTGGGCTTTGCTTGATAAACGTATTAAAAATTTGGATTTCGCAAGAACTTATGATTTATTTAACAGTTTTTTGTTATATTTCACCGTTACAACATCCACAATGCATCTCATTAATGAAATCCAATAATCTCTACCCTATCGTCTATCGTCATCATTGTGTTTACACATTTAAAATGTCAAAAGTAACTACATCAGAAAAACAAAAACAAAACAAACCCCTAAATAATTTTTAACCCTTACCCTTACCCAAAAACAATTTGTATATACCTAAGCATAGTAAAATGATGGTTGAAATTTAACTCCAAGACATGTCAAAAAAGATCTAAAATTTAACCCAAAACAACTAAAACAAAAGTGAAATAAAAGTGAAACAAAATTAAATATTGTATACAAATGTAATTTCAATCTAAATGCAAATTAATCTATATTGCCTCCAATAAAAAAAAAAAAAAAAACAAAAAACAAAATAAAAAAATTATTTAGAATAAAATACTAGATATATAAATAGAATAAAATTAAATAAATTGAATGATTGCTCATTTCCATATTGTTTCCATTTTTTTTTTGTTTTTGTATCCAAAATGGAAACCCAAGGACTACTGAATAATTCCATATCTTTATTTTTCTGTATTGATTCTATATTGCAAAAATAAGGAATGGAGAACCCAGTGTTAAAAATTTAAAGAATATTGTACATATACATATACATATGTAAAAAAAATATACAAAATAGAATAAAAACAATTTTTGAAATCCGAAAGATACAAGACAAGTGTTAGTTAGATACGTTCAACAAGTTCTCCCTAGATATTAATTTCAATATAACATATGTATGTAATCACGCACAATATATGTACTAATATGTGTAGTATATAATACTACTTACTAGTCTTCAATTTTATTAACTTGAAATTGGATAGAAATTGAAGAAACGCACTTATATTAAACTTATTTCTGTTCAAAACAGAAGAAAGGATTTTTGCTCTTCCTTTTGTTTTTTTTTTTGTAACTACCACACGTTGTCAATTTGATGATTTTTCTTTTTAACCCATTCAGTCCCACTGGGATAATTCACATATCCAAAGATTATTTTAATGCTTTTATATTTTTATAAGGTTAACGAAACATTTTGAAATAACGGTAAAAGCTGTTTGAGGATACATTGCACCGAAGTTTTTTGAAACACATTAATAGTTATGGTTCCAAAAGTGATTTGGGATACCTATATAGTTTTAATAGGAATTAACGGAAGCCTTCTTTTCCTAAATGGATAAAGGTTAGAAGATGTGTGTGGAGGAAAAATTTAAGGAGCACCGAAAGGCCTCGAAACAAAGATTCGAAGCAGCTTTAAATGAATTTTCTTCAGAGGAATCGTTGCCTTAAAATAAAATTACTTATCAGATTAACTTTAAAATATACTAGAAAAATAAACGAATTTCTCCAGAATAAAATTGGGGCAGAATACTTGAAAATATAATCCGATGTAAATATTCCCAATATATCCAAATATGTCCCAGGATTTTTGTAATCCGGATCCTTTATTACAGAAAATAACTTTACAATCATTGGGATATACAATCCGATGCACAAATTCCTAGAATATCCTAATATGCCTAGGATATTTGTAATCCGGGTCCTTTATTACAGAAAATAACCCTAAAATAATTAGGATAGACAATCCGATGTAAAAATTCCAGAATATCCCAATATGTCCCAGGATTTTTGTAATCCGGATCCCTTATTAAAAGAAATAACTTTAAAATCGTTTTCAATCGAAGTATGCAAGAAAATTAAACAAACGTCTTCAAAAAAAAAAAACCGAAGCCAAAGGGTTAAAAGAAAATTCCTCAAAATTGGTTATTTTTCTTTCTTTCAAAATTAGTGGTTATATCCGGTTTCCTAAATATTTTTGTATTCAGAGTTTTCTTTTAAAAAATTTTTCAGAGAATATTAAGAGTAACATCTCAATTTTTTTTTTTTATTTTTTTTTTTTTTTTGGTTTCCAGATAATAAATTAGAAAGGTCTTGATATATCTTGGAATTGAAATAATTTGGTGAATTGAAGGATTCTGTCTGAACAATCTTTTTGTTTCTTTTGTATATTCCTTTAGATCTTTTTCTTTAGAAATTTAAAACGTTCATTTTTTGATGCTTAACAATCTTTAAGTTTTATCATTTAGATTTTGAATTTGTGTTTTGGATTCTTAACAGGAGAGCGAATACAGGAATGTTACAATGTAAAAGATATATCTCATATCAGTTTTTTGTACTCCTTCTCCTTTTTATTCCTGCTCTAGAATGTCTTATTATACATATGATTCATCTTAAACTTCTTTGATATTCTTGACACATTCTGCAATTTAATATAAAGTGGTTTCGTTTTTTTTTTGCTCTCATGATCTGGGTGTCTTTGTTACATAAGTTGAACTGTTGTTTACGATTTAAAAAAATGGAATTGATTAAATGAAAAAAATTATGGTTTCTTTAAAAGAATCTACACAAGCATAAATTTGTACTTATTAGTAAAATCGATGTTGTGGTGTTTGATTTCTGTTTTGTAGTTGATTAGTTCAATAGTTGAAGATGTATATCGAGACATAATTGATTGGATAGGATATTGATAAAATTAAAACTCAATATGGATATTAAACTTAAAATTTAAATAAAATATGATGAATACACATTACAGGGTTTTATAATTGGTAATATGTTAACTGTTCTAACAAACTTTCCTATACTTAAGGTGTATTTCAGAAGAAGAAAGGTGGTAATGTGAGGATTAATAAATTTTGAGAATAGGGAGCATCGAAACTAATACTATTAAATTCGATTATTAATAAAATCATGGAACTAGATTTATAATTTAATTAAAGAGTATTTTTCTAATATTTTAACTACGTCCGTATTCTCAAGACTTTACAGTACACTTTCTCTAGATATAATCTTATAAAGCTCTTATAGGAATGAAAATAAGACTTTTGTAAGAGAATATTAATCGTGGCTAAGTAAATTTAAGTAAAATTGCGCTATAAGCTCCTTGAACAAGGTGTAAACTTTATAATACTCTTACAGTACACTCTTTCAAGGCATGATCTTATAAAGCTCTTATAAGAAGAATATAAGACATTTATAAAAGAATATTACTCTTGGCTAAAAAAATTTAATCAAAAAATCTAATAAGGGTGAAATAAGGCTCTTACAAGAATAGCACTTACTCAAGATGAAAAAATATGTTATAAGAATGCCAATATTTTTTCATGCTTCTTTTTTAAGTATGTTATAAGATTCTTATGAGATTCAATTTTAGAAAACGGTGTTAAAACGTCCTTCAAATGGTAGAAGCTACTTATTAACCTCCCGTTAAAATTAATAAAAAATAAATCATACCTTCCTATTGAAATGTTTAAAATTAAAATAGGAAGATCGGTATGCATAGCCTCTCTATAAACTTAATATAATGATTATACTTCAAAAAAAAAAACCTTAGCATCATCTCAACCTTCGACTCCTCATTCACTAATCACATTTTAACCAAATAAATACTTTAAATAAATAAGCAAAAATATCATTTGTAAAACCATATAAGCTTCAAAAATTAAGTAGGCTGATATTCTTTTATCTTTTTATCTAATTTACTCATTTTAACCTTTAATAACATTTGCAAAAGGCTAAAAAAAATTTAAAAATATAAACTCCCTAATAGTATATATTGATTCGCCCTCCCTAAAATTATATTTTCCTTATCAATTGATATCCTTTCGTATTTTAGAAACTGTAAAAATCCTTTTTTAATATTTTTCAATTTTTTTTTTTTTTTTTTCTCCCTTCTTTTTTTCCTCCCTTGGTAAATTTTTTTTCCTGAAAACCTTCATTTTCAAATTACAAAACCAACAACAAGTATATATATATATATTTTTTTTTCAACAAATAGTAGGGCGTATATCCTACATATTATAATTTTTCCCGTTATAAAGTTCAAAATTATCCTTTTTAAAGTTTTCCTGAACAAAAAAAAAAATACACAAGATACTTGAAAAAATATCTTAAGTGTATCTATAGTTTTTTTTTTCCAAACCTTATAATTTAACTTATAAGAGTGTGTGTATGTGTGTGCCTGGAATAATCATTGCCATATTTTTGTATTTAAGGAATGTTGACAAGGATGAAGGATAATAAGAAAGAAAATAAGGGAAAATATATATATATATATTTTTTTTGTATTTGGTTGTTTTTTTTCTCTGAAATAAAATCGTGATGAACTCACTTTTATTTTAAAACTTTTTTTTTTCACTCTCAGTTTTGAAGTGGAGTTGGCTTTGTTTTTTTTTTTTGTTTTAAAGATTTCTTAATTCAAAATTAATTTCTATTTTGGGGGGTATTTGGTTTTTTGTGAGTTCTTTGAAAATCTTGTGAATTTAGAACACATGTTTTAAGAAATGGAATAAGATGAGAGTTAAAAATTGGGAGGGAGAGCTTGGACAGACATAAAAGTGATTATAAAAAACGGTGGTTTTTCCAAAACCCTTTTATATCTATGATTTTGATTAGATAAAAGAATTGTGCGGGAAAAGTAAAAGCGTTGCGGACAAAAAAAAAATGGTTCTTTTTAAAATTATTTATTTCAAACGGTTTTTATAAATCTTTTTAAGAATATCAAGTGGGATGAGAAGATGCTATTTAAAAATAATAAATTTAACCAATTTTTTACGATGTTGAAATTATCACAATATCCACGCAGTAAGTATCCATCTCTTAACAAATCCACCGGGAACATAAATTTCCTCCGCCAGAATCCTTTTTTTCCATTTATATTCTTTAAGTGATCGAAGGGCTTCAATAGCCTCTGTCTCGCGTCTTGATTTGCGTTGACGTTTTTACAAATCGCATAGATTGATCTTTTCTATCAATTTTCCATTAATTATTAAGGTTTTTGTTTTCTGAAAAATTTACGGATTAAATCTTCCACCTTCCACCAGAATCTTTCGATATACTCTTATCTATAATTATTAACCTACAAAAGAGTTCCCTCTATCAATTCCCCGTACCCATTAAAGTGTTTGGGATCAGCTCATCAAGTTAATTGCACATCATATGTTACGATAAATCTAATACCAATTTAATTGGCGCAGCACACTTTTAGAACTTATGAAATTTTGAAATTAAATGTTTCCAGTTCTTAACACTGACTTCTTATCAGGTTTGAACATTCCTTCTTTATCGAATACGAGGCATAACTTATATTATCTGAAGCAACACGAGAGGTAAGGTAGTTAGCTTTTCATATGCTTAAATTAATTTAAATTGTAAATTGATAAAAAATTGCATTTAATTGTACTACAAATATGTTGGAAGACGTGTTACTTTGAGTATCAAATATGAGTGAAATATTTTTAATATCCAAAGTAACTCCTGTTCTCAAAACCTTTGAAATTCAATTAAAAAAGACTAACAAGATACATTTAATACCATGTAATATTATATTACATCGAAATTAAATATTTTATCCCATTATTATACATCAATATACAAATATACAAATGTGTACAGTTTATCAAACAATTTTCAAACAATTCATACTTTTATCTATACCAACTATTTTATTAACATTTTAATGAAAAGTGTATCTTCAGATATTTACCAAACAATTATTTTTTCTTTTAAACCTGTTTTCTATTCTTATTCTAAATGCTGTGCTCTTCATTGAGAAACTAGAACATTAGCCAACATACATACATACCTACATTCTCTCTTTACAATTCTCAAAAAAAAAAAATTTATTGTATTTTGTATATTTTAATCTTGTTGAATAACAAATCCCCGTATATCCCAACATCATAAATAGAAACATTAATAACCATAGATTCTTCATTATTTGTACTCTGGAAAAAAACCAACGAAACCCTCAAATATTTAAAGATACATGTTTAAAAAAAAACGAAAAACAAAAAAACAAGTAAAAAACATTTTCATAATACATATAATAAAGCGCGGAAATTTTATATTCACAGTTAAGGTTATAACTATCCGTATGGAATAGATTAAGGGGCCGACAATGATGACAATAAAACAATAATAAACAACCAACAAAATTAAGTAAAAAATCATCATAGTCGTCTACAACAACACCATTAAAAAACAACAGCAACAACAACAACAAAAAAAAACTAAACTGAATCATTGAATACATCTTAGTGTATACGATATACAAACAGCTGTATGAAAAAAGTCCTCAAAGCCAAAAATGTGAAAAATCCCTAAATATTAAAAAATTGGAGAAAATTTGGGAATTTTATATAAATTGTATTTGAAATAAACTCTCCGAGGGAAAAAGTACCCGAAAGTATTTTGATAGGATACATAAGATGTTAGATTCATTTGGATTCGCGGAAATCTTAAATTTATTGGGATACCAAGTTTCGTTGATGTATGTGTCGGACGTCCCATGACTAAAAATTTCCATGGGACTTTGACTTATTTAATTGGATCTGAAGTCCCATGGGAGGAAATTCAAAGTTTATTTCACAATCTGGGTTAAATACCCTTTTTATACAACATTTATTATATGTGTGTACATGTATTCGAGATTCTGAATTCGAAGACATATTAGAGTTGGACTCCTGGAATAAACAATACTCTGATTTTCAATCTATATTGCATATAAATATGAAATAATTATTCTGTAAAAGGCGTCTAACCGTGATTTTAATTTCAAATAAGCAATATACATTTTTTCACTTGTCCGAAAAGGACTTATGGATATCGGACTCTGCACCGTTCAGTTTTAAATGTAAAATTGGTTTTTTGAAAAAGCAGGAGATATCACTTTTTTCAGGAAATATAAAAAAGTTGTAGTTAAACCAATCTCTGGCAGCATTTAAATAAAGGCTGCCGCTCCCAAACCCCTGCTGACCAATTTATTGGAACCCTGATTGTGTTACCAAATCTTAAATCCTACCTAATTTAACTTTTGACATAAATATTAAGTCAGCAAAGCTAAAATACCCCTATTTAACATTCTGGAACAACGGCAACCTTAATTTTGAATCCTTCTCTAAAATATTTTCGAATACAGGATCGCAATTATACATTGTTCTAAATTTGCTAATGTCGATTGACTTCTTAAACTTTTGTCTTATACTTAAGAGTAAAAATAAAAAAAATGCCCAAATTTGGGGACTTTTTCCCATTATTTTATGAACTCATACAAAATACCATTTAGGGACTTTTTTCGTACAGCCTATACCAAAATCAACAACAATATCATTATGACTTCTTCTTCTACTTCTTCGTCTAGTTTTTTTTTTATGATAATCATAATTTAAATGTTCATATCATCAATAGTGATATTGATTATGATTTTTTGGCTTTTTTTTTTTTTTTTAAAAAGTGATGAACA
The DNA here is from genome assembly GCA_963082915.1 of Dolichopus griseipennis. Classification (NCBI taxonomy): domain Eukaryota; kingdom Metazoa; phylum Arthropoda; class Insecta; order Diptera; family Dolichopodidae; genus Dolichopus; species Dolichopus griseipennis. The sequence goes on along the minus strand of OY720445.1, from coordinate 80,776,320 downwards.
TTTCATAGCTATCACGCGCTATTTGCTTCTGGCTTTAAACACAAAAAAAAACCCAACAATCATAAAAAAAATTGTGAAAAACTCGTAACAAAACAATAAGTCGAGACGATATAAAAGAAAGACTACAACAACAATAACGAATGGTTAAAAAAAAAAAAAAATTATGAGAACCAAAGAATCATGGCATAACCATGAGTGGAAACACAAACAACAAAAATGAGTTTTTTTTTTTTTTTTTTATAGAAGAAAAATCAAGCGAAAGGGAGACGATTTTTCATCATTCAGAGGAAAAGCTGTACATTTTTTTCAGTTATTGTTGTTGATTGTAACCTTTCGAAATTTCCCCCTCTTTTTCAGATTCTTCTAAATACACGCTTCAAAAAAAAAAAAATCTTAATCCAAGAAATGTTAATGATTTTGCCTGTAATTTACTAAGTCTCAATCTTTCTATAATAGCTCTCTTTCTATCCTTCGAGTTTATTTATTTGATTTTTTTATACTTCTTGATGCAGCCCTTGATTCAATGATAAATTTCATCAAATTCTAGATTTTGATTTAAAATATTTATATGTAAATTATATATATATATATATATATATATATAAAAAGTGTTAAAAATTTGAATGAATTAAAATTTGTTTAAAAATCAGTTTATTGTCACATACTCGTATACACACACATAATATACAGAAAATAATACAATTAAAATATCTTTGATTGAATATAAAAATGTTAATTTAACAGACCATGTGATATATATATATATGTATTTTTTTTATTATTCATTATGTTGAACGACAACAATGACAACATATTATAAAGAAAAGAAAAAAACCAGTAGCAGTTTTGTAGAAAGGGTGCCCCGTAAGGTTAATTATTGGTTAATTATTGGTAAGTAGGACGGTGGAAAATGGTGTGATTTGAGGAGCTTGGATTACTTGAACTTAACCGAATAGAGTCTAGACTTTAGATTTAGAAGCAAATGGTTTCAGCTATCCAGATTCGTTTAACATCTTTCCTAGCTTCTAAAGTTAAGATACATAGCCCGTGTTCTAAATGTAATTCCTGATATAATCTTCTGAATAGATTTAAACCTTAAAATACCTTCAATTCCAATTCATCTTGAGAATGATTCAAAATATGATTTTGTTTTAATGTGATTCTGCGGACTGCATTTGTAAAATTAAAGTTCTTCCTTTTAATGAAACTTCTTAATCATTTTGTTACTCGAACTAAACCCCTTTCGCTATCTTCAATTCGAATTAACTTGTGATGGATTTTAAATGTGATTCTTCATTCTACAGTTTAACTTATTTTTAACCTTTATTAATACTCAGTTCAAGCTAAAATCCTAAAGTAATCTCCAACATCAATCGATTTGAGGATCACATGAAATATGTTCCATTGGTTCTCTCCCAGAAAACCCTTTCCATTTATTAAACTACTGAACTCATCTTAAGCCGAACTACGCTACTTAATTAATTTACAATTGACAGGAGAATTGCTTGAGATCTGATCCTTGGTTCTATCGATGATAACTTCCAGTACTTAGGTTCTAACTATTGTTTGCCTAAAAATTGTTGCCCATCTTAAATAATCCTTCCTTTTGAAGGTTTTTGAGTTTGAAGAGTCATTCAAACTTTAATTTCTCTTAAGGTTAGACTTGTTCTCAAATCAATCCTTCCAATCTCTTGTTATTAGACTTCCTATACTCTAATCGTTGGACTCCTTAAACCAACCCTTCCCACATTTAATTATTAGACTTCCCACCACTTGTTATTAGACTTCCTATACCCTAACTGTTCAATTCCTTAAACCAATCCTTCCAATCTCTTGTTATTAGACTTCCTATACTCTAATCGTTGGACTCCTTAAACCAATCCTTTCCACCACTTGTTAATAAGCTTCTTACACTCTAATTGTTGCATTCCTTAAACCATTCCATCTGTAGCTATTAGACTTCTTAAACCCTAATTTTTGGACTCCTTAGACCAATCCTTTCCACAACTGCTTATTAGACTTCCTATATCCTAACTGTTGAACTCAATAAACGAATCCTTCCCTGCGATTAGTGTATAGAAAGTTTTGTAACTTCTATACTCTAATCGCTGTACTCCTTGTATTGCATTCAAACTCAAAATTATTTGTTTAATTAAATGGAATTATATAAGGAGGACATTGTCGAAAAAAATGAAATCTAATCCGATGTGGTTGTTAGTTACTTAATATTTATTTATTTATTTGTAAATCACTTAATACACAATGAAAAGAGCAAAATCACATTTTAAAAGAAAAATTTTTTTATTTAAATTATTGATTTTTTTATTTTTTAAGAATCATTTAGAACCATAGAGGGAACGAATGACAACCAATAACTACCATCAGATTAATTTTTCATATTAAAAAAGAAAGAAAAAATAAAATAAAATTTATTTGAACAGATGCAAAATTGGTATCAAGTTGGTAACTAATAACTAGATAAATACATTGAATAATAATACAAATAATATTATAAAATGTACCATGTATTCATTGTTATATTTTGGTCTTTTTTCAAATTATTTTTTTTTGATTTTCTAAATGGTTAAACATGATTTATAATATAAGATATAATAATTTGTTAAGTTTTAAATATGTCATCCAATTACATGGAAGGAATAAGTCATAATTTTTTTTTTTAAAATATTATTGCTAGGATATGGATTTTTATTGAACCCAAAATCAAGTGTCATAAAAAACACTTTGAAGTTATTGAATTGAATTTTTAAAAAATCTTTTTGATTTTTTTTTGGGGTTGGAAATATAAAAGATAGTTATTTTACAATAGATTTTTCTAATAATGCATCAATAGTTACTTTATTAATTTAATTTTGATACAAATTAACTGAATTGTACAGTATATCTTTCTATTGTTAGGACGGATAGAAACTAACAAAAGGTTATTAAAAGACAGCAGGATTTCATGGTATTGAAGAATTTTTAAGTATAGGTATCTTAAAATATAGATACATATACATATAGAAATAAAAAAATGAAGGATTTAAGTTGCTTCTAAAATCTTCTAATATCTTGAAGTTGCCGGGATACGTAAATATTTCCAGTAGTAAAATGGTCTATGTCCTGTACTGGGGAGGACAATAGGTTCACTACGACATATACCGTAGTTCTAATAAGGCAAACACTAGATTATACGGATTAAAATTAAACTAGCCCATCAGATTATAATATAGTGTAATAATATAGTAGTAATATAGTGATTATAATATTTAAAACGTCGTCAACCGTCAATCAAATGTTGGAAGAAAGCAGCAAACTACATCTGTGATGTATAAATTTCAAACACTACCCTTCAATAAAAAATTACTTTGCTTAATGAGCAAGATTATAATCCTCATGCTTCCTTGTATGGTATGCCACCCAATTATAATCTAGTATACGCAGTCAACCTTCCATCAAATGTTAGAAGAAAGCAGTAAACCACATCTGTGATATGTATAAAATTCAAACACTTCCTTCCAAACAAAAATTCCTTTACTTACCACCCAATTAACCCTTTTATTACCATCGACGCTTCCATATTCAAAGACTAGTAGGTAACTGTAATACATTATATGGTATTTTTAGATAATAATAAATTTATCAAGGATATCAGGGGCAATTATGAGCGAAATTAGAACTCATGCTTCCTTGATTAGTATACCACCCAATTAGCACATTTATTGCCATCGACGCTTTCAAATTCAAAGATTATTAAATAACTCTAATACATATATGGTATTCGTAAATAACAATAAATTTATTAAGGATTATGAAGAGCAACAGTTTTACTTAAATATATATAGCTATATATATTAAATATTTTATAAACGTTTCTGGCTGAACTACACAATTGGCACATAGGGGTTAATTATCAATTTTCAAAATTAAATAGCCAAAAATAACTAAAATAAACATTAGTGACAACTTCTGTAATTTGGAATACAGGAACATTCTTCTCCTATACCTAGGTGTATACAAATTTAAGAAAATTTTTAGAATCCTGTTTTATACTTATTCGTTACTTATATTTCTATATACGAAGTCTGATCGTATCACAACCGGATTACAGAAGAACAATTATAACAATAATAATAATAATAATAATCAACATGATATAAATCCTACTGCTGATTTAATACACTAAGTCATTATATACACCAAAATATGCTAATATTTTTTCTTATAAAATTATCAAATCTACTTTTCATATTTTCCCAAAATACATTTTTTTTTATCTCCTCTCCACTGCCTTCCTGCCTTCTTCCACTAAAATATGCACACCAAACTTCCCATCTAATTTCCCTACATTTAATTTTTTTATTAACATCTTATCCCCCTCTGAAATCCTATCAAAATACCAAAAGACCAATATACAATTTACAAAACAATATTTACCTACATATACTACATCCATATAATATATTCGTCCTTTTTTTTTTTACTTGTTTCTTAATTTCCTTCATTTTTAGCACATTTTCAAAAAATTTTGTAAAAATGTGCCTATATAGCTTCACTCTGTCCGTCCGTCCGTCCGTCCGTCCGTCCGTCCGTCCCTTTTTACCTACGATTGACTAAAAAATATCAGAAATGGGTAGGTTTTGCAATAAAAATAATTTAATGTTAAAACTTTTTTTTGTAGCCCCCCCCGTTACGGAGCTACAGCCCCACAAAGTCGAAAAAAGCCCCATATTTAAACAGTTATAATTAGAGTTCTATAAGGTATATTTCCAACCTGAAAACGGTAACAGACAGCTGTTCTTATAAGCTTTACAAATTTTTAAAAACCAATTGTATAGGGTTACCATACGGTACTAAAATTTACCGTTATTCAAAACTAAGTTTTACAAAATTTTTGGTCCCTCATAACTTCGGAACGGCTAAATCTAGAAACTTGAAATTTTGAGAGCAGTTAGATCCTTAGAAATAAGTAAGAGTCAGTTAACAAATTTTTTTTGTCACGCCCCCTCTTTAGGAGCTGTAAGGGGTCGAAAATTGAAATTTTGCTAAAAATTTAGCTTTTAAACACCTATAACTTGAATACCAGTTAAAATTTTTTTTTATTTGTATACAAAATTGAAAGCTCCAAAACGAAGGTTTCAATAAGTGTTAAAGGTTTTTCTTAATTTTGACTTTGTCCGTCCGTCCGTATGTTTACAAAAACTTTTACACCGTTTGAAATAGAGTAAAAAAATTTTAACCACGGGTAGATATTACAAAAAAAATAATTTCGTAGAAGAATTTTTTTCTGTAGCCCCACCCGTTACGGAGCTACAGCCCTTCAAAGTTGCAAAAAGCCCTATTTTTAAATTATTATAACATGAGTTTTGTTAAGTGTATTTTCAATCTGAAAACGGCAAAGGATAGCTGATTTTATAAGCTTCACAAAAATATAAGGCTAAAGTGTATAGGGTTACCATACGGTACTAAAATTTACCATTAAGCTAAACTCAACTTTTGCAAAATTTTTGGCCCCATATATCTTCTAAACGGTTCAACCTAGGGTCTTGAAATTTTGGGAGAAGTTAGGTCCTCCAAAATTAGTAGGAGTCGGTTAACAAAATTTTTTTGTCACGCCCCCTGTTTAGGAGCTATAAGGGCTCGAAAACTGAAATTTTGCTATTTTCAACCACCTGTAACTTTAACACCTGTTCAAATTTTTTTTTACAAATATGCAAAATTTATAGATGCAGCATCATATTTCAACATACGTTAAAGGTTTTTCTTAAATTTGAAAGGGTCTCTTTAAATTGAAGAAATTGTTCTTTGTCTTAACCATTTTTGGTTTGATAATAATATTCTAGGTAAAATTCCAAATTTTGTTGGAGTTCAAAATTGATTTCCTAGAACCGAAAAAAATGGAAGGGTGAAGACAGGAGGGGGTGGGCAGATCCATCATAAGTTTGCTAAGCAAAAATTTGGGAACCTTCCCAATTGAAGGGCTACTAGGTCTTCAAAATTAAAACTTTTATATTCTTATAAAACAATAACTTATTCACCATTGTAAGTTTTTCCAAAATTAAACGTTAACATTGAAGCTCCAACATTATATTTTGCACTTATTAACAGGTTTTCTTGAGTGCATTGGGGTTATATTCTAAGTAATTCACTATTAGTCATATAATTAATTATTAATGAAATAACAAAATTATAATATTATCATAATATATATTTTTATAAAAATACATGATAAAATACTCAGTAAGAAACCGTATATAATTTTAAAAATGTGCTTTTTAAAAACCCTTGGTTTTTTCCCCTCACTTGTTTTTTAACTACTCTTTAAAACTCAGTTTTTTTTTTTTAATTCTTAACTTCCTTTTCAAAAAAAAAAAAAAAATAAAAAGCATCATATTTCAATTTCGTACTAGAGTCTAAAACACACCAAAATTTAAAAATAAAAAAATACCCAACTAGAATGGCAACAAAATGTACCTTTTTATTTTTCTATTAAAATTAAAAAAAAAAAAAAAAAAATAAAAAAAAAAACAAGCACACATATACACACACTGCAAAACTGCAAAGCGCACCGTGTATAAAATAAAATGAAAAAATATATTTGGACCCCGCTTTTATTAAAATGCGGGCTTTTTTTTTTTACTTTACTTTTAAAAAAAAAATGTGAGTTAAAAAAAAAAAAAAAAAAAAAAACACGTAATTTTATATATACATATATATATACGTAAGTATATCTCCAAAGTGATCCGAACTTAAAATAAAATTATAATAAAAAAAACCTAAACATTTTACATATTTATTATTGAGAGGCAGTTAATAATAACAACAACAACAACAACAACAACAATAAAAATCCAAAAAAATATAACAGACAACTCACATTTTACAGAACCAAAATATTAAACAGCAACAACAACAATAACATATCTAATAAAAAAATTAACAGGAGAAGGAATTGCTGCTACTATTTTGTCCGTTGTCGTTCTATTCTAAAAGTTCACTGTACTCTGAATGTGTTAAGCTGACTGTGAAAAAATTACAAAAACAAAAAACGCATTTAATAATACAACAACAACAAAAACAAGAGTCGTCTTCAAGACAGACTGAAAAAAAAAACAACAAACAAACACAATAAAAAACAAAAAATTAACAGGCTGGGATATTTTCAATTTTTTTTTTTATTTTTTATATTTTTAATTTTGCCTGTAATTTGTTGTTGTTGTTTTTATTTTGATTCATGAAAAAAAATTATTGTGAATTAAAATCTATCGAAATATATATGTATATATATTTATATATATATATATATATATTTATAAGTTCAAATAATAAATAAATAATATATAAAATGTAATGAAATGTATATAAGTATGTAAATATAGAAGAAACCTTATGATGTTATAACTCTACTCTACTCTACTCTACTCTACTAAAATATAATATTGAGGTTTTTTTGTTGTTGTTTTTATTGTTGTTTTTTTTTTTTTTTTTGTTCTTCTTTTTTTATTGAATGCAACGCTATACGCTACACAGTTCATTGTATCATTCTTCTATAACATGTGTATATATGTAGGTATGTAAAATTTTTTTTTGTAAATTCTTGAATTTTTTTGTATTGTCTTGTAAGTACATATATATATATATATTTATTTTATATTGTTGTCCTTCTTTCAAATGTCCTTTTTATTTAATAAAAAAAAAAAAAATAAAAAAAAAAAAATGTTTTTAATAAAGGGGTGCAATTTTTGAGAAAAAATAAAAATTACAACAAAAACAATAATAATAATAAAAATAAAAAAAACGGGAGAGCAAGAGAAAATAATCAAAATTAAAATTAAATAAATAAGGGATCAATACAATTCCTTTTGAATGGATATTTTGTAAAATTTTAAACCTGTAAAAAAAAAACAAAACACAAAAGAGTGGTTTGACAGATTTGAAAGAAAATGTTAAATGTTAAGTTTCGTTTTAAGTTTTTTTGAAAAAAATTTAGAAGTTTTCTGGGCCATTAATTAAAATTATTTATTAAACCTATATGTATGTATTTGTGTATGTAAACCTATTTGATGTCAAATCATATTATATGTATTTAATTTAAGATTTTCTTAAATTGTTTATTTTTTAAAATGAATTTTTTTTTTTTTTTAGGATGTCAAATCTGTCAAAGTACAGTTTTCTTTTTAATTTCAAATTTATTTGTTGTTGTTGCAGTATGTATGTGTGTTTGTTTTTGTATTTTTTTTTTTTTTTTTTTTTTTTTCTTCCTTTACATTTATTTCAAAACACGAATTAGAGAATTACAATTACAAGTAAAAATAAAATTACAGATACAACTATAAACTCTGCAATACACGTATTTTCAATAAATGCCACTCCTGTCGGAGCGAAAGGGCGGACACAAACTCCTTCCATCTATCTCGATCTTGCGCTATTCGCCTGACTTCTGCCCAACTCTGCTACCGGGACTCTGCTAAGACCGTTCTGACCCAGGTGTTGCGTGGTCTTCCGCGTCTTCGTTTTCCCTGTGGATTCCATTGCAATGCCTGCTTGCCAATATCATCGTCCGGCTTCCGCAGGGTGTGGCCTATACACCGCCATTTTCTACATAGGATTTCTGTTGCTATTGGTTTGCTGGCAGTAAGTTTTAGAAGATCCTGGTTTGAAATTGTATTAGACCAAAATATCCTGCATATTCTCCTCAGACACCTATTAACAAAAGTCTGTAGTTTTCTGGATATGTTATCTGTGACTTTCCAGGTTTCGCAAGCGTATAGTAGAACTGGTTTAACGCTCGAGTTGAAAATTTTTAGTTTGGTTTTTCTACTAATGTTTCTGCAGCGCCAAACGTTACTGAGTTTATGATAAGCATTGTTTGTTTTTGTATAGTGTAGTGAATATCGAATTATTAGATTCGGGGAAAATATTAAATTAATACCTATAAATAAAAATTATATATGGTATGGTATGGTGTACACGTATGCATTTTTTGTTATTATAAAAAAAAAAAAAATTTTCGTAAACCCCCTGCAACGTCATATGTCGTATTAAAAAAAATGAAAAAACAAAAAATTTGAATAAAGATTATATTTACATTTATATTAAAAATATTGTAATGTAATATTATTGATGTTATTTATACCTATGTATTTTTTTTTATTATTATTATTATTATGTTATTGTTAAAATTGTACAATGTTTGGTATAAAGACTTTGTATATAATGTAATTTATACCTTATTATTTACATTTTGAATGATTTTTTATTTTATTGCATTAATTTCATTGTTTTAATTATATTTGATCGTTTTCGGAAGAATTTTTCGTTGATTTTAATGTTTGTTATGTGGTGGAGTTGTTGGAAGTTGTTGAATACTTTGTTTTAATATTGTTTCAGGAGATGAAATTAAGATGGTAAAATTACTAATTAGTAACTAAAGAATTATTGAAATGATAATAAGTATGCATTTAATGTGTATAAATGTTTTTGGGTATGCTGATTAATTTTTAGGAATAATTAAAGCCGTTACTTTTAAAAGGGTATTTACTGTTATACAGTGTGGGTCAAAAGTTATCACGGAGTTTAAAAATTTAATAACTTTTACGTTTATATGTTTTTTTTTATTTTTGTTCTCAAATTTTGTTAATCGAAGCTTGTTACAACAACATTCAAAATTACACTAACGAGCAACGTACTAAAGTATACTTTCCCAATGGCCATTCAATTTTACCGATTTTTTTTTTTACCAAATTACTGAACAATTTAATTATGAGTAATGAATCATATTTCCATCTTAATGAATGTGAATATGCAAAATATGCGATTTTGGCGTACTTAAAACCCCAGAGTTGTTTACCAGCTATATTAACCCTCGCTCAAATGTACAGCATAATGTGTGGTGGCATGGCAAAGGCTTATAGGGCCTCATACTTCTTTAGGAATAATAGTTGATAATGCTATGACAGTAAATGAGGACAATAATCGTTCTATGATTAATAATTCTGTGTACTGTGTAACTTCCTACAATTGGTTCCAAAAGTATGGAGTTACAGCACATACGCCTCGTGCCACAATTACTCTTCTAAATGAAATTTTAATTGATGGTCAAATTATGTCAAGAAATTCAGGATTAAATTTTAACTGTGCTAGATTATTTCCGAATTATTGTACAATTGAATTAAACTATTTAATACTGAAATCACTAATTTAAATAATATAGGTATTAGAAGTGGAAACTTATACCATACCTAAAAATTGAATAAAACGATAGAAATACTCACAGATTTTTTAAATGATCCAGTAGTTGATGAAACTTATTAATAACTCATACTTGAGGAATTCTTGAGAATCAAACATACATCCATTATTAAGTAATTAAATTTAAATTTTTTATTGTCATCATAATTTAGAAAGAGTCTTAGGATTTTATTTCATAAGCAATGGTTTTAAAATAGGTTCGATATCTGACTTTTCTTTTAGCAATTTTAATTCTTTTTTATTGTGTCAAATTTATAATGTAATTTTATGTAATTATTATGTATATTACATTACAATCCCTTTATTTTTAATTCAAAATGAATTCTAATACTTCAAATAATCTATGGGATTTATTTGAGTTTATAAAAAATTAACTTTTCAAAATAGCATTAGTCATTACCACCCCTTATTAATGTAATTTACAACTTTTAGAATTTCATATAAATATCATTAACTCTTTTTTTACAAAAGTTTTAAAGAAAATTAATGAAGCAAATTTTACAAACAATGTAACTAAAATTTTAAAAAAGATTAATATACCTCAAGACATTTGATGATAATGTAGCATTGTTCAAATCAAATATCTTTAAAATATAATTGCGAATACGAGAAAAACTATAGAATTATCTTAATTTATTATCTAAGGGGTATTACCTAATAATGGCGAAAACCAAAAACTACACACAGCACGTAAAGTAGCTTTTAGAATTGAATAAGAAGATCACTAAAAATTAATATAATCTATAAGCATAAGATCAGAATACTCATATTTTAAAAATACTCGAAAACCGTTACATTTCAAGGGAACTTCTTATATGAATCAAAAGATCAGGTATGCTCATATCTAGAGGATATTCCACTGAGTATTCTAAAACCCGTCAAGGGTTCAAGAGGACTGATGATAATAATAGAACCTTCAACCTAACCAAAAGATCAAATATGCTCATATCTTAAAGATACTCTTAAACTGTTACAATTCAACACTGGAGGATCCGCGATTGTCACTTCTAGCTTTTTAATCCATTTTTAAGTATCAATATGATTAAAAGCTTCCAGGTGTGTTAAAATTGAAACTTTTTGTTACCATTGAAATTCCAGGTCCTCTGTTTAAGCATAAAAGATATTTTTAGTCCTGAATTATAAAAGTTATTTATGTCATCACGTTATTGAAAAGGCCTTGGCTTTATTACTTCATTATTTTGTAAGGAAATAAAGGTTGAGGATGAAGAACATAATTACTAGAAACCAACCAATGCAAGCACATTTTACTAGTTTTAATATTAAGACCACCTCAGCCTTAGATTATGTTATGTTTGTAATACCAAAAACGATCAATTAGCCGTACATATAAAGCTTTAATAACTTCCTAAATATTAACACCTATATTAACTTACATTTAACATTAATGCAGTTATTTATAATGTAATGACCATATAGTAATAATATTTTTAATTTATTTTACACCCTACATAATCACTTACGTTTTATCGTTTTATCTACATAAATGATATTTAAACGACTAAGTCAGACATTTAAATAATGTTTATGGCGACAATATATATATATATATACTTTTTTAAATAAAAATTTAATATTTTAAAAAATAAACCATTCCATAGCGGCTGAGTTTTCAAAACAAACCTATCTGCAAAAAAAAAGAGTTAAAATATAAATTATAAAAAAATATATATTTCAAAGTAAGTACATATATATATATATATTTAAGTATCTTCCAGATACTTTTTGTATTTTGGTATATATTAAAATTATTTTGTATAAAATTCATATTTATATATAATAAAATTTTATTAACTTAAAATAAAAATTTACAACACAACACAACAACAACAACAACATCAGCAACAAATCATGATGAAAAAAAGGGAAGACAACACTTCTGCAGGGCAAAAAATTGTTTTTTTTTTTTTTTTGCCTAAATAAAAAAAGGGTTCAACTTAAATTTACATTGTATGTATATGTATATATGTATTTGTTTTAAAAAATATATTGGGGAAGGAGCAAGATTTGAATATATATTAAGAGTTCCCATATGTAAAGAACAATATATTATATTTCGTTATTGTTCGGATATTGCTTTCATATGCAAAAAAAAAAAAAAAAAAAAAACAAATAAAAACTTATCCTATACAAATTTTATGGTGGTTTTTCGTTTGTCAAAAAGTAAAAAAAAAAAGCAAAAACAAAAAAATAAAATAAAATATTATAGGTAACTTATAAGGGATCAAAAAATTTATAATTTATTTGCAAATTATTTTTTAGGTTAGGGTGTTGTTGTTGAATTGTGTTGTATTGTGTTGTTCTCTATATATTTAATTTTTCATTATAATTTTTGAATTTTTGTGTGTTGTATTAATTTTAATTAATTTTGATAAATATTAAGAAATAGATAGATATAATCAATGTAAACAGCAGGAGGCGGAGCAGGAGGAGGCGGAGGTAGATATATTTGTCATATAAATATAGAAACAGAGTTATTGTTATTCAGTGGTAGGTTTGTGGTGGGCCTGCTTCGTTGTCGTTCATATAATACATTTATTAGAAACAATTTTTACATATATACCAACAGGACCTTCAAACCTTGTTCGAACCTTCCAGGAAAGTTTTTATTATCTTTAGCCAATTAAAAAATATTAGAATTCTAAGTATGTTAAAAATCATTTTACTAGTTGTTCTTAGTGTTTAAATTCAATTTCCGAGGCTTGTTATATTCAGGACATCTTTTTCATTAAATACTTATCAAATAATCAGTTTAGTGATAAGTACTTTTGATTCAAATATGATTAATTAGTATAGTTATCGCGTAATAAGCATTCTTAGCGTTTAAATTCAATTTCCGGGGGTTATTATATCCAGGATCTTATTGCACCCAAAACTAATTAAATAATCAACTTCATGATAAGTAAATGCTTTTTTCTAATCAAAACTTAATTGAATTATTAAACATAGTTCTAGTATAGCATGAATTTTTTTTTAATAAATTTTAATTAATGTTTATTAAATTACTAGATTAGTGATAAGTTATTGGTGCCATAGGGCCCAGGTAATTGTGGAGCTAGTTGTAGTCCGAGAGTTATTATATCTGTTCAAAACTTAAAGAACTTACCAAAAAATTATTATTTGATAATTAGATTAATGGTAAGTGGTTGATGTAATGAGATTCAAGACATTGTAGATATATATTTATTAAATTAGAAACATTTTTAATACAATCTCTAAGCATTTAGCTTAGCCTGTAATTGTTAGTTTGGCATGGCCTAATGTAAAATAGTGAGATCTGAAATTTATAAAAATATTCTTTAGTGCATTCTTTATAGCGCGGTGCAGTGCAGTGCAAGCAAATAAATATAAAAAAATGTTCATCAGCAACAGTTAGATATATTTTTACAATTATAATGCTGAATGAAACGTGAAAAACGTGGACCTCCATCTGACCAATGACATAGTGGTAAAGACGCCGCCTTTCATGTGGAAGGTCTCAGGTTTAAACTCCGGTCAGATAATATCTAATAAAAAAAATATCGTAAAATTGTATAACTATATCGTAATAGTTTATATCGTAAAATAAGATTTTATAAAAATATATAAATAATTCTTGTGTAAGATTATAGATGGCGCACAAAGTTAATATTTGTGTATTCATAATCTTTCTTATACAATAGCTACAGCTGAGTAATCAACAGCTTTGTGAATATTATGATTAAAAAAAACTGAAGCCTAGTTTATAATAAACTTGGTGAATGCCCTATACTCCTTAAAGGAGTAGAAAAGGAATAGTTAAGTCCATTGTGTCAAAAGAGTTTTATTTTTAAAGTTCAATTATTTATATATTGCTCTTAAAGTATAAGTGTAAGTTTTAAAAGTGTATTTACTATAAAAGTGGAAATGTATGTTATTTATCTAAGGACATTTTTAAGTGGATTAATAAAAAGCCCGTTGCAAAATAATTAGGAAAAAAAGCCTGGGAGAATAATGGTTTTACATACTGTATTTGATCTTTAAGTGGTTCAATAATAACATCGATTGTTTAAAAACAATTAAGTGAAATATAAAATACGTAGGTATATAAATAGATTAATTACAATCTAAGTTTTCTAAAAGATCTCTCTTAAAAGAAGCAAATCTTACACTTAATGTTTTTAATTAAAAATGATTCTTCTATTGCATTACAACCTGCCGGTACCAAGCCCGGGTAAAGGAGGAGGGTTTGAGGTAAAGGTTCTAGACCTAGACCGATCCTCAGTAAAAGATAAACCCAGTGCCGGGGGTTATAACTGGGCCACCCTCTCTATAGGGGTATAATACTTAGAGCTGGTCCTCCTGGTAGAGGGTTGAGCGTAAGGCTTACAATCTTACCTCGGAAAACAGAGTTGTATCGAGACCCCAGAGGGGAGGCCAAGATTCATTTTGCATCGCCGAGCCAGCTATGATGATGATAGAATTAAAGAAATCCTGAACACATAACGATTTTACAATTTCAATAAAACTTCCATTCAAAATAAATTTTAACAAGTGTATATGTACAATATCTTTTTTCAAAAGAATATTTAAAACTTTAAAGGAGGTTCATAATATCCTTATTCAAAAGAATATTTACAACTTTAAAGGTGGTTTCAAAAAATTTCAAGAATTTACAATTATTTATTAATATTAACACCGAAGAAATCATAAAAAAAAAAATTTATTTAATAACGGTATTTTAATTAATATGTTAAGTATAAAACTTCAAAATAAAAGTTTTTAAATTTCTTACAATATTTAATTTAATATAAGTATTAAATTTACCTTACTTTAACAACTTTAACTTCTCTCCTCTTACAAATTGCAAATCACCTCTCTCTTCCCCTCTCTCTTTTTTTCTATCTAGGTATTTTAATCCATTTCATTCTCTCATTAAATTTTTTTAAAAAAATTTTGATAAAAAAAACAACAACAACAAAATAAAAATGAAAAACGATTTTAACATTTAATGTATATTATATGGAATATTCATAAATCTTTAAAAAAAAATGAACCTTTATATTAAACCGTTATAATATGCATATATGAACTTTTTTTTTTATTATTATTCTCTTTTTTTTTTTTTTTTTTTCTTTTTATTCTTTTTTTAATATGAAGTACACATATATGTTATATATTTTATGATATTTTACATATGAAATTTTTATACCCGCACGACTATATAGTCAAAGGGTATAATAAATTTGCCATTACGTTTGTGACGCAGAGAAGGAGGGGGGGTAGGTATAGACTCAAGTGTATAGATCGGATCAGAATCGAAAAATAAATCGATTTAGCTATGTATGTATGTCCGTCCGTCTGTCCCTCCGTCCGCACGATAACTCAAGAACTAAAGGAGCTAGGATCTTGAAATTTTCGCAAATTCGTTTTTTTGCAATAGCCGTCTTCGCCATTTTGGTCCATGGATTCGGGTAGCTGCCATACAACTTCCTTTTTTATATAAGTATTTCTCTGTACCTATTACAGCTACGTGTCTGAAATTTTTCCAAAAATAGTTTTGTGTAATGGCCAAAGTTTCTGCAAAATTTAGTTGGTCTACTGTTGAGGGTTCGAGTACCTGCCATACAACTCCTTCTTTTATATGAGGATTACACTACACCAAATGAAGCTGGGTATCTGAAATTTTGCCAAAAGTAGTTTAGTGTAATGGCCAAGGTTACTGCAAAATTTGGTTGGTCTACTGCAAAGCATTACTCTACACCTAATAAAGCTGAATGTTTGAAATTTTGTCAAAAGTAATTAACCGGATGATAGAATATATATGTTACGGTCATACGGGTATCCCAGAGTTGACACAGTCTACTCTACTACACTCTTCCTCGTTGTTATTATTATTATTATACGTATTGTATTGTACATACGATATAATATAATATACGATATGAATACGATATACGATAAATACTTAGTGCAAAAAAACCAAAAACAATAACAACAAATAAAAAAACAACAACAACAAAAGAAAATGTTCAGTTCAGCATAAGCAGTAGAGTAAGTTTATACTAGTAGAGTAAGTACCCTAGTGTGTACAAGTCTGTGATTCTTCAATACAGTTCAGTTCAGAAGAGAAAAAGAGGACCTTTTTAAAAAAAAAAAAACAAAATTATGAAATTTTATGATTTACTTTTGTTGTTATTGTTGTTGTTGTTTTTTTTTTTGTGTTTTATGATTTTCACTCTTTTACACTCGGAAAATAATAAAAAAAAAAAATTTTCTCACATAACTGAAATGATTGGAGTAAAAAAAAAAAATTAAAAAAATCCCATCACTTCAACAAATAGTACATACCATACCATACCATACCGTACCCACCATCCATACCGATATAATCTCATCTCAATCTCATATGTAGGTATGTATATATAGAATGTATATATATATAGATTTTCTTTTGTAATATGAAATGGAATGGGATTTTTTTTTATGCTCTAAATGATCTCAAATGATGAGAAGAGAGTATTTTTTTTATTTGTTTTTTTTTTCTGATTTTGATTCTCCGTTTTTTTTTTGTGAATTAATAGTAATGATGATGATGATGATGATGATTTTGATAATGAAGATTATGATTATGAGTTTTTTTTAGGAATTTTTTTGAGTTAAATGCTAAAAAAAAGAGTAAAGTGGGGTATTTGATTTTTTAAATGGTATACAATTTACATATGTTTGTTTGTAAATACACATTGTACATGTTCCTACATTTTTATGTAAGTATATGTATATATATCCATATATATGTGTATAAATACTAGAATACAAAAAAAAATATGATTTAGTTTCATGTAATTTAGTTTGATTTAAGAATTTGGTTGGGTAAAAACGCTGATGATTTTTTTTCTTCCCTATGTTGTCGTCGTCGTCGTCGTCGTTTTCGTTGTTTTTCTCTTTCACTTTTCATATTTCTGTTTTTTTTTTTAAATATTTTTTCATTCATTTTTCTTTTAATGATTTAAAAAATGTATTTATTTTTTTTTTATATTTTGCTTTTACTGTTGCGGCTAAGTGTTGCTCTAAAATGTTTAAATATACAATGTTTCATATACAGTAAATATCACAAAATTGAGGTCAGATGTGATTTTTGATTTTCTTCCAAATCCTTCATTACTTCAACTACTGAGTTATTTGGCATAAAAGTAGGGTAATTAAAATGTTGTTCAAAATCCCTGAACAATTTAAGTTGGAGGATGGGTTTTTTTGAGAAATTTCAGTTGAAGAAGAACCATTGTTTCGTACGATCCATTATCGATCCATTACGTTTATTCTTTTCTTCGTTTCTTCGTTAAGTTTTTCAAAAGATATACTTCTAGATTAAGCGTTTAAAGGCTTATTTTAAGCGTGGACACTAGGTTTTTTAAAAATTTTTGGAATATATTACTATTTTGCTCTGGACTTAAAGGATTAAAATAACTGTAGGCACAAGATTTCAGATGTGCTAAGAACTCTTAATTCATACATATGATAATAATGAATCTACTTCTGATGTGGCTTATAAATTTCTATTATAATTGGCGCACTGGACCTGGGCTTCCGGAATTTATAATACAGCTGAAAAGGCTAAACGAAGCTTATCAATATAAGTTTACTCTCTTTCAAAATGTATAAAAATCTTGTCCAAGTACCTATAAATTATTTTGTACGCAACAATTCTTCTCAAATAGGATTTTTAAGACTCTTTTCCTGTATAAGAGCCCCGCTCCTGATCGTAATACACTGGTTGTAATCAAATACTCTAATATCTTAAATAATATTTTAAGTCTCTATTATTTCCATAGCCTTAAGTTTCAGTTCTACCGTCTTCGAGATTTCTCTAATAGGATTTTTAGAACTCTATCCCTGTATCACAGCTCCGCACCTAATTTTAATGCGCGGGTTATAATCAAATACTCAAATATTTTAAATAATATTTATGGTCTGTATTATTTCTATAGTCTTAAGTCTCAATTCTACCGTCTTTGAGATTTCTCTAATAGGATTTTTAAGTCCCTTTCTGCTGATTCGGCCGAATTACGCTACGCTATAATCAATATGCACTACACTGTACTACACATTATTATGTGTAGCATAATTATGTTGAATATGCGGTAAAATTCTTTATATTTAATTTTTTGATATTTTTTTTTTGCTTATTTCCATTTTCATATAACTGGCCTGGCCTCTCTTTAAAATTGTTGTGTATATACAAATAAATGAATACTAATATTTTGAATATTTATGTGAAGAGATGATTATCATAATCATATTTTATGCTATATTTTATGTTTATATTTTCAACCATTCTGCTTTTTTTTTATAATTTTTGTATATTATAGTGTACTTTGTATACAATTACTTCTGAATATGATGTTGTGATATTTTATTTTAAATGTGTGATTATTTAATTTTCAATTTTTATATTATATATGCATATATAAGATATATATATATATATATATATATATATATATGTATATTTTAAAAAACAACAACAAAGAGTGTTAAAAATGTTAAAAAAAAAGTGAAAATGAAATAAAAAATGATTTCAGATAAACCGCGAATTTGTTTATATGTATATGTATAATATATATATATATATATGTAGGGGGAGCAAAAATGTGATAATTGTTTAATATAATTTTAATTTAAATAAAAATTTTTTTTTTTTTTTATGCTTTAAAATTTAAATTAATAAAGCGCTTCAAAAAAAAACAACATTTGAAAGTTGAATGCTCAAATCAAATTATTTGACAGTTAAGTGATAATTTTTTTTTTAAATAAATAAGTGGTACTTACCTATCTACTTTAGAGAAAAATATATATATATATATATATGTTTAGATATTCTAATAAAAATTAATTCAAGTGTATTCTAATAAAAAAACAAAGTGTTAATTAAAATAGTAACTTGTTGACAAGATTGTCACGCTTTACTTTTTTAATTAGTTATTGCTTTTCGTGAAGCAGTTCTATTTTAACATAAGAGCTTTTGTCTTAATTTTAAACTAGTTTTGTTTCTATGGTTACCACTTTAGTCTATTATATTATTAATAGTTTGTAAACTGTATCTACTTCATAATTCTTATATAGCTTCTTATTTATATTAAAAAGTCAACTCATTAAGGCGAAAGGGTCTCGCCTTAATGACTTGAATGCTATAGAAGGATTAAGAGGGGACTTCCTGTTTCGTATGATGATAAAGAATTTTTTTGAAAATTTGATGTGTCTTATAAGCTTCCAAGAGTAAAAGGCATGTTAAATTTATATTCCTCAAGAAAAGGCTTTAAGAAAGTTCAAAACAATGAAGCGCCAATTAAAAGCTTACTAAAATGATTACTTTTTACTTAATAAGTTATTAATTGAAAAAAAAAAAACAAAATAATTTTCATTTTTAACTTGCTTTATTTCTATGGTAACAAAATACTATCCCACTTCTGTAAAGTTTTCAAAATTTGTATAATAAAGTCCTAATTCACCATATATCAAAACTTAAAGTCTTGAATATTTTTTATAAATTAGATGCTATGAGTAAACTTGAAACTTAATTAGAAAGTTTTTTAAATAAAAACAAAAGAAGGCCTGTAATTGGGAAAGACGGAAATTAAATGCATTTAACTATACTGTAAAGCGTTGTCTATTACTTATTGTACTCTTATATTGACCCCTTTGAGGTTTTTGAATTACTTGACGGATATTGAGGAATAGGAATATTTTTTTTCTTAATTTCTAATCTCCTTGATGATGGTATCAGGAGCACTAAAACTTTGCATTTTTCTAAACATTAATACTTGCCATTTATTACTTCTAATTCTAAGTCAGTCTTCAGCCATCAATAACCTAAATGTTTCAAATACATTCATTGTATTTTGACTCAATTGTGAGGCAATTTTAGTTGCTTATTTTAGTTACAGATATCGCAACAGGTTTTAGGTCTATCCTTCAATTCTAGACTAATGTCTAACCCTTAATTCTTGACGAATGGTTTCACTGGTGGTGGGTAAATTAATTTATTAACCGAAGGAATACGTTTGAATTCAATTCTCATACAGATTATAAGTATTTAATTAAAAAAAAACAATTTTTCTTTACAAAATCTCCTTGGTGACCAAATATAATTTAAGGATTAAGAGTGGACTTCGTGTGTCGTATGATTATAAAGAATTTTTTTGAAAATTTTAATAAACAATACATTATTAGTTATAAATTTTTAGAAAATATTCATTGCACAACTGGTCGCCTAGGTATAAAGACAGCCTATAATAAAACCTCCATGAAAGAGAGAGAGAGGAAAGGACTACAGGAATTGTATGATATATTTTGGGATCCTTTCATTTACATAACTTTAAAAAAAATATCGAATATTGTTTGCAGCAATGCCAAGTCTATGTATCTATTCTTTATCCTACTATCCTAAATTTTACTAGTTTACTGAAAATTACTGAAAATTAACAGTAGTTTACTGCAAATTAACAGTTCTAAAAAACTAATTATAAACTATCTATATATAGACTCTATTTACAATATGCACAATCACTCTTAAACTCTTTTGTGTATATATATTAGAAAAAACCAAAATAACTGCCCTTATAAAATGTCACAATAATTAATTTTGTTTATCTTTTCACTTTAACACTAATGAGAGTAATTATAAATTAAATATATTGTAAAATAAATATACAGTAAAACTTCTCTTTATCGAACTTGTACAATAAAACAAAATTTGTACAAAATTAGAGTAATTTTCAATTAAAAATACTGACGTAGTTTACAAATATGAATAACAATCGAAAATTTCGCAGTTAGAGATAGTTCTATCTAAAAAAATTCTACTGTACATACATTTTGTATTTTTAATCTGAGTTAATTTAATCAATTAAAATAATAAATAATATATATTTAAATATTTTCCATTTTAATTTTTTTTTTTTTTTTTTTTTTTTTTATTTGGTGTAAGAGGTAATAAATATGTTGCCACTTTATTTAAAAAATTTAAATAAATAAAAAAAAAAAATTTAATTTCCATAATTTATTTTATTTTAATATTATATTTTTTTATTTTATGCGATTTTATATACAATATTATTTAATACATACTAATTAAATTACATCACCATTAAAAAAAAAAAAAAAAAATTAAAAAATTAAAAAAAAAATATATATTTAATTTGCCAGAAAATAACAAAGCTATTATTTTACAATTTAAAATGTATATATAGTCATATTTTAAATTGAAACAATTCACGGTTTTTAAAATAATGCATTTTTATTGGAAAAAAAAGCACACTATCAGATATTTTAATTTAATTATGTAATATAATATATAAATATGTATATATATATATATATATATATATATATATATACATATATATAATGCAAAAAAAAAATAAAACATATGGTTTATAATTTAATTTATATAACAAAAAGAGAGGAAGAATGTCGTAGAATGGACTGTGTCAACTCTGGGATACCCGTATGACCGTAATATATTTTTTTTTTGTGGCTTCAGGGTTAATGGAAAGCATCGAAAGCGTACACCTGGGGAGTGTCGGACTTTAACCAACTCAAACTACCCCCCTTTTTTTAAAACCAAACTACTTAGGTATGAACCTTAAGTACATATGTATTGTTAGGTTTTTAGGATCGGGATTCGGAAGGAAATTAGGGTTAGGATTAGGATTTAGGAATTGGGATTATGATGGATAAAGGAATCAATTTAAAGGAAAGTCATGAAGATGGATGTTAATGTTCTTCTTAAATTTTATTGGATCGTAAATATAAAAATTACCAACTTTGGAAAACCCATTACATGGTAACTGATTACATAATCGCGATGTGCGCACAACAAACAAAATTCCATAAGCCGTGTTTCGCCATCTAACTAATTCAACAGTGTAGGGAAGAGCATCTGTCGCACTCCTTGTTTCACGTTGAAAATCTTCAGGGGAGGCATTAATTATTTGATTTCGTTGGAACAGGTGTTCGTCCCTACGAGGTATCTATAAAACAGAGTTAGTGACAAACTGTTCGGTTTTTTGTTAAGTAGAGTGAGCTCTATTTTGCACTTTATCGACAAATCCCAGCGCAGTTTGGGGGGCTCCAGCCCAAATATGTGCATTATACTCCATAATTATATACGTTATATATACATGGGATACATGCGAATAACGACTTTTGGTAAAATTTCAAATATCCAGCTTTACAAAGTATTCAGTTATTTAAAAAATAAAAAAAGAAGTGTTTTAGCAGCTACTCGAACCCGTGGAACCAACTGGCTGGATTTCTATAGAAATGACGACTGCTGCATAAAAACGAATTTGTGAGAATATCAGAATAATCGATTTATATTTCGATTCTGATCCGATGCATAATTTTAAGTCTATATCTACCTCCTCCCACTCTCGTCCTTCTAAGCATCACAAACGTAATGGCAAATTTAGTATACCCTTGTAACCTATAGTTATACGAGTATAAAAAATTGAATTTTTGAGATACACAATATAATAAAAGTTTTATTTTATTCAACTTCTAGTTGTTTTAATTAGTATAATATGGTTGAAGATTAACTTGTAGTTATTTGTGAATTATAGATATTTATGTATTTAAATAGTATAATAGATTAACTATTATAGTTATTTAATAATTAATTATAGTAAAATATGATTTTTATATGCTAAATTCTACACTCAGTATATACTTTGGAAGTTTTATTATTAAAAATTTTGAATCATTTACAATCGCAGGATAGAAGATACTGAACATCTCCAGATAATCTCTTAACTCATATTCAAATAAAATCGAGGCTTTATATTAACATTCACAACATTCAGCGAGGACTTTAGTATAATTCTTACAAATTTGCTGAAGCGCCCAGTATACGCTTAGATAAGATTATAAAAAAAAAATATTAAAATTCAAAACTCAGGGCAATGTTCGGTCTCTTACAGCCAATATGTCCAGTGGTACAAAATTGAGTTATCGATATATTATAGCTACCATATAAGTTAAAACTACCTTAACGTATGGAAGTGAAACCTGGTTAGTTATGAAAAGCATCACACAAAAACTACATCTCTTCATCAATAAGTATTTAAGAATCACATTCAGAATATACTGGCCAAATACAATACAAAAAATAACAACGTTCTATAGAAGCTTGCCAAAGTAAAACCAATTGGGCAAAAGATCAAAAGATAAAAGTGGAAATGGATAAGACACACATTTAGAAAGCCGCGAGAAATATGGAAGCCGCAAGGAACCCAATGACGAGGCCACCGAAATAACACCAGGAGTGCGAACGATATTAGAAGAACTGACCTCCACTGGAATAACTTGGGGGGAAGCAAAAGCAACTGCTCCGAATAGAATCAGGAAACAAAAATTAATTACATTAAGGCTTTAAAACTTTTAAGTCATGATAGTCATGGCCTGTATTAATTTATAATTATTAATTCGTCATTCCAAAAAATTAACCTCAAGAATATTATTTTATATTTAAATTATTGTAGAAGTATATTTCCATATATTTTAGAAACATCTTCTTACTTCGAAAGTTCAAGGCTTGTAAACTTTTTAAGTCATGATGACCATGACCAGTACTTTTTAAAAAATCATTAATTTACCAATTGGTATAATGAACTCAAGAGAATTACTTTGAGAATTTAAATGGAAATTTCGTTACAATCGAATTATAAAAGGTCCTTTTTTAAACTGCAACATTGTTTGTTGTACACACATCTTTTATTTCAATTTATACCTACATACATTCATTTATTTCATTTATATCTTTTTATATTTCAACTTCTACCTATTTATTTTTTTTATTTGATTTTATATACCTTACCTATCTTTTGTTTCACCTTCTGTTTATTTTATTTATTATAAATTTTTAGTGTGCTTTAAAATATTTTTTCTTTTTTTTTATTTCTCAAAGAGAAGCCCAACAATATACATATATATGTAGATATATACATATATACATACATTATACATTAAATATATCTCTATAGATATTTATACTTGTTTTCGTTAATTTTAAAATCTTAATGTCAAAATCTTATTGTTACGCTCGCGTTACAAGTGATCGTGCACGCGCTGCATGGTTACCAAACCGTAAATTTTATACAAAAAAAAAAAAGCAAAAGCTAAAGACAACAAGAAATAAATGAAAAAAGAAAAAAAAAATTGTATAAAATCTCTGCATAATAAAAATTCAAGAAGAAGAAAAACAAAAAAAAAATCATAAAAATATCATTCCAACAAATAAATCTTTTAAAGAGTTCCTATATATATATAAAATATCTTATAGATACTTTTTTTTTTTTAAATATTGTTGGTTTGTAAGTCGATTTATTTTACGGATATATATATAATAAGTATATGTATAGATGTATATGGTATTACAAAAAAAAAAAAAAAATGGTAATAAAAGAAGATTCCATCTAATTTTATTTTTTATTTATTTTTATAAAAATAAAATTTTCATCCAAATTCGTGCTCAAATATATTATTATTTTTTAAATTAAAATATGTATGTACATTTTTTGATATATTTTTAGCCATTGGGTTTGTTTACAAGTAGTATCTTAAAAAACGGCACATGGTTAACATACTTAACATACCCTCTTGTCTATGAAATTTTTTTTTTTTTATTTAAAACTTTTATTAGTCAACCGGATATGGGACATGTAGTAAATGCTAATCAGATGATGAGTGTTACAAAAACCTATTATTTATCATGGTATTCTACTAAACGCTATTGTAACGTCTGTAATGAAGCGACGGAATTAAGCGAGAGAGGAACATCAACTCTGTCTATAATAATTCCAGCATTATAGCTATACTTTAGTTCGAATAAGGGCAATTTAAGATGACCTTCCAGGGATACTTATATTCAACATCGATTACTCTGAATGGCGTACATAGTGCAGGAAAACTAGGTATCTATGAAGATTAATTAAATATTAAAACGAAACGAAAACGTTGTCATCGTCTAGTATATTTCCAGTATAAACTACTGAAGTTCGAATTAGGTCAATATGATGACATTTCTGAAACATTTAGAAACAACAGCGATTATTCTAAATACTTTTCCGACATTTGTAATAGAGCGACGGATGGTCGTCAACGTCTAGTGTAATTCAACTACTGCAATTCGATTAAGGCCAACGATGACTTTTCTGCGACGTTTACATACAAAAGCGATTACTCCTGACTTTAGAAATGGTAGCACAGTATAGGAGCCGAGTATCGTCATCAACGTCTAGTATAATTCAACTACTGCAACTCGAATAAGAGCAACATATATACTATGACGTTTCTGCAACGTTTAGATACAAAGGAATTACTCATAACGTCAGAAATAGTGTGAGAGTAAAGGAGCCTAGTATCGTCGTCAACGTCTAGTGTAATTCCAGCATCAACTACTTAACTTCAAATTAGAACAGATCAAATAAGTTTTAAAAAGTGAAATTATGAAAAATAACATAATTAATAAAAAACTTATAATATTTAATACTTACTTTTTAACTGTTTTTGCTAAATTTAATACTAAAAAAAAAAACTAACAATACATAATATAACATTGCATTGCATCATAAATTTTAAACTAAAGATTAAACTGAAGCGTCTACCACCAGAATGAAAGTTCTTTGCTCTTTAACTATAAGTATTTATTTCTTTCAGTTTTTTTTCGCGTTTTTTATAGTTATTGGTTTGCTATTTTTTTTTTTTTTTTTTTTTTTTTTCAAATTTTAACGGTATTTTTGAACTCAACTTTGAAAAACTTAACTTACATACATAGGTAGGTATATAAATTTTTTTTTATTGAAAAACTTTACATTTTGTGAACAGGGGAAATCGGGATATTATAATTAACTGTTAATAGGATGTAATCATTAAAAATTTTTACATTTTATATGATTAAATTTCGGAATATTTAAATAATTTTCAAAATTTAATTTCCACTCATAACAAAAACTTTTTTTAAAAATAAATATCTTAAAATATACAAATATAAATATAATATTTACCATAAAAAAGCATACATAAGCGTTTTTATTACAAAAAAAAAAAAAAAAAAACAGAAAAAAACAACAAAAAAACCTATTCAATCGATTAGATCGAAACATATGATACGATAAGTAGATATTTATAAAAAAAAAATGCTTAAACAGCTGTTTTATAATTTTTATTTTCTAATTTTTTTTTTTTGTTTTTACATTATTAAATACCTACTGAAATACATTCTTACACATTTTTAAAAATACTCACTACACACTCAATTCCTCTCTTTTGTAAATACACTAAACATAAACATCTGTTAAAATTTAAAAGTCAAAGAGAGAAAAAACTAATTAAATAGTTTGCTAAAATACAAAAGTACCATCAAATACAATACAAGTTGCTCGTCACAAGATATTTCCTAGCTCCAGTTTTTTCCAGTGATCTTAACAGGTTTTTTAACAGAACATTTAACAGATTCAAAGTATATACTCAAGAAATAAAAATGAGATCAAATGAAGCAAAAGTTTAATGTGTGTCGTTACAGATTCTAAAATAACAGAATTATTAACAGATCAAATTTTAATACAAACAAGAAGTGAGATCATTAACACATGTACATTAACCTTTAGAATATCTATGATCGTTACAGGTTCATAAATAACAGAATTATTAACAGATCAAAATTTTAATACAACCAAGACGTGAGATTAATAACAGATGTACATTAATCTTAAGAACAACAATGATCATTACAGGTTCTTAAATAACAGAATAGTTAACAGATAACATTTAAATAAAACTAAAAAGTGAGATCACATAAACACAACCTCAAATAGCTAAAGATTATAAAAATTTAAAAGCAAAAATACATTAAAAACTCAACAAACATTAATACCAGATGTACATAAAATTCAGAATAACTACCAAATCATAAAATAAATTCCAGATCATGATTAAAGTTTTCCCGTAATCTTTAAATAACATTAAATGTAACAGAACAGATGTTAGCTATACATAAAAATAATTAAAAAATGATAACAGATGCATGAAATACTGTAACATAATTAATAAATGTATTATAAAAGCAAATGCAAGCGAGTCAAATCTTTATTGCAATGATCACATATCACAATACATCTAAATTTAAGAATAACATATAACATAACATAACAAGAGAAAATTATTATTGAAATATAAAAGAAAATTAAGAGAAAATTAAAAAAAAAAAAATAAAAAATTTAAAGAGAATATAAATAACAGTAACAGTTTTTCAATATAAGGTGATCAATCAAATGCTTTTAAACTGCTTTAAAATTCCTTTATTTGGAAAATACTAATTCCTGCAACAGTTTATATCTGTTAATTTGTTTGTTATTCTGTAATCTGTTATCAATTGATCGTTTTTTTAAATTCCTCTTTTTACTGGATTTCTCTCTCATTCTCATATTTTTTTAATTTTATACTCGTTCATATGCTGTCGCTAATAATATGTCGTATCTGCTATACTGTAATGTAAATTATTTGTTGTTGTTGTTGTTTTTATTTTAGTGAAGTCATAAATTAAAAATTGAGGTCAAAACACTTTTTATTTTGTGTATAGGTTGGTAATCTTGTATATTATTTTTGTTTTTTTTTTTTATTAATTTGTTTGACTATCACAAGAATTAAAAATAATATGTATGTATTGTATATATGAAAATAAAAATAACAACAACAACAACAACAATAAATAAAATAAACATAAAAAGATTTTTCAAGCGAATATTTGTATTTTTTTTCTGTATTTAATTTTTAATCATTGAAATTGAAAAATAAAAGGCGCTTGCTTTGCTTGAGTTCAGTGATAATTTTTGTGAATATTTTTTTTTTTTATTTCTTGTTTTTGTTGTTGTTGTTTTCTTAATTTGCGATTTAACTGAAAAAAAAACGAACTCAAACGAATGAATCTTAAAAAAATAAAAAAATAAAACCAGTTTTACTCATTTTTATTGCTTATATGAGTTTTTTTTTAATATTATTAGCAATATTGTTGTTTTTTGTAAGGTTTTGTTCGTATTTTA
Source organism: Dolichopus griseipennis (assembly GCA_963082915.1). NCBI lineage: Eukaryota > Metazoa > Arthropoda > Insecta > Diptera > Dolichopodidae > Dolichopus > Dolichopus griseipennis. Next base: position 80,747,998 of record OY720445.1, on the reverse strand, counting down.
CTTTAAAATACAATTTTTTTTTTTCTGATAATAATTATTACTTTAAAAAATTAAGTTAATTGATAACTAAATAACTTAATTTTTTAAATTTATTTCGAATACTTTCGAAATTATTATTAAAAAGTTTTCAAGTTTAAAAGTTATATTCGAAAAGTATGTTACGAATGCGAATTTATTTCGGAAAAATGTATAGATAAAGAATTTTTTTTAATTTAACTGAGAAAAAGAAGGTTAAGTCGTATACGACATACGAATATTTATCAATTAATTTTGATAAGATATATCACAAAAATTAAATGCGTCTTATGACGCTTACTTTAGATAAGTCTAAATAAAAGATTAGTACTTATAAGATTTAAAACAATGTCAGTAAATCTATGTGTACAAATTTTTAGCTCAAAATTCTACATATACTATTAAGTGATTTATTTATCAATTAATTTTGATAAGATATATCACAAAAATTAAATGCGTCTTATGACGCTTGCTTTAGATAAGTCTAAATAAAGAATTAATACTTATGTGATTTAAAAAAAGTCTATGTGTACAAGTTTTTAACTCAAAATTCTACATATACTATTTAGTGATTCATTTATATAAAAGAAAGCCTTCTAAAAAATCTACTTAAGCTTTATTATGAAATATCGCCCAACCGATTATGTTAGACAAATTCTTGAATATTCAAGTAAAAGTTACTTTGTATACATTTTTATTTTCGAAATACGCTCTTTATTGAGTGATCCTGAAGGTCTGATAAGATACTTAACCACTTTCTAAGATTCACACCCTTATTTTAAATTCCACCGTATAGCTACGTCGGAGATAATCTAAGAAAAAGCGATTCTCCATTCCGATTTAACGTTACGAAAAGTACAAAAATCTACGCCATTGCAGATTTATTTATCTACGAGTGAATTGAGAATCACTAAAACTTTTTGTTTGTATCGTAGCGAATTTTTCGTAGAAAATCTACGAGGGATTTTAGAATAGGGATGTCGTTCTAGTAGAATTCGATTAATTGTTACCTTAAATTAATTATATTTTTGTCTTATATTAATTAAGATGAATTAGTGTTTTTTTTTTATTATTTTAATACGAAGAGTGTGTTACGAATTATAATATTTTACTAACAGTTACGTAGGTTAATTATTTATTTAACTTTAAATGTATAGAAATGAAGATTAAATATAATATTGCTCAGAAAATTCAACATTTAAATTTGATAAGATATCAGAAAAATTAATTGCGTCTTATGACGTATATAAATTAACACCTATGTGATTAAAAGAACGTCAGTAAGTCTCTGAAATTGTAAATTTTAGTGATTCATTACTAATGATAAGCCTTAAAATAATCTTTAATCAAACAATATTATAAGTTTAAAGGTGATTACACATTAATTTATCATGACGAATCATCTTATCTGTTATATCGATGTTTTCAATATTTAAATAAAAAGTCATTATAGACTCATGTTGACTCAAACTCATGCTCATGGCTGCTTTCTTCAAGTTTATGTTTAGCATCCGTTCTAAGGGACTTGTGTCAATTAATCTCAGTTACCTCATTAAACATTAACTAGCTATTGCATAGAATATTTTTAATTATTTATTTAATGAATATTGAAGCATTTAATTTAATTTTTTAATTTAATTCAATACAATTTGACTTTTGAACTGTTTTCTAAGTAGAGCAATTTTCACACTATTTTTAGATTAAATAATTAAATCAAATCTTTTTTTGTTAGTAAATTTAATTCCATAAAAAACTCGATCTACAATCTATTAATTTTACTATTTTATACAATAATTGTATAATACTGCTAATGAAATATGTAATGCATGAATACTTGATTTATGAAATATTTAATAGTTTTAAGGCTTCAATGTCCACAATATAGATCACACAACGGAGATCTTTCACAAAATTAGAATTTAATTCAGGACAAACATAAAATGTTAATGTAATAGAAATGTACCATGAACTTCGGCCAAAATATCTCAAAAATTTTAATGATAATGATCGTCGAATGCAGTTTAAATAGAATTCCCATCATAAGTATTTTTTGTAGCTACTGAAAAATGAATAAGGTTCCGGCTAACTTGAGAATTTGTCTAAACTTTGCGGTACATCAAAGCGCTCACTCACTAATACACGGAAAGCATCCAAAACCACCCATTGAAGCTGTACAGATATCCTTTCGTTAGTCTCTTTAGTAAAAAAAGTTTGAGGAATCGTCATTGGGAATAATGAATCTTATATACCATAAAACTCTTCAATTTTTAAATAATACTTTAGGATGGAACCTCCAATAAAAATGTGCTGTTTGATTTTGAGGATTCTATTGGTAAGGATTAAATAAGAAAAGGAAGTTAACGGAATTGAAATTGCCATTGGGAATAATGGATCTTGTAGGATAACTTTAATACCCGAAAGCCAATCCTTTTTTAAACCATCACGTTAGGATGGGTCCTTTAATATAAATCTACAGTTTACTTTCGAGGATTCTATTGACATCGATTTCATAAGGAAAGGAAGCCAAAGGGAATTGGAATTGTAAATTATGAATCATGGAGGATAACGGGATTGGTCAAGGAAGTTTTGAGATTACGGATTGGAAATTGTAAATCAAGTAGGACAAGGAAGCACTAGCTCACACGAGAGGAAAAAACCACTTTAAGTTACACATACAGACATAGATCTTCCACTGCTAGATTATGTCCTCGAGATTCTTTAAATCAATCCCTTTAAGTGAAATGAAGAGAAACCATTTAATAGTCTTCAATGATGGACAAACTTGCGCATTAAATTTTATATTTCATTTTTTATTGCAAAAAATTTTTATATTATTAACTCACATAAAAATAATAACTGTAATAATAAAAATTTGATAATTTATAAATATGTAGAAATATTGTTTTTATAAAGATGGATAATTGGCTTTGAACGTGACACGCGTAACATATGTATGATAAATTTATTGATTTTTAATTATAAAAAAAAAAAAAAATTGTTTTTTATATAAAATTTATTACACGTTTTTAAATAATAAAAAATTAAAAAATCTATAAACTTAAGCTTTTTTTTTTATAGAATCTATATTTTTTAACATAAATAAGTTTAAGGTGTATGTATACAAGTTTCATTGTCACAGATCATTGTCAGTAGAATACATGGGACATTTAAAAACTTTTTTTCATTATAAATTCAATCAAAGTAGAGAATATATGACATTGACACGTGAAATTTTATAAGTGTGTTAAATACTTATCACTTATAATTGAAATGTGACAAAAATTCTTATACATTTTGTTTTTTTCTTATCATAGCCACATCACACATGGCAGATTTTTAAGAAGCTTACGCTGAATTACATTAAAAAAAGTTAATTGTGTCAGAGCACACGAATAATGATTATAATTAATAATAAGTGGAAATTTTTATATGAATGACATGGCAAAATGTAGGTTAATTGAAGCTAAGTTTTCGTTAGATTTGATTTCATTCGTTTGAACTACTAGAGTGACATCGAGGAAAAGGTAGATCGATAGTTTAATTAGGAGTTACAAAAAACAGGGCTATGTCTATCCACATTTTTATGAATGACATATCAGAATGTGGGTTAATTGAAGCTTAGACAGATGGATCAATTTAGGGTATCCATTATTACAATTGGGTGAATCAGTGATTAGAGTACCGCCTTTTCTTTCGAGAGATCGGTGAATTATGGAACAGTGGAAAGAGTACCGATCCTTAATTCGAGAGTCATATAAATTGAAGAAAGCTTGTGACTCTAACCATTATACCACCCAGTCGAAATTGATTGATGCTCTACACTTATCCATCAAAGGTGGCACAGTGGCAGAGCTATTAGGGTACCAACATTTCAGTGAAGAAGCCTATGGATAAATGAAAGGTGGGTGCTGTAACCAACGTGCCACCCAGCCGTAATAATAGACATTCTAAATTGAAACATCACAGGTGGCTCAGTGATTAAAGTACTAACAACAATTGATTCGAAAGGCCTGTGAATTAATAAAAGGTCGGTTGCTTAACTACTGTGTCACACAGCTGTTAATATATTAATTTAAGGTACTTAAAAACCCTCTACCGCATATATATTTTCCAGCATATAAAAATCCTAAAGCTTTTTTTTGTAATCAATTTTGAAATATCTATTTTTAAAACCATGTGCCAATTTGAAAACTTTTTAATTATCATAAAAAATATGTATATTAAATGCTTTCTACACACTTATTTAGTTTTCACTGAATAATTTAATTTTCTTAGAAGTTTCTATGAAAGCGGTTAATTAAATACAATTTAAATTTCATTCTAATAAATTAAATATATCTGAAATAAATACTAAGCTTTTAATAACTGTTATTTAACGAATAATTTAGAAAGTGTGAAAATTATCGAGTTAGAATGTAATAAAAATCAGAAATTTTCCGAACTTAATATTTTGTAAAAATTAACTCTCTCCAAAAGAATCTAAAAAATGTATTAAAGTCTTGAACTCCTAAAAAATCCTAGAGAATCCTAAGACAAGAAACAATTAATGTGAAACAATTTTTACGAACATTAAGATATATTTGAGGCCGCAAAATAAAAATTTACATAATAAATTGCCGAATTAAATTTTGAAGATCCGAGGTGTAGTTTCTCATAGTTAAATAAAAAATATGAACCCAGGATGTTACTTCTCATTCGATGAGAGGATACCAGATAAAGTTTCCAATAATTTGTTTGGCAAGGGTTTGAGGTAGCAGCCCCCATTATTTTAAATGCTTTGTTGTTCACATTTAATTATGAGTACAAAAAAAAACCATAAAACGGGTTTTACAGTTGGATTTAAAATTAGGACTTTTCTCTTTCCCGAATATTATTTTATTTATATTCATATGAATTTGTGTGATTCTCAATTAGAAGAGATATTGGAGTTGGATTGAAAGTTAGGATTACCCGCCTCCTACAAAATACTTACATTTACTTAGCTTAACTCGTAAGGATTTAAATTAGAAAATCACGTTATTTCCTTTATCCAGAGTATTAAAAAAATGTGTAGAGGAAATTCTGAATTAGGAGTTATATTTTAGAGTTGGATACAAAATTCTGAAAAAAAGGAGTACCTACTCTAATTTTGAATCAATCACAATCACACGTACATATATGACAATATTCTGGAAAATAGCAATTACAAAGGAGAAATATGAGAACGGGGTGGTACTTCTCCTTGAATATAAAATACTACTCTATATTTATATACTATATTTCGTCTTATGACGCTAACTTTGGGTACCTAAGAATTAATATTATTTACTTTAATTAAGCACAATGTGTCTCAGAGTAAAAATTTGTAACGCTGGTTCTGTGATTTGAAGAAGCCCTAAATTATGGGCTTTCGGGAAACATTTTATGCAAATTAAAAAAAGTTCACACATTCCTTTATCACGAAACATCGTCTTAACAATTATGCCATTAGTGGAAGGAACTTTTAGATATTTTTTTTGAAGATTAGAGAAGCTGGAAAACTAATTTGGCTTCCTAAACATTTGTCTAAGCCTTTGAAGTGAACCTTTTGTTAATTACATTACATACCATTCTATTAGACACTCCTCTTGAATAATTTAAATTGAAAATTCCCTATATTTGTTGTAATCTCTCTACTATTACGAAACTATTAAATGAAAAGTTATTTATTTTAATTAATTTTCTTTTAAATATTTTAAAAAATTTAAATTTATATATATATATATACATTTTTTTTTTAATTATTATATTTTTCCATTTTTCTCATTTCATATAACAATGAAAAAATAAAAAAAAAAATATAATTTTATTACTCAATTTTCTATTTTATTACAAAACTTTCAAGTTTATTTAAAAAAAAAAAAAAAAAAAAAACAATAAAAAAAAACAAAATCTGATTGTTTCCGTTTCTGTTAAATGAATGTACATACTGTAAATTAATATACATACATACCTACATAATATATTTACAAAATTTTCTTATACATTATATATGTCTATGCAAGTTTACGATGCATATTATATACATAAATAAAATAATAAATATATATATAAATACATATTATATATATATATATATATAAATACATATTATATATATATAGCGTATATATACTTTATTAAACACGAGTTAAAATATCAGACATAAAAAATTTAAATAAAAAAAAACACAAGACTTACAAAAAAAAAATTAAAAAATGTCATTTTACTGACTCTCTACTGTTGTTATACACAAATACACAAACGTTTTTATTTGTTTTAACATACAACAGAACACATACACTTAGTGTAAAAGTCACAAAAAAAACCCCTCCCTCCTCCCCCTCAGTTAAACTGAAAAACAAAAATTCAAGTGCAATTCTATTATGCAAAATAAAAATAAAAAAAAAAACAACAACAAAATTTAAAAATAATGTAATAACTATATATAATATGCACATCTGCTTTTATATACAATGTGTATACAAAACATATGTACCTACATAATATATAGCAGATAGGAAAAAATTGCATATTGATAAAAAAAAAAAAAAAAAAAAAAATTTAAATAAAAATTTTATGACTACCTTTTATAGAACACATAAATGACATGAGTATCACAAAAGCTTTTACAAAAATAAATATAAGAAAAAAAGTTTCCGTTTTTTTTTAAAATACACAGTCCACACGTCTTGTGTACAAGTATACATATATGCATGTAAATATGTAAATTGTATCAGTCAGGGTGTGCATATGTTTAAAATATGCAATTGTTGTATATGCAAAAGTTTTTTTTTTTTTTTTTTTTTTTTTTTTTTGATTTCTTTGTAAAATTTATTTTAAAACTTTTGTTTTTATTTATAAATATTTGGAATATTGGTTAGGAAATATCTAGAATATAAAAAAGACAACAAAAACAACAACAGCAACTGCAGCAGCAACAACAAAAATTTTAAATAAAAGTTTAAAAAAAAAAATTTAAAGAAATGCCGATGAAAATCAAAAAATTTTATTAAGAAATGGATAGAATGTAAAGAAAATGCAATGGAATTTGAATTGAACTGGGGCAGTGTATCTATTCAATAATCTGTGCCTATTGTTTGGACACTTCAAGGGGCTAATATACAGGGTGTCCGCGACTCAAGTACCCGCACTTAACTCAGTGATTGGGGGCATTAAAACAAACAGAAAATTGTATTGGTGGGGGGTGTCTATTGTGGACCCTTTTCGAGATATGAGGAATTAAAGATTTTTAGGAGACTTTTCATAAAAAAATCAATAACTTTTCAACAGCATCCTGTAGAGAGATAAAAAAAACCTTTGAACCTTCATAACTTTGTAACTGTTGGGTATATGAGGATCATTATTTACTACATATATTACTACACAAAAATTAAAGCTGACAACTTACTCTACAAACTGGATTTTTTTTATCTCTCTACAGTAAGCTGTTCAAAAGTTATTGATTTTTTTCTGAAAAGTCTCCTAAAAATCTTTAATCCCTCATATCTCGAAAAAGGTCCACAATAGACCCCCACCTCCTGTACAATTTTTTGTTTGTTTTAATGCCCCCAATCCCTGAGTGTAGTGCGCATACTTGAGTCCCGGACACCCTGTATATTTTTTTAAAAGGCTTCTTCTTATTCGGCTGCTTACTCCTAGAAATTGGCAATCTAATGATATTTTTCACTACATTTTTGAAGTCCCTTCCACAGGACTGCGTATCATACTATCATACATACCTAATTCCTATTTTACGCGAATTATTTTAACGCGCATTTAAAATAATGCATGTTTGTGCCATTCTGCTGTTTACTTTTATAAGTTAGCAATCATGTTATATTTCTCACTACATTTTTTGAATTTACTCCAATCCTTCTACAGGACAACGTATCCAATATGCCTATATACCTAATTCCTATTTTACACGAATTATTTTAACGCGCATTTAAAATAACGCGTCTTTAAGCCATTCTGCTGCTTACTTCTATAAGTTGGCAATCTAATGATTTTTTTCATTACATTTTTGAAGTTACAACGGACCTTCTATATACCACTTATTCCTATTAAACGATTTTTTTGAAAACATATTTGAAATAGCACGATTTTAATATATGGTTTAATTCTCTTTTTACGCGATTGAATTTGAAATAACACGATTTAAAAAATAAGATTAAATTCGGTTTAAAACGATTTGATATTGTAGAAATAAAATTATTTTTTTAACGCGATCTTTTTTAACTCGGTACGTATCAATCGCGTAAAGAGGGAATTAAGTGTAATTGTTATACCACTATTATGGTGTAATACACTAATATTTCCTTTCCAAACCGCTTCGCCCCAAAAACTTTTATTAAATATTAACATATTTTTGAACACTTATGATGTAAATAAATGCAATGCAACATCTCCTGAGATTACATTAAAATATCAAGGCGGAATCGCGTGAGATGGAGGTGTCAAGTGAATTCCTATGCTCCCAAGAGGAGTAAAAAAAAAATGATGTAAATGAAGTTTTGCCGAATTTGCATCTTAAAAGAACTTAAGAACTTAAGTGTGTCATACTCATTAAGCTGTGAGCTTTCTTCGATAAATCTTTTATTTTAAGTCAAAATCTTATTAATTTTAATGAAAATTGGGCTTTTGTTCTGTACTCTAAATTGGATATGGGTTTAGATTTAGTTCCAATATATGCGCAGATTATTTATACGAAGTACCTACCCGTTCTTAACAGGATTTGTTCTGCTTATTTGTAAGAATTCCAAAATGATCCTTATACAAAGTATTTTAATCAAAACTTACTCAAAAAAGCTATTGAGAGTTCAATGAATTATTCCATCTGTGATTTTAAACTTGTTTTACTGTGCGTTGAAATTCAGAATCATTTTATTAGAATAGGATTGTCACCCCATTAGACATTCTTCAAATACTACTAACCGATGATTAACATGGGTATTCTGTTAATCATCTATTTATGATTGCTTTAGGTGATTTTAGATTTCGAGCCAATATTACTGTTCCTTCACTTTTTGTGAAACTACAATTACATCACTTTGATGAACACGCTTATTGATTATATCTACTAACTCTGTTACAGCACATAATCAAATGATTTCCGTAAATTTCTTATTTCTTCCAAAATAAATTATTATTTGATAAAATATGACCTGGGCCCCATTTTTTGATAAGTGGAAAGTGATTAGTACAATAGAACCCTGTTACCTTATAGCAACAAACAAATATCCAGCAAAAAATTATTGAAACACCCTGTAATAATTTTTTTATTGATAAATTTTATTATATAACATTCTTAAATTAAAATCAAATTTTTTTTTTTTTATTTAATTATTACTCTATTTTTACTTCACACTACTATTTTGAGTATCAAATAATATAGTAAATATAGGTATACTATCCGCTACTGTTACTACTGCTTACTATATTAATAACAGTATCTCTACTAATATAGTGTTCTACTACATGTAGTATATTATTACTACTACTACTACTACTACTACAACTACTAGCAATCGTCATCAATATTGCATTTTGCATTTTCGCTTGCTTTGTTTTTATTTTATAATTTTTTTTTTTTTTTTTCTTTTTTTTTGTATATTAAAAGTTCAATTAGTACTTTCAGTTGTTACTGTTACTGTTGCTGGCTGTTGTTAAGTGCTGCTGCAATTTTTAAGCTTTTTAAAAAAAAAATAATAAAAAGAAAATTAAACTTGTTTTTCATTTTTGGTTTTTTTTTTTTTTTATTTTTGCAGTAAAAAAAAAAAAATAAAAAAAAAATCAAAGAATTATAAGGAGAAAATCTCTTAGGTTTAAGTTTTACACGTGCCAAAAAAAAACTAAAAAAAAAGAATAACAACAACAACAAAAATTGTTTAACCTTAAATTATGCAATAAGAGCATTACCAAACTGTTATATACAATATAATATAGTTAGTTCACGAGTATTACTTATATTTGTTGTGTGATTTTCTATTATTTAATTCTTACCTGTAGATTAAGATTTAACTGTATTTATATATATATATATTTATGTATATATACATTCTTAATATTATTTATTTATATTTAAAATTGCATGCGTTTGTAGGTGTAAATTTGTGTGTGAACATGCAATTTTATATTTCTACTCTATATAACTATAGGTAAATTAATAATTTAGTACATTTTTTAATAATTTATTTTTTATGAGTTTTTAATGAAATTAGAAAAACGGGACACGTGTCTAATATTTGTTTGTTTGTTTTTTTTTTCTTGTATGTAAATGCGATTGATTGCAGTTTACATGGTTTTTTACATGGTGGAAAACAAATTATATTTTGTGTGTTGGTTAAGGTGTATAAGTATTTTCAAAGTATAAGAGAGTCCTTTGTGAGATTATTATTTAAATTAAGTAATTAAAAGGATTTTGTAAGCAAATTAGGGAGTTCTTTTATGTGGTTGTTATTTAAATAAATAAATCATTAAGTTTTGTTGCACTTAATAAGAAGTTAATTAGATGTTAATATTACAGTAATGATATACAGGGTGTCAGAGAGCTCAGTGGTTCACTAACTTAGAGGCGATAATAGGGTTGGGCAGGAAGGGTTTATTTCTAATGGTTTTCGAGGTAAAGGGCGGTCAAGGAAATTTCGTTAACTTGTTAAAGAAATAACAATATCTTTGCCTCTGTACAATATAGAAGATTTGTTTAAGTGCCGGAAGCTATCTGAGGTTATAAGCTTTCATAACATATCTAAACTTAATAATGTCTTTTAAAGTCAGTATAAAAGAGTTCTGAAGTACTAGATTAACTCCCGATTATAAGATTGTATGCTGATTGCTTAGCTCTTATACTTACAAGATAATTGTTATATTATAGATACATGTTGGATCAGGAAGAAAGGTGCTTAAACATATATTTATATTTAAACATATATTTATAATTATTATTAAGTCTTAAAGAGTACCAGGCCAAGGTCAATCAATGAGTAGTCTACTTTTAAATTTGCTGAAACCTTGGAGATTTTTAAATAAATACCATTATATTTGTTATATTATATTGTATAATAATTTAATAACCGAGCTCTAATCTAAGTAATTTTTGCATCTGTGAGTTATATTAATCTAATTAAAATATTTGTTCTTCATATTTTATTTTTGATATAAATTTATTAATACTTGATGATTACATTCATTTGAATATATTTTTTTTTTATTTTACTGGAAGTCTAGATCAAATCCCTCGAATAGCAGGCTTGTTAAAGAACTTGGCCTCGAATCATCACTGTCCCCAAAATGATAGGATTTGAATAATTTATTAAAGAAATGGGTTCAGGTGTTTACATTAATTGTCGTACAATTTGTAGTACTAAGAGTTGCCGATTGAATAGAAAAGTTGACATTGCATACTTTGAGGTTCAATTGTTTTAAATTTTTTCTGAATATAAAACACTTTAAAGAATTGTAATCCCAAATTAGTACTTTAATTACTCTGAAAAATTTAATATATACTCTAAGTGTATAATCACTCAACTTAATTAGGTAATTTACCTACCAAACAATGTTCACCAATAATCCATTAATTTGAAATAAGCCAACTTTGCATTAGAGAACTTTTTTTTAATAATAATAGACCACTTATTACATTTTATTTAAATTCATATAATAATAACTGATGCATAATTTTTTTTTATAATTTTAATTTATAAAATTTTTTTACTTATATATACAATACAAACTTTTAAAAAAAATTGTTATAACTTTATAAGTAATCAAATTTGCAAAACTTATGCAATAATTATAATAATATAAAAAGTTCAAATGTTTGTATAATAAGTATTTTTTTGTAAAAAAAAAGGGTGTATAAATTAATTTATAATACAAATTCGGATATTCTTGTTCTAATTTTTTTTTTTAAATAAATTAAAAATAAAACTTTTGAATGTAGGTTAAGATTACTCAACTATATTATTTTAATACAATTTTGGTACTTAGTTTTGTAAAAAAAATGTTAAATAATAAGTATTATAAAAATAAGGTGGGGCATGTATAATATTTATTTTAAAATATTTATATAAATTGGACAAAGTCATAGCTCATAACTATGTAGGGAAATATAGGGATTCTACAGAAGAAGTAATGGGCACTAATAATAAGCTATATTATCCAAAATCGTTGCTGATCTAATTCTTAATTCTTCAATGTGAAACCTACGTACCTGATTGTTTCAATCACTTATCAGTAGAATACTTCCTTATGATTATTTAATTAGTAATAAGTGGTTGCGGTATATTAGGACCCACATATATTCTGCAGCATGTACTCTTTTGTTATATCCACAATCTTCACCTATTTTTGAGAAATACCCACTCCACTACTACTTGAGAAATATTAAGTCATTAAGAATTATTGTATATATCCATTACAAAGTCAATACTAAGTAACCAAATTGATAATAAAAAAACCGGAGAAAAAGTTAGACCACCACTTGTCAATTAGGCGTCATTTTGCGTTGAACATAAAAATCGGTAGCATCAAAACTAGGTTAAAAAAGTGCCTACATTTATTCATTGAAAAATGTGCTTGTCCTAATTTTGTGATAAAAACGTCTATCTCCAATATTTCTATTTCGACTTATTGCTACTTTTACTAATTCTTTCCATTTATTTATTAGGAGCCATAGTACATGATTCAGGCAGTTGTAACAGGCGATTATAACCCAGGATCAGGCAGTTGTAATCCATATTTTCAATTTGAAATGAAAACAAATTAAAGTTTAATACTTTTCAAGGGGAAATTCATTTTTACCAAACCGAAGCCGATAATTATGTAGTGGAAGTATAATACCAAATCCCCTGTGCAACATTCGAACATTTGAGTAAAATCAATTGGTTTGAAAGTAATATAATTAAGAAATTAAGTAATTTTTTAAAGGCTAATAACCTAAATGTTTCAAAACTATTAAAAAGCTTATAATTAAATACTTTATCTGATACTTGAAAGCTGTATTCACTTTCAATTTAAAACATAATACTCAACCTTGCAAGTGTATATAAATATTCAATAAAAACAAAAAATATCTGTAGATTCATTTCTTTTTTTCTGATGTCTTCTGCTTCTTCTCTTCAAGTTTCTCTGCCTTCCCAGACTTTTAGTGATGATGACAATAAACTTAATTAAAATGTCCAAATAAAACAAGAAAAATCCGAATATAAATAAATTTATTAAATATTTTTTTGGGTATAAATATCTTGGTATAATTTACCGGTATATAGGTATTGGGTATATATTAACAGCTGTTTTCATTGTACTTTTATGTTTCTTTAACCTTCATTTTTGACCAGTTTATTTATTCACAAAATTAAAATTAAATTAAAATTCTCTTATATATATAACAAATATTATAATTATAAGAACCTCAAGTCACCGGCCGGTTTTTGTCGTAAAATAAATTATATTTATATAGTCTAAGGGAGGTGTATTTTCCTTGGTTCCAAGCAATCAGATCCTAGAGCTTCCAAAATGATTTTTAAACTGATGAAATTGCATTTTTAGGAAGCGTTTTTAATAATTAGGACTTTCTACTCAAAGCAGGGCTTAAATTTCTTAAAATGTCAAGGTTAGCCGAAGTTATGAGATCCACAGCAATTGTGATAATGCTTTATAATTCCGACGATATTGTAGAGTTTTTAGTTTATTTGGAAGATGTAATGACTATACTTATTCCAAACTTTAAACTGAATATCTGAATTTTAAGTTAGGCTATCATTTGGGGGTTAGTCATGGTAACATCTGATTTCGAGTCAGGTTTTCGACAGATTCTGAGGCAGGGCATCACCTGGCTTTTAAGTCAGGGTTTTAATTAAATTTTGAGTTATGGCAATTGACAACAAGTGATTTTGCGTACCTGAATCCTGATTTTGAGTCAGGATATCATCAGATTTTGAGTATCATGAGCCAAGGCTTCGTCTGATTAAAGGGAATCGTCTGATTCTAATTGAATGCATTATCTGGAATTTGAATCAGGCCATCATCACATAAGGCATTATGTGAGTTTGATTGCCTGATTCCTGATTTTGAATTAGGGCATTATATGATTTTCAGTATTATCTGACATCAAACTCTACATTATCACTGAGTATCAAAATAATTGGCGTATTAAAAACAATATTTTATTTTATTTATAGAATGGGAGCAATAGCTTTTAGTGCCCAAGACAGAAAATTGTTGTCCAAGTAAATATTTAATAACTTTATTTAATAAATTCTTTTCTTCTCATGCATCTCACACTATTTTTAGCAAAAATTTTTAATATAAAATATACAAAAATAAATATTTGAATTAAAAATATGAAAAAAACAAAATGACAAAAACTTAATTATTTATTTTGAACTTTTATTATATGGACATAAAATATGTACAACTGAGCTTTCATCAATATAAATAAAACAAAAATTTTTTCAAGGTTATATAATATGGATATCGATGAATTCAATTGAACTTTTTTTTATTATTTTATTTTTGGATACGTAAAATATTTTTATATAACAAATTTTATATTTAATGTAGGTATATAGAAACTTGTACGTGTGTATAAATGTGTACGTTCATCGTTCATATATTCAAAAGTTCAAGTCAAGTTCAATTAACTTTTGAAGGATTTTATTTTATTTTTATTTTTTTGAAATTTATTGTTAATTTTAAGGAAAAATATGAAGAACATTGATCTCGGGTCCTTGGTTTTTTGTTTTCGGATTATATAAAATGAAAAAAAAAGTTTTTCAATACTTATTGTAAGTTGTATTTTGAAAATTTTATATTTAATATCTGAATATTGTGCAATATTGAAAGCTATTAAACTGAAAGAATGTTATTTAGGTAATTAAGAGATATTTCGATTCTATATATTTATTCTAATAGTTAATCCTTCCACTAATAGTTAGAGTTCATATTTTTCCCATTATTTTAGTTAGAGCAGAAGATTGTTTCATATAGAGTAAAAATCTGACCCTAGCAAGCTTTAATTATACATGTTGAATTAATCCTATGCAGAAACGAGTGGGAGATTAATTTATAGAATTAAAATCTAATATATCTCAATGATAATCATCACCTAATTCCATTATTTTGACTAAAAAAATAAAGTGAGTTCCCATTTACCCATTAAAGAGATGTAGGTTTTCCCGTTATCTTTTGACGACTGTCACAACTAAATTTAATTATTATTCTTAGTGTTGGAAATGGCTTAAAAATTTAAACCTCAGTTACTAGCAATAGTGTTTGCAATTTTCTTGGCTTCCTTGAAGATTTCCACCAGCTAAAAAAAAATTGTAAGTACCTACAAATCGAGTTATTTTTAAATAAAAATTTATACAAAACTTTAAATATAATTTTTAGTCAAACTTTTTTCTTTGTTCTCTTCATTCTCTTCCCTTTTATTCACTTATTTTATTTGAAAAAAAAGCCTTGGGTTTACGTCATAATTTTTCTCCCCATTTTTTTCCCAACTTCTCAATAAATCAATTGACACATTCAACGTCACACAATTTAAACTGAAACAAATTGAACAGATAAAAAACAAAAAAATGATTTGTTTCCTTCAAAATTCAAATTGATTAAATATCGTCACAAAAATGTTAAATTTATAATACTTTTTGTCTCTTTCTTTCATGTTTTTTTTTTCTTCTCCATTTAAAATAGTGAAACTAAATGCCACCAATTTGATTTGGTTTGTTTTTTTTGTAATACGGCAGAATTGCTCGTAAGTCGTCGTAATATGATTTTCGTATAAAAAAAAATCATTACAGAGTACAGACAAATAAATGAAAAAAAGTTCAAATGACAAAAAAAAACAAAAAAAAAAAAATAAATAGAAAAGCTTTATGCCGTATATATTTTGTTTTTGTTGTAGTTTTCAATTCTCAGAAGACTTTCAATAAACAGCAACTGTAGTAAATAGCAACAGGAATTGTAACAGTAAATATAACAACAAAGATATTAATAATAACGATAGCTGCTATGACATACAAATTTTTTTTTTGTTTTATTATACTGTAGATATACCTACTTCGTTTGATCTATCTTTATTAATACTATATATATACAGGGTGATTTTCTTTCGATTTGGAATATTTAAACGATGTAATTGAACGGGGTAAAGGTATAATTTAAAGGGGAGGATTAATTAGCCTGGGTTCTGAAGTAAATTTGGTCAAAAAGTTTAAGATCCTATTTAATTTATTTAATCTTAAAAACTAACTCTGTACTTCAGATTCGAATTCTAGAAAAAAGCTTTTTAATTAAATTCCAACCAATTATTTTGCAGTATAGATCTTTACAAATCCCCATGGTAACCAAATATATAAATAGTAAAATATATAAAATATATAATATAAATAAAATAAATAATATTACTTATAAATTAATAATATTTTTGTTAATATAAAAATAGTGTTCGTCCTGTAATACTACTGTACTTATCTGTCGAATGTAATATAACGGTTCTATTACCTAGACAAACTCCTTATTAAACTTTGATTGATTTTCATAACTTATTTGAAATTTAATGATTACCTTCTGTGAGTTATAAGAATCAATTAAAATATCTCACCCACCTTTATTAAGACCACAAACCAATCAACCTGTACACATTTTTAAAAATATTTTTAGACTGAAGAAATAATCACCCCAGTACATAAGTGTGAAAAATACAAAATTCAAAATATATTGAAATACTTAAATAGGACAACAATATTGACAGATGAAAGGAAGATGGTGTGAAAATAGTTGAATATTAATGTCATGATAAGAGCGGGGTGTGGTATGGTGAAAAGAAAACAAAAACAGTGTGGTGAAAAATCAAAATAGAAGACAATTAGAATATAAAGTAAAAAAAAAAATAAATCTATGATATGTATATTTAAAGGTTTGTGTTTTTTAGAACTGATAGATGATAAATCCCGTTTTTTCGTTTTTTGTTTTCAGAAAGCATCAAATGTCAATTTCTTTATTTTAGATTTTTTATTCCCACCAATTTATTGTCTTATTTTTTTATGTTTTTTTTTTATTTTTTTTGAAATTGTAATAAAAATTTCAAAAAAATTGAAACAAAAAACATAAAATGAAAGGGACAAAAAATCAAGTGTCAACAAGTTTTAAAAAAGCATATTTTGCCGTTTTATTTTATTTTATATTTTTTTTTTTTTGGTTTATTTTTTATTACAAAAGCCATCATTGGATTTTGTTGTGTGTTACAAAAAAAAACAAATTGTTTCTTTACACTAAGAAAAAATAATGGCAAAAATAACAACAACAACAACTAGAACAACAAAAGTGAGAATAGGAAATACCAGAATTATGTATAGAAGAAGAGTATAAAACTGTTAAAGATGAAAAAAAAATTTCGAATGAAAAAATAAAATTCAATTCTTAATTTTATGAACGCCTGTTACAGCTTTACTACATTTAAACATAATATTATATAAATTTAATACGATATAGAGATAAATATTATATAAAAATACATACATATGTGTACTTATTTTGAGGTAATAAAACTTTTGTATTAAATATTGGATATAAATGTTTAGTGTAAAAGTATAATACAATTCCCCAACATATTTAATATATAAGTAGGTATGATAAGTATAATACAATTTAACATAATAAATATATTATTATGTTCATACATACATATATATATATATGTATTTGAAATTATATTATATCTACAATTGTTACACATTTAAAATATAATAAAGAAATAACTTAAATATGTGAAACAGCTCAAATTTTAGAAAAGAAAATTGATTTAATTTTGAATTAAAACTAATAATTCTTGAGATAAAATGCATTAAGTGCGTCATAAGACGCAATTAGAAAAAAAATTTCGATAGTGTCTGAGGGTAAAGTATTAAGTCATTCACATTAATCACGTCATAAGACGCACTATTAAAAAATTAAAAGCCTCAGTTAAATTATATTAACTTTTTTGAATTGAATGCGTCATAAGACGCAATTTGAAAATTTCTTTATAATAGTGTCTAAGATGAAATTTTATCTCTTTCGCATTGATTAGATTATAAGACGCAATTTATTGGGTGTGTTTTAATTTGCGTCTTATGACGCAATCAATTTAATACTTAACTTTTATTGTATATACGAGTATATATATAAGAATTAAAGTTATACCTATAAAATTATATTGACAACTTATTATAAACTAAGATTACGCAGCCCTTTGAGGCCCATTAATGAATTTGAAGAAAAATTTATAGTTAAACAGTAAAAGAACAACAACTTAGATTAAAAATTTTTGTTTTTTTTAATGGGATCTTAAAAGTTAAAACAAAGTTATATAACAATGAGAATACTTAACATTTTTAATCATAGAATAGATTCCCAATGTCAATGGAATCATCATTCTACACCTTTTTTAAAATATTTCATATTAAATAGCTACCTAGTTACGTAGTAATGTTGTGCTTAGGAATTAAAATGATAAAAGACATTCTACAATTATTGCAGAAAAATATAGTTTTGAACGTTTGAGAGTTTTTAAATAATTAAGAAATAAGAATCGTTAAACAAAAGTATTTTTAGTCTTAAGAATTTTGTTTTAATTGTTTAAGAATGTTTCAAGGTGATAATTTCTTTTAAAAATGTATTAAATAAGAAAATTTGTCAATTTTTATTATAGGTAAATACAACAATTAAAATATCTACTTAAGAATTTGACAAATTATTGAAATATTTTGAAATAATAATAAATCAAATAAAATAAATGGTAAAACTACAAAGAATTTAATTTTAATTTTAAAATATATTTTATAAAAATTTTAAAATCTTTTTTAATTTTCTTTGTATTATGGGAGCTATTTGGTTTTTTATTTGTATGGGTAGGTGTAAACAATAATCCAATCATATACTTTTGCGGAATAAAATATAGAAAATACCTAACTCTCTCACGTGGAAGTGGTCTTCTGTTCTCATATTGCAGACTTGTTATCAAAAACAGAGGATATAACGGTAGTTCCTTATTTTACAACTTCAGACGAAATATTCAAGTAGAAATCATACAAAAAAAAACTGTCAAGAACGTTTTCATTTGATGGATAGTAAAAAGTCCTGACAAACAACCTTATATTTAATATTATTCTTAATCTGAACCTATTTCACTTTAGCTTCTTAGGGAATTCCATAAAATATTTAGAAAAATTTTTTTAAAAAAAGCACAACAACATTATTTTGATGACAAATGATTTCCTATAACATGTTGAATATCGATTTTTTAGAAATATTGCACAACGGATTAGTTTTTTTATCAGTTGAACAGCCGATAATAAACAATAATAAATATTGATTATCATTTATCAAACGTTATCTGATAACTAGCTTATACTGTCATTCATATGACTGAATAAGATCCATTGTATTAAATTGCTGATGAATAATAATTATTAATAATTAATATGCTGAAAAAATTTAATTTCATATCAATATAATAACAATGGTGGAATTAAAAAAATTTAATGGAATTTTGGAAATTGAATTTTCAATTTCTTATTCGTTTAATCCCTTTCTTTTGCTAATACCTCCCTCGTAGTAGGTCGTTACTATATTCTTCTCAATTCCTTCCTTTTTATAATTTTTTTACAATATTATTGCTTTAAAACCGGCGGAAGTCTCCCGCTTTGTTAACTTGTTACATTTATAGCTAATCCGAAATAAGGAGTCAAGTTGTTTGTTACAATAATTGGGAACAACAGAATATAGATTAGGTCTAATAAAGTAAAATTCTCATTATAACGGCATTTCCTACATATATTCTAGTTATGTAATAGGAAAATATTTTCATTTCGAAAGATTATATTAAAATAACATTTTTCAAGAAATACTTTCCCCTTCGGAATTCCATATTATAACGGTATTTCCTACATATCCTCTAACAGCATAATGGGAAAAGATTATCGATTCTAATAAGTTAAAATAGATTAGGGCAAATGTTAAAGTTACATATTTTCAAGAAAGTAACACTTTCCCCTTCATAATGACATATTATAACGGCATTTCCTACATATCCACTGAGTGCAAAAAGGGATAAGACGATCGAATCAAATGCTTCGAGATCAAATAAAAGTCAAATTATTTGAATGTTTTCAACGGATTAAAACCAATATTTTTTATATTTACGTTTCAATGACGCAAAATTTAGAGAAACATTTTCAATAATCACAAAACCTAGGAGACTAAAAAATTGCAAAAAACAAAAAATTGAATAATTATAATACATTCATTCATATATATATACGTGTACAATAAAATAAAAATTTAATTTCAGTTAAAAAATTAAAACCTAAAAAAACCACAACTAATATACATAAATAAGTAAATGTATCTATAGCAAAATATAAGTAAATATATGCATGCATGTACCATGGAATGAATACAAGTATATAAAGAAACAAAACAAAACCAAAAAAAAAAAAATCACTAAGTAGCTAACAAGTCAACAATTTCAAATAAAACACGAATAAAAACAGTATCTAAAGAGATAAGTAAGCAAGTAATATTATACACAAACAAACAAATAAGACGAAAAATGACGTGAGTAGCATAAAACAGCAGTAAGAAAATGAAAATATAAAAAACTTTTCTGATATATACAAATAAGTATATAATCTACAACACATGCATATTATATATACAACATTGACAACAAGAAAAACAACAACGAAATTACAAAAAATAAAAAACAAATAACGAACCAAATCAAGGAAAAGAAAAATTATACTAAAAAAAAAATAAAATACAAAAAATCAGGTGGAGGTCGCACAACGTTTACTTGTCACATTGAAAAAATACTCAAAGAAAATGAAAAAAAAAAAACAACAACAAACAATAAAAAAAAAAGCTTTCGCAATTTAGGTTTTTTTATTTTGTCCAAAAGTAAACCTAAATTTTATACTTTTGAATAACAAAATCTCATAATATGTTTTCGTTGCTGTGTTGTTGTGACTGATGAACTCGCAGTAAATATAGAAGAAGTTGAAAAAGAGGAAGGAAATAATTATATGCTGTATTTACTTTAAATAAAAGTTTTCCCAATATTTTAGTGATTGTTTTTTTAACTTACCCTGAAACATATTCAAATTTAATATATCTGATGAAATTCTTAATTATTATTGAAGAAATCCATAGTTTTTCTAAAAATAACGGTTAATCCTCGCAGGTTTCAACAATAGGAAACAGTTCTAAAATTAATGCGTATTTTTTGTTATTAAACTAAAAGTCCTTTGGTTTTTTCGTGTCTTGGGTAGTTCTAACTAATTTATAATTTGAAAACTTGAAATTTTGAACAAGTGTTTCAAGGTTAATCGAAAGAAGGGAAGTTTCAAGGTGCTCCTCTGGAAAATAGTGGTTAGTGCGCGCCATTTGATCAATTAAGCTAAGAACACTAAACAAACTTAGGATAGCCACACTATTCTATATCTAACGGGTCATGAGGACAAAACAAAAACAACTTGCTACACGAAAAAGTGTAATTTTAAATCCTAAAGGAGTGATTGTATCATTAATAAAGCAAGCACAGTTAATAATTTATAACAGGCCAGGCAGGAAAAGTTTGAGATAATCTTATCAACACTTTATGCGAATTCCAAAATAATTAAAAATTAATATACAAATCCCCAGTTGTTAATTACTTTTCTAAAAGCAAAAAATTTTTATAAAAGATGGTACTTGAAAAAATTTGAATTCTATTTTCCAAAAACGATGCTAGAACCTGTAGGTGAACGATATTAGAAGAACTGACCTCAACTGGAAAAACATGGGAGGAAGCAAAAATAACTGCTACGAATAGAGTCAGATGGAGATGCCTAGTAGATATCCTATGCTATTAAGAGGAGCAATAAGGACAACAACAAAAAAAAAACACTAGAACCATATAAAGTAGAAACTTGTTAAAAAAAAATACCTATTAGCAGCTACACATTCCCTTACAGAAGAAACCATTTTAATATTTCATACAAAAAATAAATTGTATATATACGGGTATACCACCTATTTAAAGTCATTTTTATATATATTATAGTAAATTCTAGAAAATTAAATAAACTATACAAAAAAATAAGCAAATTCAATTACGTAATACATCGGCTTATATAAATATTGAATGTGTATAACTTTACTATATATATTTGTGTATAAAATTGTATACATTTAAATGAATATAGCATTCACAAACTTATCAGAGCAATATATAATTAGCAAAATCAAAATTTGGCCTCTTTTAAAAAATAAACAACCAAAAAAAAAAAAAATAAACTTAATTCGTACATAACTTCTTTCAGTGGATAAAAATGAAGATTTCACTACTCATTTAATCTGTAGATACTTTTTGAGTATTTTACTAAATATATAAAGAAGTTCTAATTTGATTAATAGATACAATTGAATCTAATTGGAGCCGGTTTTAATTCGAGCTCAACTTACATATTAAATAAGTACAAACATACACATACATCCAAACTACCTATACATGAAAGCTTATTTTGGGATTATTAAATACCTACATATTATAGGAATCCAAATGCTATGAAGGGAATGTAATTAAGGGAATGCTAAATAAAAATTATTTAAGATACATACCTATAATCTATAGGTACTAATAATAATAAAAATAATAATAATAATAGGTACTAATAACTATACATATATACTCAAATGGTGTAAAAATATCAAACGAAGCGTTATTTAAAATAATAATAAACCAAATCATAATTTAACTAATTAATATACACATTAGAAAATAATTAAAACTCGCAATTAACTAAAATACTATTTGAGTAGTTTAGTGACTACCAAAAAACAAATTTAATTAAAAAAAGCTTTCAAAAAATTTTTAAAAAGTTTTTTTTAAAAACTCATAAATAAATTAAAAAAAAAATAATAATATTTAATAATACAATATTTTTTTAATCATTTATTTTGCAAATATTATGTCTAAAATTTATCACTTTTACACTATAATTAATCAAAAAATAAAAAAAAACAACAACAACAAACAATCAAACAAACAAAAAATCTTTTTATATACATTCGTATGTACCTATATAAGTAACGTCATTAATAATGATTATTTTTACCACCTTTAAACGTCATAATCTGACACAATTATTTGGTTTTCTTTATACCTATAATTTTTTTTTTTTAAATTGAAAATATCTATATATATGTATATATGTACATATGTACATCATGTATATCTTCTCGTTTTATATTTATAACCATTTATGTACATATTCATACACACCTACATATTAAGAAATATTACTATTTTTTTTTATATGTACGAGTATGTATATATATATTTCTAAAACATATGTACCTATATGTGTACATATATAAAAATGTTCATCTGATATATTTTTTTATCTTGTATATACCTACATACATATATACTTATAATTAACTTGTTAACTCAAAATTATTATAATATAAGAAAAACAACAACATCAACAAAAGTTTTTAACAGAGAAAAAACAAAAAAAAAAATAAAAATAAAAGCTTAAATTAAGCTCTTTTTCCGGCTGTTTAAGTAAAAAAAAATTGCAATTCTATTTTGTGGTAAAATAAAAAATAAAAAAACAAGAAAAACAACAACAACAATGAAAAACTTAAATTCCGTAATACAAAATATTACAAAAACAACAACAAAATATTCAATAGTAAAAAGAAACATTGCTGTAGTAGAGATAGAGCATAATGTATAACTACATAACTATATATACAAAATAATATACCAAATTATAATTTGTATATATACATACAGGCCCTGGAAGAGGGGGGGTCACGAGGGTCGTTTGCCATGGGCCTCTTAATTCAGGGGGCCTCCAAACAACACTACATATTTGAAACTACACAAAACGATTAAAAAGTTTATTTCAAACTTTTACGTAGGGAACAAGAAAAAAAATCTTAAAATTCAAATTAATGAAGAAATTGTAGAAGAATTTAAATTTCTAAAAAGAGTGTATAAATACAATTTTAAAGGTTGCACGAAACCGTACGAGCTTTTAAAAGAAATTGTTGAATTGGGTTTTCTAAATATATATCCAAATATTGCTATTGCTCTAAGAATATTTTTAACCTTGCCAGTTAGCGTAGCAGAGGCAGAAAGGAGTTTCAACGTACTCAAACGTATAAAAAATTATTTAAGATCAACAATGGTGCAGGATCGTGTAAATGGTCTGACTACACTAAATATTAATGTGGATATTGCAAGAAATGTGGACTATTCTGAATTAATAGCTTCGTTTGCAGCTCTAAGGGCACGAATAGCAATATTTTAATTTTTTGTCATTAAATTTCGTTTTTTTTTTTATATTTTGAATTATGAATTATACATTTTTTACTTTAATAAATTTTTTTGCCAAAACAACCATTTTTTCATTATATAGGGGCCACGTATGTTGATTGGCCCGGGCCTAACAGGCCCTGTATACATATTTAAGTTTGTTTGTTCATGTAAAAACTATAATATTATTTTATTTTAATACACACTTTAAATATAAACAAAATTAATTAAAAAAAAAAAAAAAAAAATAAAATAAAATAAAAAAAAAACAAGAACATGAAAAATAAAATCAAAATAAAAAATTATATGGCGCGTGTATTCTCTCTTCGTGTGAAAAAATTCAAAGTGCTCCCCTTTTAAACAAGAAACGAATTGAATTGAATACAATTCATTGGCAATGTTGCCAACACTCTGACTAATGTAAATTTATTTTTCAAATGAAAAAGTTTTTTAAAAAATAAAAAAAAATAAAAACAAAGAAAAAAATCAAATTATAAAATAATTTTAAAGTTAACAGTTTTTTTTTTACTGAGAGTGAGTACTGGTCGAATATTTTTAGTACTGTATTGTATGTAAAATACAAGTGTTTCACCTTTTTTTTTCAACTTTAAAAAAAACACTTTAAATCACTTTTAGTATCCTCTCAGTTTCTGTTATTCTCATTTCCTCTCTTTTATTTATTTTTTACTGTAATTTGTTGTTGTTGTTTTTATCCGTTTGAATTTTATTTAAAAACTTTGAATGCTTTAAATAGAATAATATAATTTTCATTTACTTGGTCAAATTGAAATTAAATGCTTTTTATATATGACTATTACAAAGAGTACATTACATATAATGTTATGTATTTGTATATATATATTATATCTATTCATTAAATATACAATACATATAGTAGAAGCTTTTCTCAGTTTTTCTTTATTTAATTTTTGATTAAATTTAAATGTCAAAAAAAGTAGGTATCTGAATTCTCAAAATACTGTAAATACTAATTTTTGAGGTATGGTAGTTTATATGTGTATGTGAATGTAAATAAAATAACATTTAGGTGTAATTTGTAAAGACTAAAGAGTGCCTATACAATATAATAAATTATTTCCTATATTTTAGACTTTTTTATTGTAATGTAATGTAATGTAATGTAATGTAAAAAAAATCTCTGACTCTAACTCCATCAATTTAGACTTCAGTTACTCGGCCGGTGACTGGTGACTACTGACTGGGTACTTGATCCAAAACCAAATATGAACTTGAAATTAAAAAAAAAAATAATTTAAATAAAAACAATAATAAGAAAGGAAATCTGAAAATAATAGAAAAATTTTTAATTTTTGAATAGCAAATAAATAAGAGAGTGAGAAATAGAGAGGCAAAGTGATTGAGAACAAAAGAAAATTGAAAAAAAGAGAGGAATTTCTGTTATATCGATATTTTATTTCGTAAAATAAAACACAAAGAGATTTTATAAATATCTATATTTTATATTTTATTAAATTTACTGTAAATTGTAATTTTTTTATTTTTAAATGTAATAAAAATGTAATTGCGATATTCGAAAACATCACAAAAACAAAGAAAGAGAAAGAGATAGCTGAGAATAGTTTTAAAAATGTACAAAAAATTTATGAAGTCATGACCACATTATTATTTTGAAAAGCTTATCAAAATCTTTTATTTATTTAAAAGATATACCTAAATGTATATATATATATATATTTGTACCTTAATGTTATTTACATATTATATATATATTTATATAAGTAGCTACGAAGAATTTAATTCAAAATAACAGAAGAGACAAAATCCTTAGTCCAAAAACAACAAAAGAGAGAGAGAGACATTTTATTGAAAAAGAAATATTTAAAATGTTAAAAAATTATTAGAATTTTATTAAATATTTTTAATTATATATTAATTATTTAATTTAATTTTAAATTCAATGTTTACAATTTATTTATATTTATTTATATTAATTACTAATATATATACATACTATACTAATTGATTAGATACAATCGATTTCATTTACATATTATGTAGGTATATCAAAAAAATGCAATATTAATATTGCATATCCGTAAGGGGCACAGTGAGGACAAAATATAATCAAATAGATTTAAAAGATTAAATTTACTTTTTTATAAAATAAAATAATATTTATATTGTATATCATCTAATATACATATATATATATGTACGAATATAAGTTTTTTTTTTTAATATCAATTAGTATTATTTAAATATATATATAAAAATTGGCATGTTATTTAAATATTAGTTTAAAGTAATATGAAAAAAAACTAAAAAAAGGTTATGAATATAAAATTAGATAGAATTAAATTATAAAGTTTTTTTTTAAAAAGAATTTAAGGAAACAGAATAAAAAATAAAAAAAGAGAAATATATATATATGAAACATAAAATATAGAGAGTGGGAAAGAGAAAAAAGAAGAGACAATTAGGTGAAATGAACTGAATTTTTTTAAAAAATTTTTAAAACAAAAATGAATAATAAAAGCGGGAGTTTTTAAAGAAGGTGATGACACTGTAATATATACATATAAATATATACAATACTTTATAAATATTTTGTATATAAATGTGTATGTGTAATATTTATTTTGTGTAATAGATAGTAGATATCATATTATAATGAAATTTATTTTAATATTTAAATATAATTAAATATTTATGTAGAAAATATGAAATTTTTTTTTACAGGTATTGGGTTTAAAGGGTATTATGAAATATTAGTTATATATATATGTATACAAAATATGTGTAGCTGAATATCATGAAATTTATAAAAATTTTAAAAAATATTTTTAAAATTAACATTGTCGTTTAAATTATAATATTTGAGTATTAAGTATATAAAGGCAGGGACTTCACCCTATCTTCTTCCGGGGGCACATAGCGCCTGCCTTTTATACATTTAATTTAAGTTAATTTGAATCATATTTTAATATTGGAATTCAAATTTTACATTTTTTAACTCTATAAATGAAATTTTAATACTCTAATACCCTTAATTAATATAATTTGCACTCAATTTTTAACTCTATAGAACCCACAAATCATTTGAATTATTTAAATTTGAAACTATAATCAATATTTATATTCAGAAATGCATCCCTCGTTAAAGATAGTTTTAATTTACTTACATATATTGTATAACGCATTTAATGTGTAAAACAAGGAATTTATACTTTACACTTTATCTACTTTATTTAATTTAATTAAAACCTATTAAATTTTACCTATATCTATTATATTTAAATATTTTTTTATTTATTAATAAATATAATTAACATTCATACAAACATTCATAAATTTAATACTGTAAAATTTTTTTTTTCTAATAAACAGTAGATACTTATTTTTAAACAGTAATTACTCAAAATAAATAACTTTTTTAAGTTAAGTAATTAGTTAAATGGAGTCTCACATTTTGAAGAAATTTTTAGAGTCAATAGGGCAGGGGCAAAATTTATAACATAACATTTATTTTTGAAGCTCCAAATTTGTAAAAAGTTCGAATTTCCGTGCAATGTATTTTCGAATTCGCTTAGTTTACAGTTAATTCTACATTTGAGCCGAATTGTTGAGTTAGCTAAGTCTCGGAGGCCTTTCGTTTGAATGAAGCCTATGTTAGATCAATGAATATTAATTGTACTGAATTAAAATTTAAGCTGAATTTCTAATTCGACTAAACTTATTTGCAACTCTTCGGACTACAAAACTAACTAAAAATTAAAAATAACGGTAAAAAGAAATGTATGTCAATTTTCAGCACTAATGATATACTTAGGTATTTAATTTAATTGAAGCCGGCTTTCAAAACCCAATATTATTTAATTAATACCTAAGAATATAATTAGTGCCTAATTAGTGCCTTCCATGAGTGTCTTTTAAGGAAAGCTGCTCCACTTTCGGGTATATGTATGGTAAATGTATATTAAAACCGCATATATTCATTTGGCTTCTTTGGATATTTTTGATCATTTCGACTTCTTTTCCTATTTTTAGGAAAAAGTCAGGGCTTCCAATTGGTACTTTATTATAACTGACAGAAATATATAAGTATTTCAATTAAGGGAATTATATGGTATTCGTAGAGTAGATTTATATAAATTATAAAATAACGGATCAAAACCCAATCAAACCGTTATACCGCCTACACTGACAATCAAAACCCAAAGTTTCTTTAGACACATGTTTTAAAATTCAAAGAGCTTCTATACATTTATACTAATAATATTATAAATTAATATAATTCAAATATAACAAAAATTTTTAATTCCAGTTATTTTAATTGAGGTTTTACTGTATACAAAAAATGTTCAATAAAAAACAACAAAAATTATTAAAAATCAATACTTAGTACAAATAAACAAGAAAATTTTGTATCAATCATTGAATATTTTACAGTACATAATATACAAACTAAATAATATACTTTTTTTATTTTACATTTCAACATATGTATTACAGTGTATATATATTATATATATTATTTTAATATTATATACAAATATTATTATGTACATTATCACAAAAAACAAGACAGTATTAATTTATCATAAAAAGTTACAAGAAATAATAAATAAAATGGTATTTAATAAATATTATATTTATATTATGTGCATATTATTATCATTATTTTTACATATTTATTTTTTTTTTTTTTATCAATATATGTATATTAGATATTTATTATTTATTATTATATTTTTATTAATATATTAAAAATTTTTTTTTATGGATATTATTTAACTTGATAGGTTATAAACATACATAGATATCTATGTTTGTGTATAAAAGTTTGGTTAGTTTTTTAACAAAAGAAAATGATATTTGAAAAAAAATTGGATTATTACTAATATAGTGAAATTTGTCTGTCTATTTTCCTGCCCATTTAGAAAAGATCTGTTTATCTCTCTGCCTCTCTGTCTGTTTATATAATTTCAATAGCGGTTGAAAAAGAAATAAAGGTTCAGACATGTATAGGACTCATCAAAGCAGTTTTGTAGAATAACTTATTTTATTTGCTGCTGATTGTAACTCTAAGTTCTATACTATACTGGTAGCCCTGACTTCCAAATTGGGGATATATACAAATTACTGCAGTACTATACTAAGTCAAACGTTCAATATATACTAAAGAGTCTAAATATGGTTTGTTTTCGCAGATAACGAGTATATGAAATGGGTAGCTGCTTAAGTAATCTACATTGCATTAGAATGGTTATACATATCTACGTTCCAGTAGTTATGATACATGTATGTGTAACTTTGAATTCAACCTAGCCTAATTTCGAGTCAGAAAAACAAAACTACAAGAGAATCTTTAATCATCATCGTTTAACTCTACATCATTGGATAGTCTTCGGCTTTCTTCACAACATTCCTCCACTATCCGAGGCTCTTCTATAGATTCCAAAACAAGGTTTATTTTACTGTGTATGGGAGTTGACCAAATGACAAAACCCAGTACCAACCAGAAGGACCAGGTCAATTATTTCCAGAGTTTCTGTCTCCTAGCACTTTTGAGAAACCAATCTCGGGGGGCTACAAAGCAGCATTATCGACAGTTTCTTCGAAGAATCTATGGAGGAGTTTGGATGGATATGCTTTATTCCAGGCCCTCTTTACTGATCGACTCCATACTACTCCATTCACGCTCTATCTATTGGCCTAATATGATCAGTTATCAGGAGGGAGCAGGAAGAGGTCGATTTATACGGTTTCACTTCATAGAGATTCTTTAAGGTTAGACATAATGATATAAAAAAATTTATGATATCAACGACTGGGTAACACAATGCACAACCTTTCATTCAAGAGGCCCGGATTCCTATGAATTATTGCAAGGTTCTTCAAAATATGTATTTGCATTCCACCGTCTCAAAATCTATGCGGCTCGTACAATGTATTGGCAATTGTTTTTAGACACCATGAAGACGGAGCACCTTTGTGCCATATCTTTAAGTTAAGATACAAAGAATAAATAAGGTGAGTAAGTTGTTAACTGAAAGAGCGTTCGGAGAAAGATTAGGGAAACTGATCTAAAAATACTCCTAGTACAAATCTTTGATTATAATTTGAAAAATGTGCTTATTCAAAAACCTCTAGGTTTTTAAATACCTACTATACGGTTTTTTTTCAAATAAATATTTTTGATTATTGCAAATTTATTTGGTAAAAGAACAAATTTGGTTGGTTATTTTTAGGTTGTTTTTGGCTTGTTTTTTTTTTAGTTTTTATTATAAAACGGGTCAATAATTTTGTTAAACGTTATATAATATACATAAGTAGTTATATTAATTATTCTGTAGATAGAAATTGGAGATTTATTTTTCATTTATGATAAGTTTACATGTTAAATATGAAAATATATTTATGTAACGGATTATGATTTATTTCAATATATCACGCTAATTTATGTCAGTGCTTTACCATATTATTTTTATTAATTTTTATAATTTAATTGCATAATTATGAAGTTTTGAACATGTTTTTTTAATTAACAATGACATAAAATTGTTATCATTTGACTAATTAATTAAAAAGTTAAAAGCATTTACTTAGTAGACATATATATTTAAGGGGTAGAGTAATCAATATGACTTTACGAGTAATGCACGATGAACCCATGCTATAGTCATTCAAAAATTACAAGCTTAGGAACTAAGTGACCTCCCTGAGACTTTTCTGAGACTTCCCATTAAATTAAAAAATTAAATTGTATATATATACTAAGAGATAGCTGTATAATACTAAGAGATAGCGGATACTGTTTAATTTAAGGAATTCATCTATTCTTTGGTAGAAATTCTATCATTTATTTTGATAAATTTCGAATATTATGTGAGTATTGTTACCAAACCGTCAAATGTTCAAAAGGTTTCAAATAATTGAAAATTCACCTTCCATCTTAAATAAAAACAAACATCTTGACTAAGGTTTAATACATAGAAAAATACGGGAAGCAATATGTCTGTTAAGGAAAATCTATTAGATTTAAGGGGGACTGTTATTCTATTCATGCTAAAATAGAATAAAATAAAATAGAAAAAAAGTAGCTTATCACATTGGACACCAATTAGTCTCTCTTTTTTGTTTCCCCTAAAAGTGGTACTGTGGTAGTAATATTCGAAAGGCATTAAGAAACTCTAAACCCCTTTGGTTTGGTAAGGTTTTCAATCAAACCATAACTAAGCTTCCCCTAACATTCGCTGGCATTGTACATAAAGACATATTTTTATTGAGTGAAGGGTAGGACTAAATGAAGAACATCCCAATAATAGTATTATACTTGTATTTGTAAATCATCGCTATATAATTTTTCAGATTAATCCTCTGATCCCTCCACACCTAACACCCCTGATCAGGTTTATTATACAGATTAATATTAATTTTGGAAATAAACCAAAGGAACTTATAGTTAGAGGAACGTATAATTCAATTAGAATTTGAAGAACATAAAATATTTTGACTATGCACAGGGACGTAACTGTCCTTCACTACAATGGTAGATTATATTTTTATCATTTTCACCAATTTAATTGTTATTTAATCGCATTTTTTTCATCTTTAAAAACAGATTTATATGTGAATACATATATATCAATTAGATAAATCAATAAAATCACAGTCTACATACATATATACATACTTTTTAATAATCAAAAAAAAACAAAAGAATTTAACCAAAAAAAAACAAAAACTTTTTAATCAAAAATTCTTTTAAAAAAAAATTATGACATTGAAAAGTTTAAAAAATACACCATCATACAAAAAAAAAAACAACACTTAACTTCCAAAACTTAAAAAAAACAAATACCCAAATTTACTTCCAATCTAGCCGTTTGTTAAAAGCTTTGATTTTTTAATTTTGTAACTAGTTTTAAAGTCATACTTTAAATAATATGCTACCAAATTAAACAGTTTTCGTCAACTTTTTTTTTTTTTTTTTTTTTTTTTATTATTGCATTAACAATAAAATATTAAAAAATCTTAAGATATTCCGAATTTTAAACCATGAAACAAAAAAAAAAAGAAAAAGCACAACCAACAACAAACAAAAAAAATCGCTATAGATAAAAATCGACAAACTAAACGTCTTTTTGTTGTTGTGTTTTTCGCTATTAAAAATCCGTCAGCAGAAGAAAAAACAAAAAAAAAAAACAACAAAAAAAAACTAATCACGATGAATTTACTCAAGCTACAAGGTCGTCTCGTATCTCTATATTTGTGTACATAAATAAAAATTGGTAACTGAATGTATGTAGGTATGTATGTTGTACGACGGTATGTATTTTAAAAAAAAAAACAAAACAATAACAAAATACACAATAAATGCTTGTTAGATTCTCCAATTCCACAAACAAAACACTGAAAAAAATCATCTGAGACAATTTTTAAAGCAAAAGAAAAAGCATTAAAAAAAAAGAAGCGAGAAAAAGAATAAAGAAAAAGAGAAGGAAATAATAAGAAAAAAAAAAAAAAATTTTTAAATATGGATTGGATAGCAGTCAGCAGTAGCAACAAAATGTAAATATCATAAGTGTTTTTGTATTTTATATAGTTATAAGTTATAAGCTGCTGCTGCTGCTGCTACTACTATTATATGAGAATTGAAGAGTACTACAGTTAGTTGTCAGTGCCTTTAGCATCGCGTTATTAAATGCGATAATAAAGAAAAATAAAAAAAAAATTCTGCGATCTTTATTTTGTTATTTTGGTTTTTTTTTTTTTTTATTTGACTTCATCTTCTTCTTCTACTACTACTGCTGCTTCTTCATCATCATCTTTTTTTCTTAAGTATATATAGTTAAACTCAGTTAATCCAATTATTTTTTGTGTTTTTTTTTTTTTTTGGTATTTTTAAAATACTTTTTTTATTCACTTCGTTTTTTGTAACACGCTTCGGTTTTTTTTAAATGCGAACAGTATATTTTTTTTTGGATTTGTAAGTGGTAACTAAGATACATACGTACGTATATAGAGACTTTCTATAACCACTGAGATTAAAATATCTCTTAAATCATTTTACCTTCACATTAAATTAAAAAGTAATTGAAGATGTTTTAATTGTCATATTGATTACTGTCATGACAGTAATTATATATTTAATATTAAATTCCGGAACTGACAGTTATTGAAGAAGAAGGAAATCCATTAAAAGGAGATCTCATATGGGACATCTTATGGGAAAAAATGTATTAGAAATGTAAGTCATAAAAGGATTGGAAATCTAAAAAATTCAAGGGGAAAAAGATTGTGTCCATATAAATTTTATTTGTCTAAATATTGCATATTTTATGGGGCTATTCATATATTATTCTAAAAGTGATTTTGTTTTTTATCCTTGTCAGAAGATAAAACAAAAAAAATGAAAAATCGTCGAAGAATGTAAATCCAAAATAAGATTTGGAATCAAAAAAATGCAAGAGGAAAGAGGTTATATCCATACAAAATTCAATTGTTCAAATATTGCATATTTTATGGAGCAGTTCATATTATACTTTAAAGTGCTTTTTTTTTTGTCCGTGTTTGGTTCTACAAAAGATTTTAAATCCAAAAAAGATTTGAAATCAGATTTCAAGGGGAAAGACATTAAATCATAACGACTTTTCCATATTCGAAAGTATTGCATATTTTATGGGGTTTTTATTATATTCCAAAACTGTTTTTGTTCTTGTCTTTGTTTCAATCACCGAAACTTCGGATTACAATAAGTCACATTAATACATATCCATTGTGTACAATGTGTTATTCCTTGAATTGATTGAAAAAACTAATTAGATCAACCCATGTATTACATAATTGACCTGTGTATTCATTGCAGTCGTAGAAAGATTTCAATTACGAACAAGAGTTTCTTTTAAGAAAAGCTTATAAAAAAAACTAAAACTGGACAAAGTTACATTCAGTTGCAAATAATGATAAATATACAATTCCAGGCTTCTATTTTTGAATTGACCAACTTACTAATTTCTTTTAAAACATTTAATTAAAAAATTTCATTCGTACCTAAAAGTATGCAATTTATTTTGATTAATTATTTATAAATTAAAAGTAAACGAAATAAAATTATATAAATAAATTTAATAAAAAAATATATAGATGTACATTTCATTTTGAATTTAATTACTAATTTTTTAATTTATTTACAGTTATTTTAAACAATACATGCAGCATTTTAAATTCAAAAATGAATTCTAAGCAAATAGTTTGAATAAATTAATACTTTCCTAAAACTTTCATTTAAAATTTAAATATAATATATTAATTAAAAAAATTAAATCAAAATATTAAATATGAAAACTTTAAATTTAAAATTCCTTATTATTTTGTTGGTTTACATAAAAAAAATTTCTATTTCCATTTTTCTTTTAAGAAAAATTCTTAAGTTTTTGTCAATAACTTATAAAATATCTCTTATTTGGTTATTTTTTGCTTTTCATTTATTTATACAAAAACTAAAATTTATTCAATAAAATTATTGCAAAAATAAAAAAAAAACTTATCAAAATAAAATAATAAAAAAAACTTTCATATTTTTATACCCTACACCTATAGAATAGGTAAAGGGGTATATTAACTTTGGTATGGTGTTTGTAACCACCTAAAGGAAGCGAGCTAGATATGGAAAAGTATATATATTTGTGATCAGCGTAACCGCCTTAGTCGATATAGCCATGTCCGTCCGTCCGTCCGTCCGTCCGTAGGCACGATAACTCAAAAAATAATGGAGCTATCTTGATGAAATTTTAACTGTAGGTTACTAGGACTGAAAGTACGGCGGGGATTGCATATGGGCGAAATCGGCCCATGGGTTCGGATTCTGGACCTTTTAATCGAATTTAAGCCAAACGAGCATAATTCCGAAACCAATGAAGATAGAACCTCCAAATTTAGTATCAGGATGTCCCTTCCTATTTCCTAAGTGTCTTGTGAATTTGGGTCCAATTGGAGTAGTAGGTCGGGGACCAGCCACACATTTCCGAAGACCTTAAAGCATATCTTTAAAATTAAGAAAGATAACAACTTGAAAAAAGGTAGAAGCTTCCAATTTGCCACAAGGGTGTTCTTTACTATCTCTTGCGTGCTCCCTTAATTTGGGATCAATTGGAGTGGTGGTTCTGTACCCCTCTCTGACCTACCAAGTTTTAAAGGCTTATAATCGAAAGGCCTAAAAATAGTTACTTAGAATTAAGATAGACCGTTCAAATTGTGTACAAGGGTTAACTAGTACTATAAGTAAAGCGCGGGCTGTATAAGGGCGAAATCAGCCCATGGGTTCGGATTCTGGACCTTTTAGTCGGTGTCAGGGATAACGAACATATATTAAAAATCACGATAACTCAACAACTAATGAGGCTATCTTCATGAAATTTGTGCTGTAGGTTATTGGTAATGAAACTACGGCGGTGATTACGTACGGTGAGGATTGAGCAATGGGTTCGGAACTGAGAACTTTTTGATCGAATTTATGCCAAACTAGCGTAATTCCGAAACCAATGAAGATATAACCTCCAACTTTGGTATCAGGGTGTCCCTTTGCGTACGTGTCTTTGAAATTCGGACCCCATTGGACTAGTGGGTCGGGGACCAACCACTCAGTTCCGAGGACCTTAAAGCATATTTTCGAAATTAATAAAAAAAGTAACTTGAAACAAATGTAGAAGCTTCAAATTTGGCCCAGGGTGTTCTTTACTATTTCTTCCGTGCCCCCCTAATTTGGGATCATTTGGAGTGGTGGTTCAGGACCTCTCTTAGACCCCCAAATGTGTAAAGGCTTATCATCGAAATTAATAAAACTAGTAACTTAAAATTAAGATAGAACGTTCCAATTGTATACAAGGGTTAACTAGTATTGAAAGTATGACGGGACTGCATATGGGCGAAATCGTACCATGGTTTCGGGTTCTGGAACCCTTGACACGTTCAAGGACTAAAAAACATATATCTTAAAACCACCATAACTCAAAAAATAATGCCGGTATTTTGATGAAATTTAAACTCTAGGTTACTAGTAATGAAAGTACCATGCGAATTGGTTCTGGTCGAGTTTAATTTCAAAGCCAAAGAATATATTTCCTATGTCCTATGTGTCTCCGAAATCTAGACTAAATTGTAGTGGTTCAGCTATGTTCAAAGGTACTTGCTGCATTTATGTAAAATTTATTTGAATATTTAAATGAATTATATGAAAAGGTCTAAATTTGTAATTGTATTTTAGAAATACATTTATTGCATATTTTGCGTTTATAATCTTTTCTATTAGGTATATAAACTAACCATTTAAAATAATTGCAATTTTGAAAAATTTGGATTATTAAATATATTATGCTTTGATTATCTTTTTATCACAAAATTTAATAATTAGAATTTTTTCATTTTGTAATCGAATTGGAATAAATATATTTTCATTTATTTCAAGTTTGTTTGTTTTTTAATATTTTTAAATAGATAAATTAGTAAGAATTTGTAATATTTTTTAATAGATAGTGTAATTAGAAAATGTTTTTAGTATTATAAAGTTAATTTGGTTAGCTATGTCTTACGATCAAATTAATAACAGCTTTTATGGTGTTAAAATGACTTTTGGATATGTCCTTAAATTTGAACCAAATAGGTGTAGGGTATTTCTAAGTCGGTTGCACCGACTGACTGTTTCTTTACTTGTTCAACATGAATTCACTCAATTTTCAATATTTTCTTTGGTTTTGTTTTTTTTTTTTTTTTTTTTTCTACAACTCAAATGAAAAACTCCAATAATATGGATATTTTGATATAATATGAATATTTATATACAGTGTGTCCAGCAATAAGGAGCAAATAGACCAAGATGTTTAAAAGGATGATAACGTGATTTGAAGCAATTGAAGGATTAGGAAAAGAGAGAGAGAAAGTACAATCATCGACGTGCTTAAATTTAATTTTAAACAAAGTTTTAACCAAATTCTGAGACACAGGAAAATTGAGTTGATCCCAAATAACAGGTTTTAAAGCAAAATCTAACTACAATAGTATTTGTAAATCCTGAAACGCTGAAAGATCTTAATTAAATACTTCCATATACGTAGAAGGAAATTGCACCCTTAAATAGATGATGAGACTTATTAAGAAATGTTATGACGTAATCTAAGATAGTTGCAAAACACTATTTAAATCTGTTGTTAGTTGACTTAAAAAAGCATTTGGGGTAGACAACTTCCGTTTAGAAAAAAGTACAAAAATCTTTTAGAAATAGTATAAATAAAATTTACAGGAAATACCGTTATTTTTAAAATAATTTAGTTATTGATGTAAAATATTACAAATCGGAAAGGTTCTTGTAATATTAGTAAAAATAGGCTACCAGAGTCATTTAAGTTTCGATACTATTTTTAAAGTGAATTATTATAACGGTTTTGGATTTTTTTATAAATAATTGCATACTTTTAGGTATGAATGAAATTTTTTAAATATAATACTCATAGAAAAAGTAGTAATACTTGATTATAACGTAATGGAAAGGTGTAAAACGTGATTCTAAGAAAAGCTTAATACCAGCTCCATCAATTTCTCCCCTTTTTTTTCAGGACAATCTGTATAATAGTGTAAATAGCATAATATTTTTCTTTTTTAAAGTTTGGTAAAGAATTTCAATCTGTGAAATCTTTCATCAATATTTATTGAAACGTTTTTTGTTTTTTGTGTTTTTCTTTCTTTTTTTTTTTTT
The DNA here is from genome assembly GCA_963082915.1 of Dolichopus griseipennis. Lineage (NCBI taxonomy): Eukaryota > Metazoa > Arthropoda > Insecta > Diptera > Dolichopodidae > Dolichopus > Dolichopus griseipennis. Next base: position 80,709,899 of record OY720445.1, on the reverse strand, counting down.
TTTTTTGCAAGAAAAACAAAATTTTTTAAACTTTTTCCAAGTAGCTTAAATTTATGTCGAAGAATAAATAAAATTGATATATAGCTGCTGTATTGAAAATATTTTTATATTATATAGATTTTATTTGAAACTTTAGAAGTGCAAAAGCCAAATGCTATATTTAAGATATAATATAAATAGTATCAATGACTAATACGTTTGTTATTTTATTATTTTTTTAATATTTGAAAAATAAATTTTTTTTTTTATTTACACAAGTTTTTTTTAAAGAATTCCACAATGAACAATTTCTTTTTTTTTTATTTTGCTTGCTTGCAATGGATTATGAATAAAAAATGTGCATAAAAAACAGATATCTAAACTATATTTAGACAAATCAACAGCTAAGATTCGAAAAAAAAAACTTGATATTATTAAAAGTTTACTCAAATGTTTGATTAGTATTTATTGCAAATATTGCAAATATTTCACAAAAAAATAAATCTGGGCATTAAATGGAGTTTTTAAGTATAGGAAAAATACCCCTATGTCTAGGATTTAATATGGAAAAAAATAAAACTTCAGATTAGTTCCGAGGATTGTGTAAAGATATTTAATATTTGTCGACTTATATAATGATAAGATTTATATCTTCACTTTTATCATTATTTTTATCTTTACTTTTTTGTAGGTTCTAAGGAATTTTTTTATTTTCTAAGAACTCCTATTAGAGGGAAAATCGGATTAAATACTAATAAGCGTATAACTTGCAGATAATTCTCTGACCAATGAACCTTTCTAATTTAAAGTTTTCTATACAATCGCCTTTAGTATAATTCAGCAAGTCCTTCACCCACTAATTCCTTCCCCTTATAAACTGTATTATAATAGTTATATATTAAACCGCTGGGATTAGGTATTTTTACTTTTTTTATCCTACAAGCAGAATCTGTATTCTTAAGCCTTATCTAATACTAAAAATAATTATTAATAACTTTTTTGAAAAATAATAATAAATATTGTATATAATAACTCTATATTCGGCCAATGTCTTAAATAAGAACATTTTTAAACAAATAGATCGATAAAATGTATATGTTTCCAAAGCTTACTTTCTCCAAAGATTTAAAGACTTCAAAAAACTTTAAAGATGTGAATTTATTCTTTAAATTGAAACAGAACTCGAAGAACATAAATACCGAGAGCATTTCCCCCCGAACCAGTTTTCTTGTTTTTTTTAAATAAACCGTTATATCAGTATTTTTAATTGGATTAGGTATGCTCAGCATAGTGTGAATTGCGACTCAGAAGACTCAACAGTAATAATAGTGAAATTCATATGATTGGGAACCCTTAAAAAAATGAGAATCTTAACAGCAGTACGAGTAATTAAAGGAAAACTACTTTTTTTCCAAAGGAAGCTGCAACCTTCAGAGGCAGTAGGAAAATCCAACGCTTCTAACAATTTGAGAATTTTACCAATATCGCATCGATCTGTAGCCACGACAATATGATAAATATCCGAACTCATTATGTATTATATCAGAAGTAAAGATTAGGAGGAAGGATCATGAGGAAGCATCGAGATGAAAGAAAAAAATGAGATATTTAATTTAATTAATGATTGCCTAGACAATTAGGAAGGTTTTCAATGAAAGTTGGGAAAGTAATTATCAACAAGATATTCAACATATTAATATAAAATATTGTGGGTTAGAATTTAAAATTCTTTAATTCTTTTCTTTCATAGCTCGTGACTAAAACTTCCCCGTTTACTCGTGTTAAAAATATTCACTACAATCGTCATAAACCGTTATAAAATCCTTTAGTGAAAACCATATTAAAAAAGTCCAATTTGTTATTAAATGCCAAATATTAAAAATTCTTTTAAATTTTCAATTTTTAAAAATATTTCTTATATATAGATATTTTTGAACAGGTGTGTTATTGAGTTTTACCTGAATATTTGCACGTGTTAAAAACGCTCAAAAAAAATTGAAAAAAAAAAATTCCTATATTTCAAAATAAATGAAGAGAATGATAAAAAAAAAACGTGTAGTATTGAAAAAATATATTTTTTAAAAATCGTGTACTTTTCCCTCTTAAAAAAATCGTCTCTAAAAGAAAGCAATATTCAACACCTATATAAGTTACGTTTTTAGTTATGAACTGAAATAAAAGTATGCATGTAGTGACTACGGTATTCAATTTAAAAGCTGTCAATTTATTTTATAAAAATTTTGTTTTATTTTAAAAATTAATTTGTCTAAAGAATTAAAATTTGAAAAGTTAAAACAATTTTTGGCAAATATTTATTGATTTCTTAATTTTAAAAATGTTTTAAAAATTATTTTGTACTAAAATATTTCTGAGAATATTTTCCTTGCACTAGGGACATGGAAAGCTTCGAAAGCCATCTATGGGAGATGTGCGTAGTTCCCATAGATAAAGTGCGACTTTAACACACCAAAACAATTAACCTTTTTTAGCCAGACTTTAATATGGAATCTGAGAATATAGTTGTACTAGGGAAATGGAAATGTTGCCAAATGATGAGTAGGAGTTGGGTTTGACGAGTATTGGATTCTGCAATTATGGAGGATGAGGGAAATTAAATGAGAGGTTTGGATTCATATACATTGTTCCATTTGCGTGATGACCGATTTATATTTAATTATAATTCCCCAGCCACAAATAATGAACCTCTTTCGATTCCTTATACATAATAAACGTTCTCACACTGCAAACATATAATGAATCTCTTATGAACACCTTCAGTTGTACAATTAAGGAGTTCTACTCGAAGTACTGCCCTTCCCCTATCTGCATGGTAAATAGACTGCATTATTCAAAATTGTTTGTGTGTCTAATGGAAGGTAATTATAAATATACACTGAATTAGCTGATTCTAAAAAAAAAAATTTCTGAAGCTCTATCTTAGTTCCTTGGTTTTATAATCCAAAGTAAAATACAAGCATTTGTCGTCGCTTCTCAGCTATTTAATTTCAGAATTAATTGAAGCTTTTTCATAGAACTTTGAATTTTTAAAAGTTAATAATTCATCAATTTAATATACCATTATTATCTTTATTTGATGATTGATTTTGAATTGCGCCCGTCCAATATGTCCTAAAGATGTCGAATAGCAAATAGCTCATTCTTCAATATTTTAATTAGAAAAGATAGTTAAGTGGCAAATAATTGTTTCACTTCAGAGATTAGAATCTTAGTTGGGTTGTAGCTGACTTCTTCCTATTGGCATTTATCAATAGACCACACTGGCTTCTTGATAAGCTTTTGACTAGATTTCCATTTGTTTTTTTCGGCAGGCTTTTGCTTTCTCTACAAAGTCTTCACAACTGTTTGTTGGTCTGAGGATTATACATATATTTGCCAGTTATCACTTACATACGTAATGGATGAGTAACTTAAGTGCATTGCGGGTAACTTCTTTCTTTTATGATAAAACAATGTATTTTTCTAGTTCCTTGAAGAAGTTAGGTACAATGATATAGAATGTAAGGTTTGGAAATGAATTATAAACTTTTAGAAACTCCCAATATAATTTTTAAATATCCATAGCTTACATTTCGAACTAAACAGGATGTGTCATAACATTCACTCGTTTGTTAGTCTTCTTCAAACTTATATACAAATTTTTGAGCTATAAATGCATTAGAGATGATAATTCTAAGTTTGTTGCAGTTGGGTTCTCCCAATTGATATAAGGTATGAATACACGATATGCGGTTTGGGTATGAAGAACTCATCGACTTCAATTCCAATTAAACCGAATCCTATATAAAATATATTCCAATATGTTAATTTTCATCAATAATTACAGTTAAAAATTAATTTAAATAATAAAATAAGAAAATTTGTGTTGATATGTGTATGTGTATAAGTATGTATATATAATTTTCACAAAAATAAAACAAGAACAAAAGGGAAAATAATAAAATGTACTTACTATAGTATGCGGTTAATCGAGGATGATGTGGTGTTATTTAAAAGTTTTTCTTTTAATTTTTACATTTTTTTTTTTAACTTTTTCCATATTAAAACTTTTCATACTTAAATATGTATCTTTTTTTATTTTTTTGTTTTTGTATTTTAATTATATATATATATATATATATATATATATATACTTGTGTACACATTTGTACATACATATTTTACTAGCAGATACTTATTCTTTTACTTTTATTTTAAATACTTTATAGCTTTGCATATTATAATTATATTCCAATTTTTTTCTTTTTTTCTTTCTTCATTTCAGTTTTTATGAAGGTACACTTTAGGTATTTTATACAAAAATATAAATATATATACATAAATATATATACTTATATGTATACAATCAGTTTGTGTAGGTGTCTGATACAGAATTCTCTAGTATTTTATTAGAAAGAAAAACCCGTAAAAGAAATATCGTAAAAGAAAAACATATTAAAGTTGAATATGTAAACTGTAGTAAGAATATACGAGCATAATCTCTAGTTCGTATGTAAGTTTGTTTGTCTGCTATTTTAAATAATCTTTAGAGTTTTTATTCAAAAATAAGAAAACAAGGATATACTTTAATGTAGATATATGTAGGTATCTTACACATAGATTATATAAATATTAGATACAATTATGTGAATTTTAAGATTAAATGTTCTAAAAGTCGTTAATTTGTCTATTAGTCGTTTGAGTTTGAATCCTCAATTTAGAATTTTATCTAAACCAGTGACGACTAAACGTAGAAGTCTTAGAAGTCTAAGTAGTCTTACAAGAATCGTAGCAGCCTTAATAATTTTAAAAAGTTTTGGTAGTTTATAAAGTTCTTGGCTTATTCTATATAAAGGATAATCTTTAAAGGAGGATTTCCAAGTCCTTTTTATCAGGGGTATTATTAAAATTTTTTTAGTACTGGAAGTAAAAATTTTCTAGGTGAACTGCTTCTTGCATCATCGATTAAGTATAATTTACTTTGTTGTTTCTTAAGTCTATTGTAGATGGTTTCCTCTGGAGTCTGCCAAATTCTACAAAAGCTTCAGCTGATTCCGTTGGATATATTTCATTCTAAAATTCTATGTAGCGAGATCAGTTCATAAAAGATTCGGACAAACAACCTATGGCTTCAAATCCTAAATTCTTTATTCTTAAGAATTATATTTCTCTTCTCCAATCTGACTGATTCTGATACAAATTACTTTGCAAATTGTTGAGAGAGATAAGTTTATAGAAGAATCGAAAAATTACCGCATGGCCTTATCTGTATAAGTAATGCCTTCATATCCAAAAAAAAAAAATGATTTCAAGCCATGAATAATCTAGTTCTCAGGACAGATTTGTTCATAGAAGATTTGAGCAACTAATACATGGCTTTTTATCACAAACCCTTCGTACTAAAAAATTTCAATCCTAATCTCACGGTTTATGATATAATCTGCAATTTAGGTCTTTAGTAGAAACCAGTTCATTGAAGATTCAGATAAATCTTCCATGGCCTCATTTATAATAGTCATGACTCTATATCTAATCCAACACAACACATTACATGAAGTCATGAATTAAAGTGTGAAGCGCTATTAAAAAATCAAGAAGTATTTACCAGGAAGTCAGAGGAAAAGAAACAGGGGCGATAAATGAAGTCATGTGCTGAAATCATTTTACCATTATAACTCTGAAAAAATATTTTAACTTATTTTTTCAAAAAATTAGTACGTAGGTACTTTTTCTGAATGTCAGTTAAACTTTTTGACTTTAATATTGTTGTATTATTTTTAGAAAGATATTTTATAAAAGATAAGAAAAGTATAGAATAGCAAAAATTAGAAAAATAAAACAAAAAAAAACAAACAATGTAGGTACATACGGGTTAATGGGAATGTTAAAGTGAGAAAGAAATGTTTGTAAGAAATAAAAGATTTTTTCAGGATAAAAAGTTCAGTTTTAGAGTAAATTTAATGCAAAAACGAGGAAGAGTGTAGTAGAGTAGACTGTGTCAACTCTGGGATACCCGTATGACCATTATATAAACATTAATTACTTTTAGCAAAATTTCAAACATACCAGCTTTATTAGGTGTAGTATAATGCTAATATAAAAGAAGGAGTTGTATGGCAGCTACTCGATACCTCTGCAGCAGACCAACCAAATTTTGCAGTAACTTTGGCCATTACACTAAACTATTTTTGGCAAAATTTCAGACACCCAACTTCAATAGGTGTAGACTGTAGAGTAATGCTCATATAAAATAAGAAGTTGTATGGCAGCTACTCGAACCCTCTGCAGTAAACCAACCAAATTTTGCAGTATTTTTGGCCATTACACTAAACTATTTTTGGCAAAATTTCCGACACCCAGCTTCATTAGGTGTAGAGCAATGCTCATATAAAGTAAGAAGTTGTATGGCAGCTTCTCGAACCCACTGCAGTAGACCAACCAAATTTTGCAGAAACTTTGGCCATAAAACTAAACTACTTTTGGCAAAATTTCAGACACGCAGCTGTTATAGGTACAGAGTAATACTCATATAAAAAAAGAAGTTGTATGGCAGCTACCCGAACCCATGGACCAAAATGGCTGGATTTAAATAGCGATGATGGCTATTGTAAAAAACCGAATTTGCGAAAATTTCAATATCCTAGCTCCTTTAGTTTTTGAGTTATCGTGATTACGGACGGACGGACGGACAGACGGACGGACAGACGGACGGACATACATAGCTAAATCGATTTATTTTTCGATTCTGATCCAATCCATACACTTGAGTCTATATCTACCCCCCCTCCTTCTCTGCGTCACAAACGTAATGGCAAATTTATTATACCCTTTGACTATATAGTCATACGGGTATAAAAAAAGAAAGTTTATACTAAAAATATCTTTTTGCTATGTTTTAGTTTAATACATATTTAATTTTGTTGTTGTTGTTATTTATTTTTTTTATATAATGATAATTAAGGATTAATGTAGGGACAATATTAAAGAATTTATATTATTATATACAACAATTATGCGTTTAATAGTACTGTTTATATTTTTCTTCAATTTTATTCTCGTATCCTTTCTAATATGTCCTTTTTTGTTAAATATTTTGTATATATAAAATATTTTTAAAATAATATACATATATATATATATATAACATATTAAAATATTATATAACAACTTATTTTTAAATTTAAATTCTAAAAATTTTATTGAATTTTAGTTTTTATTAACACACACACACAAATACATTATCAATTTATCCTTTTTATGAAAAATATTTGCAAAAATTTTTACTGTTATTTTTATTGTTATATATATACATATATATATACATTATATATATACATTGTTTAAGATTATTGAAATTCAGGAGTAAATTTTCTTAATGAGAAAAGGATATTTGATTGCAAAAGAAAAAGGATTTTAATTGTATTTTTGCTATAATTCTGTTATGTAAACAATTTTAGAAAGTTTACGTATATACAATATTATATATTTATTTGGTATATATATTATATAATTGAATCATAGGTTGTGGAACCTGAAAAATGTAAATATATATATATAAGTTTGTATATATTATGTAAGGCTTTTTTTTTAATATTATAAAGGAAATTCGAAATATATATAGAAAATTGTAAACTTTATAGATATTTAATCCTTTGAAGAAATAACATAGGATTTGTAGTGGGTTTACTAAATTATGTATTAATATTTTTAATCACTACATGTGTTAATTAATTTTGGTAATTTTTTTAGAGACAATTGATATCCTAGATTAACCAAATGAAGCTTTCTTTAGCTTCTGAAGCCTGATCTTTGGGAAATTCTTAGTGAAAGGATCTTAAAATTTTAAAGGATTAAATTAGTTGAAAGTTTTGAAGGAATTGATTAGGTGTTTAATTACAATAGACGGTCTTCTAAATACACTTCTTTTAAAAAATCAAGGTATTGACTTCTTTCCACTGAAATTCTTTTTATATATCTACAGAACTAAACTTTATTTTAAACCGATTTCCGTGTTCATTCTAAGGCTTTAATTCCCAGATGGATCAAATTATTTCAAATGTATAATGAACAAACCTGCCTAGCGCAAACCTTCTGAAGTTTAAATTTTTTAATACTTTTTTGAGTTTCTAAGAATTTAATTTGGAATGTTATCACTAACACGATCTTAAAAATTTGGAAAGATTAATAAATTACTAAATTATAATAAATGTCTTTTTAATCTCTTCCTAAACATCTTCCTTTTTAAAAATCAATATGAAGTTGATTAGATATAACTTCCTTCCTCTGGAATTTGTTAGGTACATAAATTTACAGAAATAAACTTACACTAAAGACGATTTTCGTTTTCCTTTTAAGGCTTTAATTTCGAGAATAACGAGGTAATTTTTAAGTACCAAAATTTTTTAAATATACTTTACCAAAAGTACTTAAAAGAACCATTATCTCTACTTAAAAGTTATAAAATCTAAGCAGAGCTGGAAGTTTCAAACTCTAATATAAAACTGAAAAATTTATATCGCTGCAATTGTATTGAATCACTTGTCACTGGAACTGCGCAAACTGCAACTGCCTTTTCTGCAACTGCCAATAGTTTCTGAAAAAAACTCGCAACTTATGGAATCGATTTTTTAACAAATTTTCTACTTAATTGCCTTGCTTGAATTTGCAAAATGAATAAATCTAGAACACCAGTTCCAATTTTTGATTCACAAAGTTAAATCAAACATTAATTACAACTTACCATACATACCTTATTTAGGTCACCATATTTTTTTAAAGCTTAATAATGGTTCTTCATAGCCTCCAAGAAAATGAATTAAATTCAAATTGAAGTTAAAATTCATTAATTTGATTGTATATATATATAAGTAGCCAACCAGCAGGAATTAAATAGGTCATTACTTTAATTTTAAATTAAAGAGTTAAAATTAAAATTTTACTAACAAATTACTTATATAAAGCTTGACTTTTTAGTCAGTTTAATTAGTTTCTTAGGTTTTTTTTGCTGAAAAAAATGAATTAAAAAAAACTTATCAGCTTAAATTAAAGTTTATACACATTTTGAGTACATATTTCCGATGATTCATTTTGTGGAAATGGAATATTATCCAAAATTAAAAAAATTAAATAACATACAAAGTATTGGTTGTTAATTCATTCAAACAATGAAATATAATTTAAATATTAAGTGGAAAGGTCCCTTGGTTTGAGATCTGAAATACCAAATCCCGCTCAATAAGGTGATGGGTGAAAGACGACCAGACGCACCGGGATGTAATGCGACGAATACACGGCTGCGGATACATAAATAGATTTTAATTTTAATTGGTTCCTACATCAAGGTACCAAGCTTTTTCTTAGGTGTGCACAAAACTTGCGTCACACAGTCATTAAAAGGTCTTTTCTATAGTTATGAGAACCATAATTTGAACACAAAATTCAAAAAGCTAGGAGAGTAGGTCTTGGAATAAACATAAATAAAACCAAGTGCATGAGATACAAATCGAATACCAATATTCTTGCAGAATATCCTAAATTGAGGAGGTATCAGAATTTGATTGCTTAGGAAACATACTGACTAAAAGTGATAATACAAATAGAGATGTACAAAAAAGAAGCCGGAAGGCTCTGGTTGACATTGAAGTCAACACACATAGCACGAGGGACAAAAATGCAATCTTCGAACCTTGGCGAAAAGTGCAATAACATCTAAAAATATTTTCGTACTTCCATTGTACTTATTTCATTTTTTACTTTTGGCTGATATTTCATTTGACGCTATTACACTAAGCCCTTTACAATCATAGCAAATATTTTATAAATCTTGATTTCAAGCAAATTATACTATCACTCAGTAATAAAACGTTTTTACTTAATAAATAAATAAGTAAGTACTTCTCTTTTATAATTTTACATAATAATTATGCAATTATAAGTACATATATATAATTTTTTTTATATGTATTAAAATATTATCTTTGTATTAAGTATAAAATTGTTTCAGTACAATTTAGAGGTTAAATTTTGAAAGAAAAAAAAATAAACGAAAAATTTGTATTTTCTAAAGTTGAAGGTTATAAAGTTACCTGTAAAGTTAAAATTTAATACAGGTATTTTCTCTAATTTGTGTATTTTTTCAGTTTTTTTCTGATGGTTTTTTGTTGGTTTTTCAGTTCTTGTTTTTTTTTTTTGTAACTTTTCATATAATTAAAATGCAATTACTAAATGAGTTTTAAAGTTTTTACTTTTAATTTTAAGCTTTTAAATTATATCTTAAGATATTTTATTTTATAAAGTTTAAGTAGAAAAATTGTCTGCTGCGATTTTAATAAATAATTATGGTATCTTCCAACAACAAAAATATATAACTGATAATCAAAAAGTTTAACATTTAAATTTAATGAGTATTAAGTCATTTTTTTTTTTTGAAAAATAATTGGAATTTGAAAATAATTATTGCTGTGAGGATGACCTTGATTGTAAATTAAAATTTAGTTATTTATTTTTAGAAAATCGCTTTTTGGTTTTTTAGTTCCGTTTTAGTTAAGATATCATTATTTGGATGTTGCTAAGAATTTTACGAAATTTGATGTGAATAACACTTATCATATAATACTGAAAAGTTAATATGACACAAAGAACTGTAGTTTTGGAATTAAAATGCTCTTAATCATAGAGCTCTTGTTCAAAATTCAATAGGTTTATAAAAGTGTTTACTACTATAATTTAATTGAATAAAAAAACTCACCAGATACAGAATACAGTATAACTCAAATACAAAAGAAGTGTATCTGTTTAAAATCTAAAACATTATAAATTCTAATAAGAATACAATAAGTGCTGTACCTGCCTTTTTGTATGTTCAAAAACTACTTTTAAGAACTCCTCTACTTGTACCACATTCATAAATCCTAGATTTTGGGACCTTAAGGTGATTTCGAAAATTTATTTGACTTTCTGCTTTGGTTTTTCTTGATTTCCCATTAATTTTTCAAACATTTTAATTGATTTTATATATTGATTACTTAGTATAAACTAAAAATATTAGTAAATATATTTACTTTTGTTTAAACACATACCTAAATTTAAAATTTTTATTGTAATAAAATGATCTTCCAATTCAAGTATACAATGAAACTCATATGTTGTATGTAATAATATCAACTTTTATTTTTCAATTAAAAAAAGGAGGTAAAAACATACATACCTACATACATATATAAAATTTAGAAATTAAAATATTACTATAAATTTATCATATTGCTATAAATTTACACAAATAAAATTAAAAATATAATACCTGTGTATTAAAATTAATATTAGATCAACAAAAGAATGATTTAAAAATAATTAGAATGAAATTTTAATTTATTTAATACCTTCTTTGTTTTTTAACCCTGCACTCGGTATACAAGACAACCAATCAAATTTAGACTGTAATTTTTCACAAACACGATGGAGCATCGTACAAGGTTTTCAACTTGGTACGCGTCGCGTACTTGCGAAGTTGAATTGAGTATGGACAAGTATAAAAAACATTTTGAAGTGAATCAAAAAGTTTTTGAGGCGGAGTCTTTGTTTTGCATTTTGAGTTGTATTTGTATCGTGTATGGACAAGTCGAAAAACTTGAATGTCATTGTTTTTTAGTATTTTCCAATTTTTGACACGAATTAACTTTTGATTTGAAGAAATAATAAAACTATAATGTATAAAATAACAAATAATTAGGTAATAAATTTGAAATAATTATAAAATTAATGCAGAAAAAGCTTTTAACATACAAAAAAATACTAAATATAAAGAAGACTAGGAAATGAGCAGACAATTCTACTTAAATCAAAACTGTTAAAAGTTCAAAATTATCAGATACTTTTGACATTTAACAGATTTATCAAAACAAAAAAAAATTATCTAATTATGATTCCAAGATAGTTTTGATAAGTGTTTATAAACATGTACGCGTACTAATTGGTATACCGGGTCCACCGTCTATGGGATGCATGATAAATTCTTTAAGTTGTCAAAAATAAAATAAAATGTACCGTTGTCAATGTTGGCTTTATTAGGCGTCTTTTTTTAAATCTGAGCAGAACATGCTCTGAGCGCGCTCTGAGAGCCACAATCTGAACATGAACTGCAAAAAAATTTTGGCATCAGAGCTTGTGATTCGTGTCTTTTTTTAAATCAGCACTTGTACTTTGCTCTGCGTACTCACTAGAAATATATCGAGCACGGCTGATAATAATAATATGCAAAGACATTTTGACGTTTGTTTAAGGTTTTACTTGTAAAATAAAAGTCAAAATGTTTTGTTTATTTTAAATTGTATGCTTTGATTTAAAAAAGAAAATTATTAGCCTATTATTGTTAGGTTAGAGTCGGAGTCGTATATAAAATAAGCCGACTCCGACTACAAAAAAAAATTAATATGTAATATTTTTTATTTAATCAAATCGTTCCGATTCACTTATTTAAATTATAAATTTAAATAATTTACCAAATTCTAAAGTTAATATCTTGTTCCAACTTAATAGGTACTTATATTCTTAATTCTTTTTTTAATTTACCTACATAATCAATAATCAAAATTTTAGTTGGGTGAGGCTATTATATTCTTAAAAAAATTAAATGTGAAAATTGCATTTGACATTTGACGTCTAAAGATTCTCAATCTAAATAAAAATTTAATTATTTTATTAAATCAAATTAAGATTTCATTGTTTAAATAACCTGAAATTAATAATAAAGAAGTTGAAATCAAATAATCCCTGTATTTTATAAATCCTAAAAAAATATATAAAATTTGGCCTTATATAAAATAATAATATAATTCTGTGGATGTATTAACGATATTTGTATACAGTAATTTAATAAATTATTGTTTTTTTCTTTATTTTATATTATTAATTTAAATGCATACATAATTAAATTTCAATTACAATTTAAATTATTCAAATTATATACTAATTATACAGTTTTATAATACTAACATTATTTAAAACTGGTTATGTTGAAGATTAGAAGTCGATTGTAGAAATTGATAAAAAATCGGAGTCAGAGTCAGTTGATTTGATTCCTAACTTTGCAGCACTGCAATTACCTTATTTAAGAATTGTTTAAGTATGCTATAAGGCAAATGTGACTCTGTGATAACAATATGTTATAAAATAAATGTACCATATAATAGAATTAGCCACTCTTTTCTAAACATTAACATTTTTCTCAATTTTAACTTTTTAACTCTACACATTAACAACTTATAAATACAAAAAAAAACATTAATAAAATCAGATAAAATATACTTATGGTAATGATTTACCGTTTCAAAACTCTTTCGTTATTGAAATTACTGAATAAAAGGGAAACTGAACGAAAAATTGCACTTAGGTATTTTTATAATATTTTTTTAAGGTCTGTAACATAACAGTATTAGTGACATTTATGTATTTGTATAAAATACATACCTACATTATATAAGTACATGTGTTCAGTATACTTATTATTATAACATACACCAAAAAGGTCAAGTATGCAATAAAGCAAATTTTTCTCTTCAGAGAATATTTCAAAGAGAATTATGAGAGTATTTTGATTTTTTGGCTTATACAAGAATTAGGTAAGGGTGCAGTAAGACAATTGTATTAGTTAACATTTAACAGCCAGTTAACAGTTTCTCTCACAGAGAAGTTATAAAAGAGTATTTAGAGAGTATTTTTACTTTAGTTCTTATAAAAGACTTGTTTAAGTGTTTAATAAAACTCAAGTGTGAAATAAAATAAAAAAAAATTGTTTTCTTCGGGATTAAATAATTCAGTTATAAAATACCGGGCATTTTGTTCAGTCATATTATTTGATAATTTAAAATATATGTAAAAATTTTAATTGAATATAAAAATATTAAAGAAAGTGCTATTATAGGATATTTAAACCTGAAAGGTAATTAGGGTGAATATATTATATTATAGATACCTTTTTTTTATTTAGAATATTGTTTTTTAACAGAATGAGTTTTAAAATAATACAACTAATAGAGGATGATGAAGAAGGGATTCTTAGAATTGTTCCAGAACAATGGGAAAAAGGAAATATATTTAATTGGCCTTTAAAAAAAAGTTATGCTATGGAAGGAATTTTGCGCGACTGTAATTCTACACCACCATTAAGTGGATGCTTCCAAATGTATTGTAACGTAAAGAGGAGGAATATCAAAACCTATCAGGAAGCAGTCGATATAATGGAATATATGAAAGAGAATGTAAATATTATAAAATTATATACAAAATACATACATATAGAGTAAAGTCGGGTAATTTGGACCACTTTTTGGATTTGCTTTATAACTCCCCCAATTATTTGTCGATTGACATCAAACCAATTCTATTATATTAAGAAAATATTTCACAAATTATTTACAATAACGGAATATGCTTTAATCCAAGCATTGTCGAGGTGGAAACAAAAATGGAACTTGAAGCAAAAACAACTATTTTGAAATTGGTCGGGTAATATGGACCACATAGACGGCTATTTTGGACTACTGTTCCACATTACCCGACGATTAAAAAAACAAATGCAAAAATAGTTATAAATTTCAAAAATTTAACAAAACAAAATTTATTTCACTTTAATTTCAAATTAAAACCTTAATCCTAAGTAAAAATAAATCATAAATTATTTTGTATTTAATTCATCACAAAATCTTAATAATTATAGTCGCATAAATGACAAAGAAATATATATTTATTTGCGCAGTTGTAGTGAACCCAATTAGTCTCACACGCAAAGCAAGATACCCACTCCGTGGCAAATAGATCTTCCCGCCACGGCTTTGTACAAATTTCACATATGGTATCTGGAAGTGGCGGAAATGTTAAATCAGCATCATTTTCCATACCTTGACTATTTGGAATGTCTATTGAGCTTTCACTACTAGAAGAACTCAAGATTTTCTTTAAACTTGTTTTTTTCTTTTTCTGCACTTTACAAACTTTCTGTGTTCCGCTAGGACCTAATAAATAAATAATTTAGTATAAGGGTAAGAAACATCGTTATCTGTTCAAAAAATTACCTGCTTTGCAAGCATTTTCTGACTCTTTTGTGATATTAAATTTTCTTTTTTCATTTGTTTGAGAACTTGGTTTTTTATTTTTTTGTACTGTACAAACTTTCTGTATTCCGCTAGGACCTAAAAGGAAAAAAATTATTTAGTATTAGGGTAAGAAACTAGGTTAATCTCAACAAAAATTACCTGCTTTGCAAGAATTTTCTGACTCTTTTGTGATATTAAATTTTTTTTTGACATTTGCTTTTCGTTTGACTTCTATTTCATCTTTACTTCGGTTTTTATTTTCTAATTCTTCCTTGTATGGCGAAGCTGTTATAATCTCCGATTCAGTCTTTCGATTTTGTTGGGTTCTTTTTATTTTAGGAGCGGGTGAAATTTGCCACGGTGTAATTTTGATGGGTCCGGTGTTTGAATCTACATCAATAGATGTATCTAGATAGATAATATAGATAGATAGACAGATAGATAATAATAAAAGTTGGATGGATAGAAGTTTAGTAGAAATTGAATTTTTACCTGGTTTTGAAATAACACTATGTGTTTCACTTTGTATATTCTGAATGTTTTGAGATTGGTGACTAGGATCTAAATGGAAATATAACGTTAGATTTTATATAGATATTTACATTAAACATTTTTAAATTCACCATTGTCAACAGCTTGAGATCCTATAAAATCGGACTCTTTAAATATATATTTGTTTAAAGGATAGATTCCCGTGCATTCAAATCCTTTTATAGCTATTTCTGATGTGCAAACTTTTACATATGCCTTCCCAAAAAGCTCGGCGATATCATATATAGTTATTTTGCGTGCAGTGTTTCGAACAAAACGCCTCACTTCTTCACTATAGTAATTTTTCAGAGGCCCCATGAAACTTTTGTCCAGTGGCTGCATCTTGTGAGAGGAATGTGGTGGTAGAGAAATAATTGTTACACCATTATCTCGAGCAAGATCAATAACATCAATATTTTTTGTGTGGCTAACATGCCCATCTAAAATTAGGACGACTGGATCTGTTTTGGATGGCTTTACAAATTTAATAAAATGCTGAAACCAAGCTGTAAAAATGTCTGTTTGAATCCAACCCGATTTATGGAAAGCTGCAGCAGAATCTGCAGGTGCATTTCTAAGTAAGCACATATTTTGCTTCTTCCTAGGGAAAATGAAAAAAGGTGGCACAAAAATACCCCCAGCACTCATACAAGTAATTATCGTTACTAACGATCCACGCTCTGCTGACGTCATTATTCCGATTTGCCTTTTGCCTCTTTGTGCCAATATTTGTTGATATTGACTTTGTACAACCGATACACCGGTTTCATCAACATTAAATATTCTATTAGGCGAATAAGGTGTTTTTTGATATACGCCTTCTAAAAGTTGATAAAATTTGGAAGTACTTTCTTGACTGAAACCTTTTATTCTGTCCATAGAAGTTCCTGCTGGCTTACGGAAACTAATTTTATCATTATGCCTTTGTAAAAACGATCGTAACCAATCTTTTCCAGCACTTTCACGTTTTTTCGAGAAAGGGTTTGATATACCATTCCTTGTAGCTATCTGATATGCAAGAAATCTAATATCAGTTCGTGTAAGACCAAAATATAAACTTTCCATTTCCAGTAGATATTTTACCAGCTCATTCTCTATCTCTTTTGAAAATACTGGTTTTCTCCCTAAAATTTTTGGCTCGAATTTCAATTTTTCATATTCATTAGACAAGACTAAGCGCCTCAATGTGGTTTTTGGCACTTCAAATATTTTTGATGCCCGTAAGTAACCCATATTTCCACTTTTGACCTCTTCAGCTGCTTGTATAAGTTTTTTAGTGTCATACTGGCGAACTTTTTTCTTATTTGACATAACTTAAAATATTCAATAATTTATTCTAAACAAATTCAAATAGGGTTGGGTAATTTGGGTTACTCCAAATTAGCCGCTTAAAAGTGGTCCATAATACCCGAAAAACGTATTTCTTTTTAAATTAAGAACAAAAATATTTAAAACTTACCTAATCGAATTCTTCTTTTGTTGAATTATGAATACGAACTTATAATTTTCAAAAAAAAAATATTTAAATAGGTATTTTTAAAAAATAATAGCACTAACCAAATTTTACTTCACTTAAAAATTTTAAATTTTTTTTACGAAATAACCTTTATGCACAAAAGTTTAAGAACAACTAAACACTCGACAATATAAAAAAGAGCAATAATAATTTATAACTGTACACACGTCTAGACACGTTTGATTTTGATTTTTGACCGTTTGTTTTCAAAATAGCATGGTGGTCCACTTTAGTCGACTGGTCCGCATTAGCCGACTTTACTCTATACATATTTTTCAAAAATAATTGAAGCAATATTTATTCAATGCCGACAATGTGTCGTCGGAATACAATGAAAGTGTTTCATCAACTTCCGAAATAAATATAAAACTAGAAGACGTTGAAATGGGACAATACATGTTAGAACAACCTGAAAGGAATACTATTGCTAACCCCATCCAAACATGTCATGGAATTATGTGCGAAGAAATGGCTCAGAAAATTATTGATACATTTAATTGTTCTCTGGCACGGTTAGAAGCAAAAATCAACGCCCTGGCTGAATTCAAGGTAAGAACCATCTACGAATATTTATCAAATAGTTTTAATAAATCCTATAACATACTTATATTCCTCTTCTCACAGACTCAACCTTCAACTTCAAATGCAGTGTTAAAAGTTTGCAAAACCGCAGATGAACTGATTGCTCTCGATAAAAGTTTAAGTGAAAAAGCTGAATTGGAAAGTTTTGTAAGCCTTATTAATTTTGTCATTTTAACATATAAATAATAATAAGATTTTAAATTACAGAAAAAAAAATTAACAAATATTGCTGGACAAAAACCAATTGACGGGAGATCTGTATGTTATAGATTAATTGATCATATTGTAAATAGAAATGTTTTATTGGAATTTTCATGGAGCGGTGCTGGAAAAAGTGCACACAAAAAGAAATTTTCAAATTTACAACGATTACGATATGCTATAATTGAGGTTAGATAATTTAGTTTAATTTAATTTTAGTACCAAATGTAAGAATATACTTATACATTTATACATATTTTGTACCACTGTAGGTCATACAATCCAATAATGATAGCAATTTTACTCATACTGATTGCGAAATTTTCTTTACTACTATTTTGAAAAATGCTCTTCAACGATCATTGAAAGGTTCAAACCATCGAACCCGAAGAGGATCAAAAAGAGTTAAAAAACTTACAACGACTGGAACTGTAAACGTAGAATCTGTTGATAATGATAAAACGAAATAATTTTTAATAGTATGTAAAACTTCTTTTTTGTAACTTATAAATAGATTTTATAAATAAATTAGTTGATTTTTTTTATTTAAACTTGGTTTATTCTTTTAAAAATTATATAATAATGATTTGTCATGGAAACGTAAGTGTTAGAGGTATAAATACTTTATTGTACTGTATTTATGACTCGTCATAGGCAACAGCTGTCATTTGGTATTTTTATTTTTTTTTTCAGAATTCAGGTAACACACGCAATATTCAAATCTTTCAATAAAAATCAATCAAGATTATGTACTTGTTGATCTTCTGTACTTGATACCGCAGTTGATATGATATCTCTGTTCTGTACTTATGCTATTGTACTGTAGTTGATACTTTTGTACCTGATACTGTAGAAGATACTACTGTACTTGATACAGTATTCCATCATTTGCCTAAGTGTGCATTATTGAATTGAATTATCTTTAAGTTTTGTAAGTTAAAACAGTTGGTCATTCGCTGACAGGAATGTCGTCAGATCAATACCAACTCTTCTGATGATGTACACTTGTGGTGGAATTTATTAATCTAAAAATAAAAGTACATTTCATCTTTCGGACAGTTCAATTGATTCCCCAATTATAAAAATAATTTGAAATTACTTTATTACTAAAGCTCCAAATAATCAATTCGTTTCGGAGTTCCTCTGCTTCATGAAATGTAAGTCCAAGATTTATTCGAATATTCCCCAACCGTCTCATACATGTTAAACGATCATTTGACTGCTACAGTTAACGGTACCTGTAAGAATGAAATTTTAGAAATTATTAGGAATTTTTATTGGTTATTATATCCTTTATAAACGCTCCCGCTTGAGGAATCGATCTATGAATAAAATCTTATAATTAGCAGATGCCTTTCTTAAATTTACTTATCATTAAAAGTGATAAGACTAATCAATTATAGTTTCAACTAGAATTTTTAAGTTAATACAACATTACAAGCCTTTTTAAAAGTTTATAGTAACATTGGAACACAAGAGTCTTGAAGATTTAAATACACAGTGCGCAACAGAGCGCAAAAGCAAACATATGGAAATAGCATATAACAGTTTTATTCAAACCTTAGAAAAACTAGTCTTCAGATAATTTATGTGAAATATTCTAAACTACTTTTCCTTGGATGACAAGTTCCATAAATTCACTGTAAAAGACCCTGGACTCCCACTCATAGTATAAGACCCTGAACCTACAATTTACTGTAACCTACAACTTTACTGTTTTCAAATATTTAGAATATCTTACAGAAGAACTGTGAGATACATTAGGATGATAAAGTGGGTGGAGAATTTATAAAATTATCCGGATATTTCTTTGCAAAATATTACTGTGAATAAATTAAATATAAGAAAAAATAAAAAAAAAATAAAAAAACAAAGAAAAAAAGTTTAAATGAAGGAAAATAAAAATAAAGAGTGCGCCTTTTTGTCGTCATTTTCATTTCATTGCTATTTATTTCAATAGAATATTTTCTTATGAATGTATAGTTAGTTGTTTGTATATGTAAAGATCCATACAGTTTCTAAAAAAATATTTTAGCTTTGTTATGTATGTATGTATATATGTATAAAGTAAATGTAATATAACTTTTTATAAAAAAGCCTGAAATGTTACTAGAAAAAAAATACAAGATACGAATAGTGATTTATTTATATATTTAAGGAATATACTCACATACATATATACCCAAGGTTAAGATTATATCTTTGCGACTAAATTGCTATGGTATAGAAGATGAAGTTTTTTTAATATTTTACTGTCAATGTCCTTATAAAAAAAAATGTGCATTCAATAAATGGTACACTTTTTTTGTATGTGTGCACAGTAATTTATCCTTCTTTTTTATAAATCTGAGGACTAAAAAAACTTTTAATATTTCCTAAATCATATTTTGTTCTCATAAAAAAATTTAAGGGACCATATTTTTGAATATTTTATTTTTAAGAAATTGTAGCTATATAAAATATTCACCTAAGATCTTAGAGGTTATTATCTAAGATCTAAGAGAGAATATTTAATCTGAAATATCTTAAGATTTTTTATATTTGATTAATTTACACAGTAAAAATTGTAAAGATAAGAAGTTAAAAAAATATTTATAATACATGAATAGTATGAAGTCATAGATGCCCGTGGTTGATTTGAAGAAGAATTTCTAACATCCGGATGACATTGGTTTAACATATATTAAAGCATAATTTAACATTTGAGCATGGGTTAGCATATATCAAAACTGAATCTTAAAATCCATTTTTAAATTACATAATCACCCTAAGTAGTATTTTTGAAATATTCTTAAATTCATCTTCAATTCCCACTTTAATTATAATTCAAACATTAAAGTTTATAAAATTAAAGATCAGTCCTAAACTTAATTTTAAGCTGTATCAGTTTTTATATAATTTTTAAAATCAAATACTAGTAGATCGAACCTTCTTCCTGCTCAAGAACGCGCTTTGGAAATGCAAGAAACTGGGACAGCAGAGCGGATTGTTCGTGCTACTTTTGGAACCATACAAGCAACTTGGAGAGTAGAGGAGAGCACATTGGATTGCTAATAAAAAGTTAGACTTAGGGTGAATCAAGCAACTCGAGGCCATCGAAAAAGCAAGGAATAACGCAGCAGAGTCCTAGTGTTACACTTTAAACCGTACGAGTATCTCTGAGGCGAGAAAGGAACGTAACAGACTCCCAAGACTAAGTCATTCCGTCCAGATAATAAGAACAACAAGAGATCCCATGAAACTTATTTATTTAAATTTATAATTTATTAATTTAAAAATATATATTAATAAATTGTTTACATTTAACTAAATGAGTTTTACGGAAGAATAATTTTTAATTGATTTGTATAACTCACAGAAGGTTTTTATAAAAAAGCTGTTAAATAAATCAAAGTTTAATAAGGGGTTTATTATCGAACTGAGGAAGTATTAAATGGTAAAATGGTTGACAATTGATTAGATCCTTTTAAGTGTATAGAAAAATGGATTTAAAATCAATATAACAGTTATACAGCAGCAAAGAAAGGGTTAACAAATCGAGAGCATCATCATATATCAATAATAGCTTATTAAATCAATTGACGAGGGTGTATAGGTTTTAAACAAATAATAGCTAAAATTCTAAACCTTTTTTTAAAATTTCATAATAATTTAAAAATAATTTCCAAAAAAAAAAAAAATCAAAAAATAAATTAATTTAAATAACAATTTTTTTTTTGTAATAGTCTTAAAAATTATAAATAGATTAAATTTTTTTTATTGTTTTAATAGTTTTAAATACAATATTATTATGACAAAGTGTAAGTTTATTATTACATTAGACATACATGATATAAAATACAAATTTGCATATCAAAATACAAAAAAAAAAAACAAATTATATTTCTTTTACCTTATATTATAAATGTATATATATATATATATATATGTTTTCATTATAAACTTACATAAGTTCATTATTTTCTATATTTAAAAATATATTTAGTCAGAATATCCTTGAACAAGGATATCTTAAAAGTACACAAAACAAAAAAAAAAAAAACCATAGCTCTTTAGTAAAAAGGAATAATACATTTTGTACATTTGAATAATATGTATACCTACTACATACCTACATAGTATAAATTATAGTAATATACAGTTATGAACAAAAAATTTTTAGTAATTATCTAATTAAAAAAAAGATTTAAAAAGCTTAAAAATGCATTTTAATTATTAAACCAATCAGTGATAAGTTACTTTTTTAATTATTTCAAGTCATAAATCTATCTATGATGCTTCAGCGTTGAATTCCTATGTTCTATTAATTTTTTTGTTATAAAATTTAACGGTACATTTATTTAAAACTAACGGTTTCAAAATAAATTTTTCCAAATCAATAAACCCACAATAAAATAATTAGTTAATGCATAAATTTAAACGAATTGTTCCGTGGAATATCTGCGACGACTCGATTTTGAGGATTGAATCCTTTTCCTGATTCGTCATTCAAAATTTTGCATGATTTTTCAATTGTAATTATTTTTGTATCATATCCAATTAAATCAACAATATTTATTGCTCCTATTCCTCCAGGAATAATGAATTTTCATAAATCCGCCAACATTTGATTCTATTTGGCACAAATTTTTAAATTTCCATCCACTGCATATTAATACACTTCAGCACTTTTACAATTCTCCCAATTCACCTATTCCATTTCTTTGATTTATCAACTCGGGAATCCTAATCCAAGGTTTCGGGCAGGTAGTTTCTATTACATATACATCCCTAATACCTATTCCTCAAGCCACGTTTTGTAATTCTGATCCTCTGATCCTATCAAAACCAAAAACTCATGTTACATAAAACCCTTGAAAAATTTGCGGAAACTTTTTTGCTAAAAACTGTACAAAAACTGTATAAATTATTTTCAAAATAAATAAGACAAGTAAAATATGATAACAATAAGAAAAACAATAAAACAAAAGAGAAGAAGAAAAAGACAGAAGAACTATGTCAAAGGATATAATACTTGGGGTATATAGAAGAGACTATCAAGAGAATAATTTTATATGTAAAATAAGACTTTATACTATATATTACTAGCTAATACCCGGTGCGCGTTGCTGCGCCTCTCAATGGAGGTTTAATTGAATTTGATGTTACTGCAAAAAGTTAACACAAAACTTACACACGGTTTACACATGTAAATTTTAAAATGTGTGAAAGCAATCTTTTTAAAACGATTTTTCTAGGATTATTCTAGTAATTTTTGAAACTTTCTGTAATTCAAAGCAGTACGAACTACTTTCCAAATTTTGACGTAATTTACTTCCAAAAAAATTTTTTGAAAAATCGCAGGACCGACTGTTAACAGACTCAACTCCATTTTCAAGTTGCTTCACACATGTAAAATTTGAAGTAAACCGGTCAAATCGTTTCTAATTTAGAGTTAAGTAACGCAAAAATCTATTAAAAGCCACTGTGCCCCACTGGGTTAACGGAACTACACTTTCTGTTTGGGCAAAGCAGTATTGCGCAAAATTGAACGTAATTTGCTTCCAAATCACTCAACAAAATTTTTTTGAGGCTTTCTTTTTAGCCAAAGCAGTACTTCGCAAATTTTGACAATATTAGCTTCCAAAATTATTTTGACCGACATGGGTTAATAAATTCCAAATCTGTTAATAGTGTCAACTCAATTCTCACAGGGGAGCACGTATATAAAATTTAAAGAAAATCGGTCAAACCGTTTTTAATTTAGAGTTAAGTATTGAAAAAACCTATAAAAAGCTGTTGGCCCCAATGGGTTAATGCAAGTCAACAAAATTTTTTTGTGGGTTTTCTTTTTAGCCAAAGCAGAATTTCATAAAATCGGACAAAATTCGGACCCAAAATTTTTTTTGACACCCCGTCGGCCCAACATGGGTTAATAAATTCCAAAACTGTTAATAGTGTCAACTCAATTCTCAAGGAGCATCACGTATACAAAATTTGAAGTCAATTGGTCAAACTGTTTCGAATTTAGAGTAAAGTATTGAAAAAACCTATAAAAAGCTTTTGGGCCGCAATGGGTTAATGGAACTCAACAAAATTTTTTTAAAGCTAAAGCAGAATTTCGTAAAATCGGACAAAATTTGGACCCAAAATTTTTTTTGACCACCCGTCGGCCCTACATGGGTTAACAAATTCCAAAACTGTTAATAGTGTCAACTCAATTCTCAAGGAGAATCACGTATACAAAATTTGAAGTCAATCGGTAAAACCGTTTCGTATTTAGAGTAAAATATTGAAAAAAACCTATAATAAGCTGTTAGCCGCAATGGGTTAATGGAACTCAACAAAATTTTTTTGGGGCTTTCTTTTAAACTAAAGCAGAATTTCGTAAAATCGGACAAAATTTGGACCCAAAATTTTTTTTGACCACCCGTCGGCCCTACATGGGTTAACAAATTCCAAAACTGTCAATAGTGTCTACTCAATTCTCAAAGAGCATCACGTATACAAAATTTGAAGTCAATCGGTCAAACCGTTTCGAATTTAGAGTAAAGTATTTAAAAAACCTATAAAAAGCTGTTGGGCCGCAATGGGTTAATGGAACTCAACAAAAATTTTTTTGGGGCTTTCTTTTAAACTAAAGCAGAATTTCGTAAAATCGGACAAAATTTGGACCCAAAATTTTTTTTGACCACTCGTCGGCCCGACATGGGTTAATAAATTCCAAAACTGTTAATAGTGTCTACTAAATTCTCAAAGAGCATCACGTATACAAAATTTGAAGTCAATCGGTCAAACCGTTTTCATTTTAGAACAAAGAAGTTTAAATACTTGCACCACAGCCCCAACTTGTCGGTCCGTTAGAGCAAAATTTTTGGGCCACGATTTCTTTCCGTACCCAAAAACCCCTATATACAAATTTTCATGAAAATCGGCTGGGCAGTTTAGGAGTCTATTCGCTACATACAAACAAACAAACAAACAAACAAACAAACAAACATACACACAAACATTCCCTTTTATATATATAGATAGATATGTTATGTACAATATATGTTATTTATAAATAATAAATGTGCTTAAATATGTAAATATAAATACACACATATATACATATTTATGTACTCACTTGTCTGTAGAATAATTATGTGTAATTCTCAATTTTGAAAATATTCTACATATTCATTATTATGTGAATAATATTCTTGAGACAAAAACTGTCACGACTCTGATCATAATTTTTTATTTTTTGTAGTTATAGTTTTTAAGTTGTTGTTGCTGTTGTTGTTCTGTTCTGCTTTTTCTTAAGTTAAGTTACTTGTTGTTGTTTTTGTAAAATTGTTATTTTTGTAATAATTTATTGTATATATATAGTTGTTGATATATATGTATATATATATATATAAGCAACTTCTATCCAATTTTTGCTTCTTTATTATTTTCTACTGTTGCTGTTGTTGTACGTGTTGTTATTTATTACTAAAAAAGAGTGTATATATGTATAATAAAACAAAAATCTAGGTTATAAATGATTATTGTATATAGTTACATACATATATACACATTTATAATAATAATAATAATTTTTTTTTTTTTTTCTTTATTGCAACACTTTAAAAATATTAAAAAATAGTTTTCAATTTCTTCCTGTTTTTTTAATTTTTTGCTCTTATTTATTTTTAAATTGGCAACTCTTTTTTTAGAGTTATTTATTCCCAGGTCTTCATGTCTGTAAGATGGAGGGGGATGAAAAAATTATGCAGACGATTTGACCTTTTTTGTGTAAATAAAAAAAATAATATTTAGTTAAACTTGAGACATAGTCATTTGAATATTTCATCCATCAACTGTACCCATTGGTACTTAAAATTTAAAATAAATTAACTGTAAATGGGTTAAATAGATATTTATTTTCACAGTTGTTAAAAAATTGACAAGATGTTTATGTTTAAGATACAAATTTTCCAACCCTGTGAAAAATCTTAGCATTGAAAAGGTTGGTAAATTTTGCAGCTAAAACAATGCAGGGGTAGACACAATAAGAATAGTTGTGGAGCATATTTAGAAGTGAGGATTGTAAAGTTTTTTCAGTTGTCAGATATGACAGCGTGTTATATGCCTGTAGTATTATTTGCATATATTTTGCAAAAGCGGGGTTATACTCCTTTAACAGAATATTTATATATTTGTATATGTGAGATTCTAAGTTAGGAGAGATGGTTACAAAATAAGAATTTTAATAATTTGTTTAGCGGGGGTTTGGGAGTGGCAGCCCTCACTATTGAAAGTTGTTTATCATCTGAAAAATTAAGAGGCAAATGAATATAACTAAAACAAATACACACTTGTAATAGTAATACGTCGGAGATCCTTTGTAATTGAATATTCCAATGTATACATTTGTATGAGAAGACTCGCTCGATCATTAAGAATCCTGGGATTTATACTTTTCTAAAGTAAATTTTTGAAATTTGCTTTCATCAAACTTTAATATAAAAGTATATATATATACATTTTGAAATATATTGAGGCTTATAAAGCTGATTAATACCATTGCCAGAGCTTCTAAAAGTCATTCAGAGTATAGAGAATAGTAAGAACGTCGACGCCGAATAACAGTGAAGGGATTCAAGAGCAGTTGGGCAATAATTCAGAAACCCTTTTCAAATTAATTTTATAATTCTTCCTAACTTAGAAAAGAAGCTTCGTTAATTTAAGTCCCCAAATAACTTATTTCCAAAAATCTGACAGACAGACATACAATTTAATATTAAATAACATTTTAGTAAATTAAATAAAACATTGACCTAAAATGACCTAAAACAATATAATGTTGGTAAAATTGTATAATAGGAAGCAACAAATTAAAGCTACAAAATGAAATGAAAACAAGATTAAAGGACTAAAGAACATGCAAATTACTGAATTTTGAAAAAAATTTTCAGAAAAAATAGAAGGATACCGAAAAAAAGAAGGAGAAAGAGAAAGATAACGGGATAAAACGCAAAAAAAAAATAAACTGTAAAGGGAGAAACACAAGAATATTTTCAGATTTTTGTTGGCATCTTTTTTAAAGAAGTGTAGAAAGAATGAAGGACTTTTGTTTTAAGGGGGAGTTAAAATTTTGTATATTTAATATTTAGGACATTTCAACGTCTGTTTGAATTTCCCTTATTTTTGAACAGTTTAATACTTTTTTGTTTGTTATTATTGTGTGTGATTGTATCAGTGCTTTAAATAAATGTGTGTAAGTAAAATAAAGAAAAAAATTCAACTGTGGATTAATGCGAAGTAGTACGAATGTTTATATGTAAATTTTATAGGTCTGACGCGCCCAAATTATTTGCCTGAGATATAATTTCTTTTTATTATAATTTTTTTAGTTTATTTTTAATTTAATTTGAAATTAATTTTAGGAGAGTTTTTTAAAAGCCGATTGGATAAAGTTAGATCAAGCAGGTTTTAGCATACCCTAAGGAGGAAGGGAAAAGTTTTTTGAGCACAAGCGTGAAGGAAAAAAAATATTAGGAAATATTAGAGATCATATTAGAAAAATGGTAGGGGTAAACGAATTTTAGCATATCCAAGGAGACACAGTGCATGAGCACAAGCCCAAAGGAAACAATTTTAGGTACTATTAGGAATCATATAAGGGAAGCAGTAGAAGTGAATGAGAGATGAATTCTAAGAGATTGTAAACTAGTCCTAGAAGTTCAGAATGCATGACTTCCTTAAACGCTCCAAAACCGCGATAGATGATTCAAGGTTTTAATTAATTTAAACCACAACAAGCAACTATGCTTCCTTAAATGCTTCAGAGCCGCGATAGATGATTCTAGGTCTTAATTAACTCAAGCACTAACAGCACACAACTATTATCATTCATGGCTTCTTTAAATGCTTCAAAGCCGCTATAGATGGTTTTTAATTAACGCCACAACAAGGAACTATAACCATCCATTGTTTCCATAAATGCTTCAAAGCCACAATAGATGATTCTAGATCTTAATTCACTCAAGCACTACCAAGAAATGGCTGTTATCATGCAAGTCTTCCTTAAATACTTTAAAGTAACCCAAAAATATTACCATGCAAATCAAATAATTTTTCAAAATTTTATAAAACTAATTTTGCAAAAAAAAAATATCCCTTAAAAATTAATCATCCATTTAATTTATACATATTTGTCTTTTATAATTAATTTCAAAAACTTAAATATGTTATTTAATATTAACTAGTAACTCTTCGTAAATGTGCAAATCGACTTTGAACATTTGTACACTTCTTATTTAATAAATTCGAAATATCTACCACATCAATTATTTACGGATTTCAAAATACAAAAATTATTTACACCACATTAAAAAAAATCTAAAGATTAATATTATATGCATCTATAGATATTATACAAAATACATACATATATTGAAAAAATAAAAACTCTTGCATTTATATCCACGCTTTATATATATATACATATCACATTTACGTCATAAACTTTTAATTTAGTAAAGTAAAAAAAAAATCCTGTCAAAAAATACCGAAACTTTTTTTTTTTTTTTTTTTTTTTTTGTCAATCATTTCAAATATACAAAGATACAAACAACTAAACACACGTGTAAAAATGATACAAGGATATAAAAGAAAATTCAAATCAATAAGGAAACAACGAAATAAAAAAAAAATATATATATATACACATATATAAAAATGTATATAATTATTATTAAGAATGAGCACGTGTTTCGATTTTTAAATAAAAAACAATAAAAACAAAAAAAAAAATATTGCACGTTTTCTTTTTAAATATATAGATTGTACAATTTGTTTTTTTTTTTTGTAATAATTTTATCAATATATAAATACATACATACACATACAATTATGTACTCCCACATAAAATAAAAGTGCAGAATGATTTTTAAAAAAAAAAAATATGAAATTTTCCTAATTTTTTTTTTTTGTTTTTTTTTATTTTACCATCGAATTTTATAGAAAAAACGTGAAAAAATCTTTTTCGCAATAATATTTATGTGTATGTATGTAAGTATGTATCTACTGATTTTTCTTTTAAATATCCTTATAAATATAAATATAATGCTGCAAGGATATTTAGTAATAATATAAATTATTATTTGAAAGAATTAAAAGGACATATTAAAAAAAAAAGGATAGTAGAATGAAAGAGAGAGCAAATCAAAGAAAATTTTAAGAGTGAAGAAGAGAATGAAAGAGATGAAGAAACAGTGAAAGAGAGACAACAAAATAGTTTTATTCAACTATAGACAACTAGTTATTAAGAAAAAACAAGGGGAAGTATGCACAGTAAACTGTGTCAACTCTAGGATACTTGTATTATCAGGACCCAGATTATCAGTACTCGGAGTTATGTAAAAAGTTGCTATATTTTAACAAGGTCCATGGACAGCATCAAAATCCACAAATTAAAACTGTAGCTTTTTCTTTAGTGTGGCCTTAACATAAAAAAACCCCAACTTTTTAAAACCAATTTTTAGAAGGCGGTCTTTGATACAAATGTACCGTTTGATTTTGAGAATGGGAATTGGGATTAGGCTACAGGATCATGTAGGATACATGGAAAAATTTTGGAGAGATATTAAGGAGAAAGAAGTTGATATTGTTCTTAAATTAAATTAGGTCGTACACATACGAGTAACTAACTTTAGGGAAGACTTGATCTGAAATATAATCCCAAAATTTCAACGTACCTAAAACAAAATTCCATAAATTGTGTTACACTATCTTTACAATTCAACTCAATAGGGATGAGCTTCCCTCGCACTCCTTGTTTTACATTTTAAACTTTGACTAGTGGAATTAACTCCTTGTTTTTGAGTTATTGTGCAGACTAACAGACAGACAGCAGAAAGACAACCGGACACACATAGCTAGATCGACTTAGATTTTCTTTTCCATTCTGATGCGATTCAAACGTTTGAGTCTAAATCTATCCCAGCATCACAAACGGCATTACACATTTAGTATCCTGTTTTGCCTATGCTCATACGGGAAGAGCATTACCGAGGGTGGTTGTAAAACAATAAACAGGGGTATTTTTAAATGGGTGGAAAATTGAAAATAAAACAAAAAAAAATTTGATTGCATGAAATAAAATAGGGAATAACTCGCCAACAATAAAACTTAAAACTTATAAAATATATGTTTATATACATTTGGTTTGTTCATAATTTTTCATTTTGAAGTACATTACCATTGTTCAGCTATATTATATTATTCTGTTTTTGGTTTTGTTTGAAGAACAGAAGGGATCGTATTTTAAAATGCGTTTTTCAATTCGTTTTTTTCCAGAATTCAACGAATTAGAAATGTTTTTACTATTATGCTCTATTAGTTTTTCTTTGGCTTTTCAACTTTTTTTTTTTTTAATTTTTAATAGGGAGGCAATGATGCTGTAATAAAAGTGTGATAATAAATAAATTTAAAGATTTTAAAAAATTTTTAATTGTTATTTTAGAATTGAAAAACAAAATTGTCTTTGGGGTGAAAATGTTTGATGACATTTTGTCATTTTAATCTTGAAGAACTAATCTATTATTTTGTTATTTTGCTTTTGTTTGGTTTTATTGCGCCGTAAGCGAACGGCCATTTTGGGGTGTTTGAAATTTGAAGATATGCTTTTTTTTAAATATTTTAACAATTAAAAAAACTATTAAGGAAAACAAATTATGGAGTGATTGTATAACAATGGAAAATCAGGAGGAACACAGATGATTGTAGTTAAACCGTTTACACATGGGATTTAAAGAAGGATGTAAGAATGGTGATATTAAGGAACATTTTCATGGCAGTTTAATATCAAATATTGAAGAAGTTACTGGTGTAATTGGAGAAAGAAGAAGACTAAACCGCTCCATTAAAACGACTTCATGCAAAGAAAAAGATAATAATTGTGTATCTCTTAATTTTCAAAATTTGCTTTTAATTTGAAAAGTTTTAATACAAACAATTCACTTATGTATAAAATCATTACCAACTCTTTAGATTTTAGATGTCAATAGTATTGGTGACTTATTTCGTATAACATATTATATTAATTAAAACCATTATACAAATTGAATAATTTTTCAGGGTCATTAATTCAATTTAAAAGCAGTTTTCACCTTATTACCCTCATTACCCCAATAGGTAAAATAACGAAAAGCCTGGATTTAACAAACATTTCGAACTTCAATAGCACCACCAAAGTAGATTTTTACATATTTTATGAGGGGTAAACTGACTCGAACTCTTCAGTTTTCAAAGGAGATAACCTCATTCCTCCCAACACCCCCATTTTCTTGCAGACAAATATCGTAGGATTATCGAAATTTTGTAACTTCGATATTTGTTTGCTTAGAAGTCGGATAACGGTATTTGCTTAACGTTGAATAATTCAGTAATTACTGATAATATTTTTGCTTCCTTGATTGGGTTTCAAACTGTTGCTCTTTAAGTTTAAATAAATATTTTAAATTCCAAAAATGGGTAAGCCTTGTACCTATTATTTATTATCAAACACTTTCAACTCATATTTATTCGAAAAATTTGTTAAATCTTTTAAAATTTTGTAATATTTTTGAATTTTATTAAACTCTGGATTTTATTTTAAAAACAAATTTGGTCCCATTAAAACAAATTTTAAACAAGAAATACATATAAATTTTTTTTTTGTAATTCTCTTTCTCCTAGAAAAACAAAAGCATAAAACATAAAAAAAACGAAATTTTACTAACCAACCTTACAATAAAATGCCATAAATATTCCCCAGATTTTTTTATTTAAAAAAAAAAAAACATTTTTTATAAAAATATTCTACAGCCCGTTAAAAGAAAAACACAATATAAAATAAAATGAATCCAAAACCTTGATGGACAAATATCTCTTAAAAAAAAAAACAAAACAAAAAACAGAATAAAAGGCTTTTGGGTTACCACTGGCTATTAACTGCATCCATCGCCGTCATCGTTGTCCAAAATAAAAAAGAAAAACCTATATTAAAACACTGAACCGTATATATATAAAAGTGAAGTGGTAAATGTGCAAATAAACAAGTAAGCTTGCTGATTTTTATCACCACACATACCACATAATGCCATAATGCAATACCATATATACCTTATATAATCACAATGTTATGCATATGCAAGAATATTATATTATATACAAATATCATATTTTTTTATATGAGTATGTACTAATATAAATGATAAATAAAAGTTTAAAAATATAAAAAAAAAAGGTTTTAAAGAGTTACTGCAATAACCGTGTTTTTTTAATTAGTTTTTAAGATCTATCGAAGGTAGAAAGTGCAGAAGGGGAAGTTTTGAATAGATGAATTCTAATACTTTTGGATAATAATAATATTAATAATAGATCTCTTAAAGTAATAAACTTCTGAGTTTGTTTAAACCTGTTCTTAGCACTTATCTATATATCACTTAAAGATTTGTTTGAAGAATTAAACGGATTCAAAAGTGAAATTTGAATTTTTAATTAAAATTGAGAAGCTTGGAAGGTCAGTTTCTAACAATTTTAACAGATAGCCAGACGATTAAATAACTATTAATTCAAGAATTTCTTTGCTCATTTTTTTGGAATCCACAAACTTGTTTATAAGAAGCATAAAACATAGAAAAATCCGAAATAGTTTGCAATGCACCAGTAAAAAAAAAACGTTTTTTTTTTGTAAATTTTTTTTTATCCATTAGCAGACTTTTATCCAAGTTTTTTTGTTTTTTTTTGAATATTTTTCTGCTGCATCTTACTGACATTGAGTAGTTACAAAACACAATAAAAAATAAAGGTTATGAACAACAGTACAGTAGCAAAGCAGCACCTTAAAAAAAAACTATATATATTTCACGTTTAAAATTATTTCTGTTCATTATTTGAAACCTTTTTTTTTCTGGACACGGGGAACAAATAAAACAACAAAAAAACAAATCTTTTAATCTTTTAACGAATTTACATTCGAATGTTATTTAGTTGTATATACCTTTCTGTTAAATCTGAAGAGATTTGTAGAAAATCTTTGGGCTAAAAGTTTTAACAAAACAAAAAAAGCAAAGAACAGCAGATCATTTAAAAAATGTATAAAAATTCCCAAGCAAAATCAGGGTAAAAAAAAAAGTTCGTATGATTTACTTTGAAAAATAAAAAAAATTTTTTTAAATTATGCTTCTCTTACAAAGCATTCGCTCTGCTGCTGCTTCAGTTTTTTCTTTAATTTTAATTTTATGTAGTTTTTGGTTTATTGCATTTCAATTTTTTTTTTAATAATTTTTTATGTAGCACGAGACAAATTTGTTGCATGAGAAATCATCACGAGATAAAAAATAGAATATTAAATAATAACATAAGTTTGTACAAAAGTATTCAGATTATAAATTCAAATTTTAAGGCAAAATTCTTATAAAGTACTTCATGATAAGCGTAAGTGGTCACTGATAATAATTGCGTCATTTTGAAGTCACCTAAGTCTAATAATTTTATCAAAACACTTTTTAAATGCAATTGGAACACGAAATTGAAAAACGTTTTTTGACGAACCTCTTTAAAACTTTTACCACAAATAAAAGTGAAATAGTTGAAAATGCAAGATCCCTTAATGCAACAGTATTGCTTTTAATCTGACTAAAGCAATTACCGTTAGGATCCGAAGAAAACACATTAAAAAAGGTATAAAATTAACTGAAGGAAATACCGTTAGAATCCGAAGAAAATAAATAAAATAGAATAAGCCAATTAAAAATTTTAAATTTTATGATTTGTTTGATATAGAAATCAATTTTAGTTTCAAAACTAGAATAGAGTAAAAGTAAAGTAGAAGCTTTTGTATATCAAATAGTGTTGAGTGATTATAAGTAAAACTGTACAACCATTTACTCAAACATCCTGTAACTAATTGTTAAAATTGTCTAACCAAAATTATATCTCCAATCTTTTAACACTCTTAAGCGGAACTTATTGCATATATTTACTACAACCAAAATTACTTTATTATTAATATTCATACAAATATTAAGTTATGCCAATTTTTAGCACCTTATTTAATATTAATTAAAATTAATTAAGAGAAAAATATTATAAAAAACAAAAAATAATTTTTCACAAATTAACGAAAAAATTATTTAATAAGTATATGAAAAAAAAATTATGAATATTATCGCATAAATTTTTCAATCAATCATTAATTTACAACGTGATTTCAACAACAATTTAATGAATTTTGTTTTTTTTTTGCTTTTTTGTTGTTCTTTTTTTTTTAGTTTATTCAATCTGAATATTACCTTGAAGTTGAAATTTTTTTCATTTTCTTTATATTTTTGCCTGGTTTACTTGTGATTCTCTTGAATATTTTTGCAAATACGTTAAGTATATAAGGAAAGTATTGAAATCGTATAAAGAAAGTATTGAATCGCGTTCGACTCCAGCTAATCGCTTTTTAAAGCCTCTGCTCTAATTTGAGAGTTTGAATCTAATTTTGATCTCTGTAGTAAGTAAACTGAGGTTCAAGTTAGTTTTCGAAAGTTTAAGGTTTTCCTAATCCCAGAAAGGGTTCGAGGACAGCCATTGGTACCTTCTAAATCCGGAAGTAGTTGCGACACTGAATCGAAAAGAAGAATTAAACTTCAGAAGAGCAACAGATTTATCCATTCTATGACTCGCAGGTGATAACAGAAAATTCGGATCCCAGAAATTTCCTCTTTATTAGCTACAGATATAAAAGCTCAAACTACTAATATTTTCAGCTACCCTTGATATTAGTTTGTTCTCACATTTACTAAATTCTGAGTAGCTTTTAGGAATTCCATTTAATGTTTACATCCCACACGGTTTCCTGCTCATTTTTCTATATACATCCCAGTCTGCAGTGAATTTTAATTGTCTTCAGTTGTTAAACACTCAGTTTTTATCATTTCTTAAATATTTTCTTAGTGCTGTAAACTGTCATTCTCCATTTCTTATTTCTGATCGATAAGTTCCCCATCAATGTGTCCTCGTATAGTTTCGTTATTTTGGAACGTATTGGTATATAACTTCCTGGGCCCAGATTCAGGTATTTAACTTCGGTTTACGTTCCCCAGATCTTTTTTTAGTGTGGTCTATCCATATCCATTATTCCTGCCTAAAGTTAGTTCTGAAAGTTTAATAAATTTTGATACGTCATTAATACACGCTCATATCAATTTAGTACCCACAACTGTAGAATGGCCTACATTTGGTTCAGTCAGAGAATACGTAGACCTCAATTTACGAAAACCTGCGGACTGCCCGTCGTGTATTGAACCAATTGACATATTATCTTCTGAAATTATTCAATCGGTTTGTTTTAAACAAATCTACCAGAAAGTTTAGAGGTGAACAATCCTCAAAATGTATTTTGTCTTCTATTTTAAAATTTTTATCTCATCTTGTTTTTAACTAATAACATTTTATTGTTTTGGGGTTTTTACTTTTGTTTTGTTTGTGTTTAACTTCTGCTGATATTTTGTGTCTGCTGTTGACGACCTGATGCTGACGGGAAAGCGTTAATTTTTTGGTAAAGTGAAATATTATGAATGAACTTTTTAATTTTTTCTTAGTTGCTTTTGCGTTTTTTTTCGTTTTTTTGGGGTAAATCGGTGAATCGGTGTTTCTGTATTCATTTTTCGTATTCTTCAAAATATAATTTTCTTGTATTTTGTTTTTTTTTGTTGAATGTTTTGTTGTTTTTTTTATTTTATGTTGTATGTTATACCGGTGCTTCCGCGATATTACTGCTATTTAATGTAGCAGCGTATATGCCTGAAGCGTAAACTAGCATAAGTCTTGTTTATAATGATTTTTAGTTTTTTTTTCAGTTAAAGTTTTTTTTTAAGTTTAGTTTGTGTTTTATATGCGAATATGTTTGTATATGTGTTGATATCGCAAAACTTTCGCTTTTTTATACTGTTAGTCGTTAGATTAAATTAGAAACAAAAAAAAAAAAAAAATTAAGTGTTTATGGTAAAAACACTAGCGATTTTTTTTTTTTCTGAACGCTCTTTAAATAAGTTCACGAAAAAAAAAAACAATTTTGTAGATAAAAATAAGGCAAAGTTTTTTTTTAATGTTTTGTTTTTTTGATGGTTGTTATATTTTAGTTTTCTTTTGTATTATTGATGTTGGTTCCTATTTTATGAATTCCATTGTAATCAATTTTTTTTTTTTTTTTGAATTCTATTCAATTGAAACTTGATTCCGTTTTTAGAAACTAAAAAAAATAAAAAAAAAATTTAAATTAAAAACCTACAAAGCGAAATTATTAGGTCGTTACAAGTTTTTCTTCGTCCACTTTATTGGGAATTGTTAGTGAATAATAAATAAATAGTAAGTAGGCTATACTATACAAGAGAGTTCATATACTTATTTAAGAGAGGAAATGCATGTTTACACATCCTGCACGTAATGGGAAGGAATTGTAAGAATTGTTTCCTTCTTTGATGGATGCATTCTGCTAGAAGAGTCTTCTAATAGCCTATGGTATACCAAAATCTTAAAGGAACGCTATACGACACGGCTCCTTACTTCAAGCTATAATTTGTCTTCTAGAATTGTTCCTAAACTTATATCCAAATCATTGAACCTATTTCTAAATCTTAAAATCAAATTAGTAATAAGTATTCTTCAATTATCTTTAAACTAATTTTCGAGACGAGGAAGTCCTCTAATTCAAAATCTTTGAAGCAAATTTGTAATTTGTATTCTTGGATTATCTTCAAATGGTTTCACTGCCTCTTTTTCAAAATTCGTAAATTAAACTCCTAAAAGATGGAAAATTATATTTAAGCCAGGAGCAAGAACCTCGGCAAATTGATTGTAAAGTTTATTACAATATCCCTATTGTCCCAGTGCTGCACTCCTAGTAGTCCATAGGATCATAGAAATTATTTTCGACGCTTTCGATGTCACTCCTTCCCTCCAAGCGATTTCTTTATATTTTAAAAAACAAGAGCTCTAAAAAAGCTTTAAACTATTATGAAGAATCAATACCTTTTATTTTTCTTCCACATCGTCTTCAGTTTTCAGCTGTTTTCTTTGGTAATTCTCTAGTGTCGTCACATCAATCATTCTTAGACACTTCAGTGATTGTCTAGTTAAACAATCAAAGAAGTTTCTTGCAGATTTGTTGAATTGATACGATATCTTAGTTTCTTGCATCAGATTATAGATGTTAGAATCAGTTGAAGACATCTTTCCTATTCAAGGTGAAGTCGAGCTCTTGCTGATGATAACAAAATTTCCAGAGCATCGTCTTTTCTAATGCTTTCAAATGCACAATTCACATACATTATTTCTTTTACAGTTATTTAATATGCATAACACGCTTATATCATATTTGAGGAAGTTTCAAAACGCTTAAAATATAATTTTTATGTGTTATTTGACTTCAATTTCTTCAGCGTTTATTTTTCTTCTCTTTCTTAACTGCGTGGTACTAAAAAAATAAAATTTTGTAATAATTTCAAATCGCTTTGATGAATTCCAAAAGAAATTTTTCAAACACACTTACACATTTTTGATTTTTTGATTCGAATTTATTAAAAATTTTTGAAAATTATTTAAAAAGTTGTTATTAAAAATTTAACCATAAAAGTAATAAATAGATTTTAACTTGTAAGTCACTACTAACTTATATTAATAATGAAAATATTACATTTTAAAAGTATTAAGTACTTGTAATATTAAAATTTTAAACTAGTTAAGTAGGACAAGTGTTACATATTACCAATAACCAATTTTGAAATTATACTTACTTATATAATTCATATTTTAAGTTATTTTGGGATCTAGTTTTTATATGGAATATATAGGGGAATATAAAAAACTAATCCACTTACTTATATAATATATATAGATAAGTTAATGCATATTTTTATAAGCGTATTAATAACTGGTCATAAAATTAAGTACTTTACTATAAAACTAGTTATTATAAATTTAATAATATATTATATATAGAATAATGATTGGTTTAGTTTTAATCCTATACTATATACAACTAAACATTTATTATCAAATTAACACTTAGTTATAAGTTAAGTAATATGTATTATTAAATATATGTGTAATACTTGTCTTTTAGATTCTCCTGAAGGTAAAAAAGCCAATTATAAGTTAATTAAAAACTGATTTGAAGGTAGGTTTATACATAACTGAAGGAATTATTTTTTTAAAATAAAGATTTAAAAATCTTAGATTAGTAGATTCTGAACATTGGAGCTTTGTATTCATTTAAAATAAAAGCCGCTCAATTGATGGGGGCAGTATTCTTCCCCTGAATTAGGAGGAAAAAATTAATATCCGGGTTTTTTTGAAATCTTGTTTTATGTGTGGTTTCTCGTGTTAATGGAATTTAATTTGCTTAGACATAAATATCTCCAGTAATATCCTCAAGCAAAAGTAGTTTTAGAAGACAATGTAGTGACTCAAAGTTCAATCACTCACATAAAACAAATGATTTCAGATTAAAATTTAAGTGGTAAATTGTCTTCCAAAAGTATACCTACTGAAGGAAATGGTAAAAACCAAAATCAAAGAAAGGATAATCATAAAAACTAATCTTCTATGTGATGGAGGGACGAGTACGCTGGTAGTAAGAAGAAACAACACTGATCGAGTGGTTCCAGGAATCATCAACCAAACTAGTACTGCTTGTTACCCTCGGTTCAAAAAAAAATATAAAACAGGGAAATAAGCTAAGGGAAAGCAATTTAGTTTCTAGTATTATATTAGAGGAAAATCCAAAGAACTAAACTTCCGCGCGGTATAAAGACAGGTTACGTTAAGAGCACGTAATTTGAATCGAGTTGTTTTAAGATAAGCTGCCATACCAGTAGTGCCTATTGCCTAAGGTGCTAATCATTTTTATCCAGAAGTGAATATGAACTAACTAGATGAATTAACAGGCATAGGATCAGGCATGTAAAGGGAAACTACTGGAATTAAATATATCCCGAGAAAATTTAAATGTTGAACTTTAAAAGTTTGCATGTCATCACTCCCTGCCAAAGGCTCAAAGAGTTACATTAAGTTTTAATAATTATATATGGTTCTTATCTCAATCAATCTATATTAATATAAATCAATTATAAAAGGGCTACTAATCCATCTCCTTAAATTTTTTCATGAATTTAAACCACCTTGTTATAATCAGATAATACTAATGTAAATAGGTGCAATTGTAATATTTAACAAAATACCTATACAGAATCTTCAGTGTTTAAATACCATTCCTTATTACATTTCTTTAATTTTTTAAATCTAGCATCTATCTCTTTTCTACACATTATTGTATCTTTTTAGATACTGGATCCCTTTGTATAATTCCCTTTTTTTACCATTTTACCATCGTTACACCAATTTTTTTTTTTTTTATATAATATTTATTACAAAATATTATCATTATCATTCTCATTACATATCATCATCATTTTTATTACAAATATTTTGAATGGCAAAGTATATATATATATATATATATTTAACATTTCCAACATATTATCTCAAATATTTCAACATTTT
This sequence comes from Dolichopus griseipennis, assembly GCA_963082915.1. Classification (NCBI taxonomy): domain Eukaryota; kingdom Metazoa; phylum Arthropoda; class Insecta; order Diptera; family Dolichopodidae; genus Dolichopus; species Dolichopus griseipennis. Next base: position 80,670,458 of record OY720445.1, on the reverse strand, counting down.
TATATCAATATCAAAAAAAATATCATAAATATTTCAATCTCTCAACTTTTATTTTCTTTTTTCTTCTTTGCTTTCAGCCCTCCTCAAATCCCGCTCAAATCTATTCGAATTTGTTTAAAATATCTTTTGGATTTTTAAACTGCACTATAAACTTAGTCAAGCATAAACTTTATATTCAAATATACTTCAATATCATAATAATTTATAAAACAAAAAAAAAAAAAAAAAAAAAAAAAAAATTTTTTTGAAACTCAACATACTCGTACATTAATTCTCATATTCTTACATTTGTACATATTACATACATTTATTTAATCTATAGATCAAAACATGTATAATATTTACATATGTAGGTATATTTTAATCCATAAATAGATAGATACAAGAAAGTATCTATAGATATTTTCCTTTTTTTTTTTTTTTTTGTAGCTTGGATACAAAATATATTCTAAAATTCTGATAGCATTTTTTTTAGAACAGAACCGAATTGAACCGAACTCAAATGAAAATGTTAAAAAAAAAAAAACGACAACAAAAACAAAAAGTACCTTAAAAAAAAAAACAACCATCTCATCATCAACCGACCCGAAAAATCAAAAGAAGGCACACAAAAAAAAAAAAAAAAAACAAACAAAATTCCAACCAACGAACAAAAAACGTTAAAACCGCAATCTAAAAGAATACAGATTGTAGTATATATATATATATATATAGGTATATATATATATATATACATATATGAGAGATCTGTAGCGTATATAACAGTAACAAAATAATATAACATATATTGTATGTATAATAGATATATATATATGTTTGTACAAAAATTTCAAATTTAATAGAAGTCGGGTATTACACATGAATACAAAAAAACAAATATACACACACACATATATACATACATACATACTTACCGAACAAAATAAACAAATTCGAGATGAGTAAAGGAAAATCCAACGAAAAAAAAAAAAAATTAATCGTTTAAAATCCAAACTTAAGTTGTAAGTACCTATGAATGTATGTTTGTATGTTATGTATGTTGTGTATGTTACTATATAGCCGCTATTGCCGCCGCCACAAAAAGGGTACCTAACAAAGAACAAAAAAAATTATCGTAGACACAAAATAAAAAAAAAGGCAAAAAATTAAAAAAAAAAAAAACAACAACGAATAAAAAATAAAAACGCACTACTGTGTGTAAATGAACTCGAGAATATGCGTTGCGTTGCATTGCGAACTTGTATTGTGTTTTTGGTATTTTTTTTCAATTAAAATAGAGTGTGAGAACTTGAGAAGTGCATACAAAAATAGTTAAATAAATAATTATGTAGATGTATGTAAGCTTGTAATTCATAATTCATAATTTAATAAAAAATAATGTAACCTAGATACCAGCTAGTATGTACAGGGGGTGTTTAATAAATAAATGCGTTGCTATGTATTTGTATTGTGTAGATAATACATAGATTGAATGGTAGTTTGAATTGACTTATATGGACTTATGAGTAGTTTAAGTTTTAGTATTGGGGACTAGGCTTAGGATCTTCTAGGTTACAAGATCAGAAGGTTTAAATTAAATGAATTTCATAAATTCGTATCTTAATCTCTTACTTACTGGATCCTAGAACCCCTGGTGGGGCATAGGGAATCAAATCTCTGGTTTTAGATAATCTATGAAAATTCTGTGAGATTCGTAATGGAATCTCTAAATAGTGTATATATAATATATCGTAAATCCTTATATACCACGTATACCTCTCCCACCAAATTTTTATTTTAATATAAATTTTTTTCACACATGCAAAAATAAGAGGGGAGTCGTAAGGGGATACTTGTAAACCTTTTTAGTCAATCTTTATAATGTTTTTTTTACACACACATAAATTAGAGAGCCGTCGTAAAAGGATACTTGCAAACAGGTTTAGTCATTCTTTCAGGCTATTAGTCAATATTCGATTCTGATTTATTTATAGCAGTAGCGCATTTAGTTAGGAAGCCCCCTGTATATTTTTATTGAATTTGCTTTAACGCTCTCAATTTTAACTTTTAATTAATAAATTTTTCAATTTAAAAAAAACTTAATAAATACAAAAATATTTGCAAAATAATTTATACGATAAATTTTTAAATATAAATATGTATATATGTACCTATTTATTAAGTATCTATATCAAAAGAGTTTAGGAGGTTTTTGAGACTTTAGACTAAGTGCAAAGTTTAAAAAATTTATATACCTGTAATCAAATTAGAATTATTAATTAAGCATTATTAGAATGATCGTTATAATTGATTTATGTTTAGATTTATAATTGAAGTGTGCCGACTTTGACCTTCAGTTTTACTTTCGCTTGTATGTTGAAGAATTTAATATTAAGCTATGAGGCATTTTGAATTCAAAAACCGTTCAAATATCTCATTTTTCTTAGTCGGATAACAGTTACATGTCTTGTGACTTACATGCAGCTCTCTTGTGAATTACATGTAACTCTCCCGTGGTTTACGCTCTTTGACATTAGTTGAGCGAAAAATATGCCTTAATGAACCGTCGTTTATCAATCTAAATATACCAAAATTGGCTTTGACATCGACAGAATATAAAAGATGTTGTGCAGCTATAATGACACAGAAACCTTCAGTACGATTCAGTTACAGATGGAGTCTTTAAAGGCTATTAAATTATATGTAACGCCTTTTATTTAAAAATTTCTATAAAATCTATAGTAGAGCATGAAAATTAAAAATTTACAACCAGATCCATACATAAATACATACATACATATACATAGTATATTTTTTACCATCGAACCCGCAAATTTTTCAATTTTAAAAATATACCAAAAAAAAAAGTTAAAAACCGTCACATGAGAACAAATTCTAATTTTACATTCTCTCTGGTTCTTAAGAGAGAAAAATACATTTCTCTCATTTTTCTCTATCAATTTTATGTATGTATAGACAGTCGTCAAGTTGTATACGTAACACAACAGAACAATTAGCAAATACCAACTCAATAGTGTACATATACATACTAAAATACGATATACACATACATGAGAATAATTTTAATTGCTTTGCAACTATTTGATCGCACAACTAAACAGTTTCAACTTTTGTCTCAAAGGAATTGGTATACACAATTTATGAACGAAATATTTTTTTTAAATTTAATATTTTAAATTTTTTACTGTTATAACGAATTAAAATGACCACAGAAACAGGTGAGATTGTATAAATGTTTAAATACTCGTAAAATTTTTAATAATTAAATTAAAATTTTTTTATTTTTTCAAACAAATATAGAATTCGATTGGACAGACAGACTTATTGAAGCTGTTAAAGCAAGACCTGTAATTTATAATAAAAATTTGAAGGAAAATGCTGATAAGAATTGTATTGTTAGAGCATGGCTAGAAGTTTGTGAAATAATGATTGAATCATGGGATGATTTAACTTTATCAGAAAAACAACTTAAGGGTATGTAGAAAATATATTTATTTTAAATTTAATTATTGGGTATATGTAATCCTCTCACAATTTCTCCCTTCTTTACATCTCGTAACCATGGAATTTTTTAACTTCACTTTACCATATTTCGTATGATGAAATCTAACGGTATTTCCTCTGTAATACAAAATTTTCCACTAAATGATGTTTAGCAAAAGTGATGTAATAGAAGAGCCGTGTAAACTCTTGACAATTCTTCTGAATTTCTACATATTTTATAAAATTTGTGTCTGTGGATTAATAGTTGTAGTTTAGGACTTTTTTGTTTTACAATAGACGAGGTCTTGTTGACTTCTATTTTTTCTAGCATTATATTGTACTCGAGGCTTTAATATAGCAAAGCAAGTTACGAGACTTTAATAAAGCCCGGCAAGTTACAAGGCTTTAATGAAGCTTTGGGAACTCTGAGTTTTATACAACTGAAACTTTACCTATCTAATCTAATTTTATTGAAGCATTATGAATTTAAATTTAAAACTATTTTTATATTTTTAACAGGCAAAGAATTACAACAGAAGTGGCGTAACCTGAGAACTTGTTTCCTGAGAGAGCTCAACAAACAAAAACAAACTAAAACAAAACAAGGTGGACTCAAACGTCGCAAATATATATATTACGATCAGCTATTATTTTTACTTTCAACAGTAACTGATACAGAAATCGCCATTGAAACAAAATCACTCCAAAATAATAGCAAAAAAGTTTCTTCAGAAGCAAAACCTCATTCGATTCGTGAATCCAATCCAGTCAACCGGCATCAAATCAATAATAAGACTGAAAGCATTAGAAAATCTAAACTTACTGCTGAGAATTTACAAAATTCTAATAAAGATTCAAAAGGAAATGTAAAAAAGCGTAAGATATTCATTGAAGATACAATATTAGAGATTTTGAAAGAGAAACCATCGAAAAAAATTGATGAAGATAAATATTTTTTATTATCTTTGGTACCATCTTTTCAAAAAATGACCGATGACCAGAAAATTAATGCAAAAATTCAAATTCTCAGTATAATCAAAAATATAAATGAAAAATCTGAAATTGCCATTTTAAATAATCCAATACAAAATACTGAAAATAATATGCCTATAATTGATGATAATAGTTATTCAGATAATTCATCACAAAGTTGGATAAAAAAATCGGACTATGCACCGAATTCCCCGCCATATACGTGATTAAAAATTAAATATATTAAATTTAAATTAAAATGAAATAAATTTTGATTTTATATTAAAAAAGGTTGTTATAAATTATTTTAAAAAATCATTTTATAAACCTATCCCAGAGATAATGATCCGACCAGGCTGTTGCAGAGCGTTTTTTTAAAATCTTCAGAGGTCATTTTCAGTCAGTTAAAGTTAATAACATTGTCCTTCGCAAAAACTTTGACCAAGTACGAATATAGTACGAGTCACTGCGTATTATTTATTATCTAGGACAAATATAGGAAACCGTCAACAGATAACTGCTTCACATTTAAGGGTCAAGATATTATTACAAAAACCCAAATTTAGACAATATTTTAGGTTCGGACATTTATACTAAAAAGGTGTTCACATTTTTTCGAAGTCTAACAAATCAACTCTTATATATATGATTTGGCAATTGAAGAAGTACTGTAGTAGAAATGAACTTAAGGCATTTACTTCTACAAAAAACAAAGTTTTCAAATCAGAATTAAATCTGATGGATTTATGTAGCTAAGGCGTGGCATCCTCCTACGGAAATAGTGGTTTTAAGATTTGTTAAATTCAGGCATCGCATATCTAGAATAAATCGGATGAATTTGTTCAGCTAAGACATCGCGTCCTCTATGCGAAGACATTGTCTTCAAATCCCTATTAGCTTCCTAGTCTCCTTGAGATCTAGGTATGGTTGAAAATCCAAGTAAAATGTTCTTATTCATTCAATACTATAAATTTCCTGGGTTGCTCGCTTCCTGTATCTTTTTATCACATTTTTATTGCATGCACTAAAATTATAAAAATCCTCATTATTTTATTTAACTTTTCAGTTGCTTGTCTCTAATTGTCTTCAAATTAGAATTTAATCTGAAGGATTTGTTCAGTTAAAGCTTCGCGTTCTCCTACGAACACATTATCTTGGAATCCAGAGTGAATCTGATGGATTTGTTTTTTATGACATTATATCGTCTCCTATAACAAACACATTGTCTTAAAAATTCTCTTTAGCCTGCTAGTTTCCTTCTAGGTCTAGATCTGATGGATCTGTTTATTTATGATATTGGGTCTCTTATAAGAAACACATTTTCTTTCAAAATCGCTCTAGCCCGCTAGTTTCCCTCTAGGTCTAAGTATATTATCGCAAAACTAAATAAAGGAGATGTTAAAGTGTTCTAATGCTGTTGATTCCCTCTTTTATTTCCTCCTGCGGTATTTTTGAAGAATCTTTTTTAAATCAATTTTTATCAACCCCCCAGCTACCTTATCTAATTCCTCTGTTTATCCCCATCGTTTTTTTCAATGTATTAATTGCTCTGATTTCCTTTTCTATTAATTCCTTTAATTTTTTATACAAATTGTTTTATTATTGTCCTGCTGTTTCACAAACACAACAAAAACATAAATTAAATTAATTATATAAATAAAAAAAAAATATAATCGCGATTATACCATTATAATAATTATATTTTTATTACATTGGTACATATATTTATTCAAAATGTTTATAATAATTAAAAGGACATATGAAATAACTTTTATTTACTTCCTTATTGTTTTTTTATCTCTTTTTTTTTTTTTTATTTTTCATTTTAGCTTTAATTACAGTTATTTTTTTTTTCGAACTTTTATGTGCACATATATATACACCACATATGTTAATAACAAATATGTATGTGTGTGTACATTGTAAAATATAGATTTAAAATAATATATTTTAGAATTTTAGAATATTAGATAGTATAGGGGAAGAAAAATCATTTAAAAAAAAAAAAAAAAAATAGATGAAAAATTAACAGTACGGAAAAATTATAACAGTTTTTATTTTTGGTTCATGATTCCAGTATAATAGTTACACAAACATGGTACATACATATGCATGTATAGATCATACAACACCAGGACTGTAGAATAATTTATAAAAATTCTATATATATAATCTTTTCAAATGAATTTGGACCTTTTTTACATGAAATTTGTCAAATTTTTAATTCAATTTGATCTTTTTTCAAATTAAATTGATCTTTTTTCATATGAAATTCAGATATTTTCAAATTAATTTGGTCTCTGTGTTTTTAAACACTATATTGGAATCTAGAAATTGAACTAACATGATTTGAAAAACCAAGGCCCCAATTCTGTAATGGACACAAAAAAAAAGAAAAAAGTTAGGATAAGTCCCATAAAATTGGATATAAATTTTGAGGGCTAACTTAAAAGTCGAACTTTTTCAATTTTTCGTACTGCATTTAAATTCTACTATAAAATCGATGAGTATCTTTTTTCAAATACGTTGATCCCCTAACTGCAAGGTCCCCTACTAAAAACCAGGGCTGATTAAAAAAGACCATTTAATCTGAAAATTTTCAGGACTATTTGTATTTGAAAAAAGACCAAGTTTATGTGAAAAGAGTATACTTGAAAACATATAATATAAAATTGCTTGTCATTAAGGAAAACATTATAACACTTACATATACACATATATATATACAATATTGTATGTATGCACGGATATGCATATTGTTTGATTACATGTTTATACTACATGTTGAGAAAAAAAAAAAAAAAAAAAAAAAAAAAACAACAAGAAAGTGGTCTTCTCATCATGGGGTGTATAAAAAGAACGAATTGAAATATGTAATGTACATTTTTTTATATAGTTTTTTTTTAACACAATTTTCCTCTAGTTGTTATAAAACTGTTTTTTTTTTTTTTTATTTTTCTTTTATTTTTGTTGTTTTATTTTTGTTGTTGTTGTTGCTTTTACTGTTTTGGAAATGTAAGTTTCGTTTTTTTTTTAACATACTTTGCTGTACATTATAAGTTCATAGTAGAAATTGTTGTTGTTATATTTTTTTTTTAATCAACTGAATTTTCACACGCATGATACATGATGATGCAGGAGTATATTATGACTCGTAAGTGTTTGTTATTATTGTTGTTGTGTTTTATAATGTAAAACATAAGTTGCAAAGTAATATCATAGTAAAGTATGTAGTTTCAGTATAAAGAAATTGTTTAAACTTGCATAAAAAGTATATATATATATATATATATAAATGGAAAATAAGAACGAGTATTAAAGAATTATTAAAAAGATTCTATATGCAAAATTACTTATCGTTAGATGATAACTTATTTCTATTATATGGGTGTTAAATTTATTTAAATACTGTGAAAAAATTTAAAAATGTACTTGGAAAATATGTGGTGAAAATTTAATGTTTAAAATGGAATATTCATAATGCCTTTACTAGACCGTGTAAAATAGCTGTTCGACACTTCAGGTCATGGGCATTAATTTGCCGTGTACTCTTTGTCTCATTAGCTTTTACAGTATGGAAGATATCTATAAATAAAAAAACATTAGGAGACATGTAAGCCTCCACACTTTATAAAATTAAGCAGACATAGGAAAAGCTAGGAATTACGAACTTCTGAACTTCGGAGAAAATATTTTTTAGAAATTATGACATTATTCAACTACGAGTGCACAACGAAGCAAATTATCCTCAGGCACAAAAATAACGAAGTAATAAATAAATGACTCCAAATCTTCAGCCCCAAAAGCAATAATAATTTGCTTCGATAACTTCGAATATGGTGACGACATACGACGACACTACTCGATTATAGAAATTGGGACATGCGATGGAAATGTTTAAGTTCGGAACGTGTAGACAGATGAAACCATTTCGGATAAATGCTGCAAGTCTCCTGGAAAATTATTAATCGCCTATAGAATAAAAAAAGCTAGGAATTGCGAAATTTTGACCTTTGGGGCAAATTTTTTTAAGAAATTTTGACATTATTTAACTCCGAAGATAAAACGAAGCTAATAATCCTCAGACCCAAAAGTAACGAAGTAATTAATAAATTGCCCCAAATCCTCATCCCCAAAAACAATTATAAATCGCTTTGATGACTTCAAATATGGCGACGACATACGACTACACTACTCGTTCACCGAAATAGAGAATGTGACGTATATGTTTAAGTTCGGAACGTGTAGGCAAAAAGATTAAACCATTTCGGATAAATGCTGCAATTCTCCTGGGAAATATTAAATCACCTATAGAAGAATAAGGCTTTGTCGACGACATACAAAGAGACATAGAAAAGCAAATGACGACATAGACGACAAGGTATGTAGCTATGTAGAAATTTTTATCTGGAATATAGTTTGGTGTTTTCACTTTAGCTTTTAGAACTTTAACTCTGGTGAAAGTAGGTAATTAATAGAGCTATTCTGCCATTAAGAACAAGGACTTCAAAATTCCAAAAGCATATTTCCAATTGAAGAGTGGTGTAATCCCTAATAGTAAACCATTGTCACAAAAGTAAACATATAGCATTTCTGAGATCTCCTTCTTTGCATAATTATCAAAACAATGTATCTATTATATTATTTACAAATTTTTATACTGGGTTGGGTGTACAAATGTCTTAAAAAGAAAGTTTAAGATTTATGATAAACAGTTTATTGCAATAAGTTCTGTAAATAATATATTTTAAAGGATTTGCAAATACTATTAAGGATTAGAATATTGATCAGATATTACCATTTAAATTTTACGGTTATCCGTTATCACCAATAACTTCACAGTAATAAATAAGTAACCCATACCTATAATAATTGTTCCGAATGTTTAAAAATTTTCCTATTAACTCACCTAAGTAGTTAAATTCTCAAAAAAACTGTTTTTATTTCTCTAACACAATCTAATATACACTCAATTGTCCTTTATTAAAAAATATATTGAAAAATCTAAAATAAAAATTTTTCATTTACATGAATATAACATTATTAAACCCTTTTAAAAACATTTTTTTCACAACCCCATAAAATATTTGCCAAAAATCTAAAAAAAAAAAAAAAAAAACCAAATTGCTGAATTTAAGTGTGAGCAATTTTTATAGCAAACAAAAGTACGGAAGGAAAATTAACAGAAAAAATAGAACAATTTATATTAATGGTAAGAAATCAAATAAACTAACATAGAGAAATAAATAAATGGGGTAGTTTTATAATGTGTAATGTAGTTTAAAGGGTGGGATGATTATTTAACAGATTTATTTTTCACCATATACACTAAAACTAGATAATAAAACAAATTGCATTACATTTGGAAATAAATAAAATACGAATATTAGTTCAATAAAGGTATTTATTAAATTTGATACGGTTCTCAATTCATTCTAAAACAATTCACTGATAATCACAGTTGCTTCTTTAAAATTTTTAAGGGTTGTATTAAAGAAGCTTTGATCGCAATAACTGTTACTTAAATGTCCAATTGAGTGGAAGTGAAAGGATTGAATAGTAGTAATAAATTAGGCGAAGTACCTTTGTTGTTATTGTTTAAAAAAAACACTGTTCACAAGAAAGCTATTAGATCTTCAAATATTCACTAATCACATTTTATACATTAAATTCTGCGCAAAATTTTAACACAACATTTCAATGAATTTTTAAGTGGAATATTAATTAAATATAAAATTTAATATTGAATAAAAATCAATTTAAATTAGGAGTCAAATTGGATAAAATTCCCTTGCTAATTTAAAATAAGGAAGTACCGTTAATTTTCGAAGAAATCGAAAACAAACGTAACTCAAAATACTTTATTTTTTATACAATACAAGAAACCGAAATTATTTATTGTGCAGTTTAAATTTAGATAAATAAATATGTACAATATGCATATATACAGAGGGGTTTCCTAGTCCCATTTAAATATACTTCCATCTTCCACACTTCATTAGCTTCTACATTAACTTCTACAATATGGAAGATAATAAATAAATTAATTGGAAATCACACATGCTTCCAATTTTTTAAAAATTTGCCTTTCTTTCGGAGTATATCCAAAAGGACATTTTGTTACATAGCAGTTTAGTTAATTACGAAGCACACAAATTACATATCACATAGGTCCTTGACTTGAATTTGCAAAATATATTTCATCTGATTAGATTTAACGATATGAGACATTGGATACACTGCATATCTTGAAAAATTTGACAGGCCTCGATTTAGTTGTAACCCAAAGAAATGGCCTAATCTTAGAAGTGTATGAAATGGAAAATGTGGCATATAGCAGTTTGGTTTGGTTCGGTCGTCTAATAAGATTTTACCATATGCGAGATACGATTTTAGAAACATTTAAACCTGCATATCTTGAAAAGCGTAACAGGCCTTGATTTACAAAGTATTACTTAGTTTTAAAAGTCTATGCAGCAGGACTTGTGGCACATAGCATTTAAATTAATTAGGAAATCCACTGTATATTTACATGTATGTATATAACACTCTAACATCTATACACCTCCATTTATTCTATATTTTTTAATAATTTTTTAAAAAATAAATAAATGTACAAGAACAACAACACAACTATAAAAACAATTTTAAAAGAAAATTATTTTATAATAAAAAAGAAAACTTGTTTTTATATTATTCACTCTTTTAACTTTTGATATGTTTTTTTTTTTTTTTTGTTAAATTTTCATTGTATAATATATAACTGTTTTTTATATTTTTTTTTTTATTGCATGTTTTTTTTTTTAATTCATCCTTGCCATTAACAAAAGGACAGCATGCGCGCATCCATTACATCTATAAATTTTCTTTGTTATATTTTTTTCTGCATGTTATGCACAAGCATAATTTTATACATTTATTTTCAAATAAAAACTTCATCATCATCATAATTATCATTATCATTATCATCATTATATTCAGTATCATTATCATGATTATTATTATTATTATTATGTAACAGTAAAATAAACTTCTTCATCAGTTGGAAAAATAAATGATCAAAGTGAAAAATAATTTTAAAAATATTTTTCATCATTATGATTATCATTATCATTATCATGAATTTCGATAAAAGGGTTTTGCATATAATTTTTTCCCTTATTCATAGCACTGATAAAGAGAAAAACAACACACATACAAACATACAAATATTATTGTGTTATTTTAAATTTTTTATACATTTATAATAATGGTATAAATTTAGGGGTTTGATTATTAGAATGGTTTATATATGCAATCATCTTCTGCATCAGATCTTCTCAGAATTCATCCCTATGCACCCGGGCTTTCTTTACTTCTTTAAATTTATCTAAATATCTGTATGTTCTTTGAGGTTGATGTTTTAGCTTTTTATAATATGTATTTTACTGTTAGATGCGCCCCTGATTTTTTTTATCGAAAAATAATTTTTGCATTATGTACGAATTAATGCACACAAAGTTACAAAGAAACAATTAAAATTAAAATGTAATGGAAATATTTTACATGTATTGAGGCATTTCATATTAATTTCCTTTTTTAGAAAGTTTTCCAATAAAATTTTATAAAATTTAATACAGTAGTCATTAAGAGGACATTTTCCAACAAAGAAAAGCTTTTCAATGATAATTTAAAATTTGGGGTGGAAAGAATTGTAGGGATTGTATCAGTTTTATTAGTACTTAGTAATAAATACTTTATTTAATGTTATATACATTCAATAGGTGTAGATTAATCTGGAGTGTAATGCCTAAGAAGGAAGTCGTATGAAGAAATTCAGAATAACATGGAAGACGACCTATGTTGTTCTTTGTTTAAAGTGCTTGTAATTTATTGCAGGTGACATTTTAACACAGTTTTAAGACATTTTGACACAGTTAAATATCCTGAAGAACTGGAATATGACATAATGAGGAAAAGCCGTGTTAATTCAGGTGGTTCTCGTGATTAGATAAAAAATTAATTAATATAAGTCGACGGCGACGATAAGGACGTCGACAATCAATTTATGGTCACAAAATTACATTAAAACGTAAATTTTTAAATCCTACAAGAAACATTTATGGAGACACCTATTTTTAGAGATCCTGTTTGGAATTGATCTTCACCAGACAATTTTAACCAAGGTACATGCACTATATCCCAGGTGTCTGCGTAGATTTTTCTTAATAGATTCTACAATTCACGTTTTAATCTTATCTTGTTTCCATGATTTGATTGTAAAAAAGTAAAACATATTAGTAAATATATTAATTTCAACATCTTGGCATTTCATTAGATATCCTCCCACATTAGATGAGTATTCGTATTAAATTTGATCGCTGGCTTTGACTATGTTAACCCAATAATTTGATTTGAAGGCTTCAAAACCATTTCCACATTTTCTGCCTGGAAAAATAAATACCTACAAAAAGAACCAGATCTCTGAAATAGATACACTTCTCTTAGCCATAGGGAATATTAAAAATTTTTAAAAACATTCAAGGCAAAAAAAAATTGGAAAATGCAAAAGGTAAAATAATGATGTAGGTACACTAATGTGCAACATTTCGATAAGGCAACACAATCAAAAGCAAATTAATTTTAAACAATAATTCATATCAAAATCATAAAATAAACAACATTGAATCCTTTGAAATCCTATTTGAAAAATTTTTTGACAACTGAATAGATATTTCGTATTTTAAACGTGTGTTCATTGAAGCGATTCCAAATTTTTGTTAAGCATTTTAGGTTTGTAATATTATGCTGATATTAACAGAGCACATTATACCTACGGTATAGGCATACATATTCAATTATTTTAATTTCAAAAATTTTAACATTAAGTTATATTTATTTAATACACTTGAGAGTTTAGTTAGGTATTAATTAATTACAAATATATTTATTTTTACGTTAAAATATTTTGAAAGGATTCAAAGGATGAGAAAATAATTGAAATATCAGTTAAAGCAATTCAGCAATATTTTGAAAAATATTTAATATTCATTTAAAGAAAATGTAATACTTTTTATACCATTTGGGCGTTGGAATAAGGTTTTTAGAAAAAAGGTAGGAATATTTGACAAAAAATTAAAAAAAAAACTTTTTGTGCGTAAAATCAAAATACGACGGGATACAGATTATAGGTTTTTTCAACAAGGATGTGAAATAAATATCGATTTAATTTTAATCTTAGAGACAAACTTCTTATTTAATATTTAAGGTCATATTTGTGCCACAATAGGGAAATTTTTTCAGAGAGATCTTGAAGGTTAGACCAAAAAGGTTCGTGATTTTTTTTAGAGGAGCAGTCGAAAGCATCAAAAGCTAACCATTGGTATTATGAAGAATTCCTTTAGGAAATATAAAAATTCATAAAACCATGCCAATTTTAATTCAAACCTTATGCGAAGACTTGTGTTTGTTATTAGACAGCATCATTTTGAGATACAGAAAAAGATTTGGATAAAGAAAGATTTCGTGGATTTGGGTTTGGGAAATTTAGGATTATTGAATTTTTAAAGAAAGAAGATAACGTCCGTCTTAAATTTAGAATGCACTATATGGTGAAGTTAAGTCCCATCTGAAGTTCTTAAATCTTCTGCCGCACCAAAATACATATTGAAACCATTTTAAATTATTCAAAAACCTCACAATTTTTAAGATTCAAAATTCCGAATATAATTTGTAATATTTTTCAAAAAAATTTTTTTATTTAAATTTAATTCGCTTTAATTTTATAAAAAAAACCCCCTTTCTTTCATTTTTTTTATAAGTGACAAACGTTTCTATTGCATTTTTGTTTTTCCATACCACATTTAATATATAAATCATCCCTAAGTATCTTCAAAACTCCCTAAGTATCTTAAAACTAAATAAAAAAAAAAAAAATTAAAAATTGAAGATAAAAAAAAAAAAAAAATGTGTACAGCAAAAAAACAAGATTTCATTTAATACACACTGTATTATGTATGGGTACTCCCATTTTCTTTTTATCCTATATGCACAATCTCACACTTTAATTTCCATTTTCCCTTCTTCTCCCCTTCTTTTGTCGTCCTTCTATTCACAAATCGTCCTTTTTAATCATATTTCTTTTGTTATATTCTCATTTTCATACCAAAACTGTTCCACTTAAAGTTTAAAAGTTCTTACCAACTTTGAAGGTATACACTGTACATGAAAAATCCAACATCGACCCATTTCTATATATGGTTTTTTTTTTAGATATTCAACTCTTGTTATCTTGTCTCTTTTGATTTTCATTTTAAAATCTTCTTAACTCAAAGCCATCTGAAGATACCATAAAGGAACAAATAAAAACTTTGGTAAAAAAATGGGTCGAGATGGAATTTGTTGTAAAAAAGGGTAACAAATACATTTTTAAACGTTTTTCAAAAATATACCAGCAAAAGAGTGTAGAATAAGAAAAGCTTTAAGAGAGGGTGTGTGGTGTGTACATATATTGGATTGGGAAAATTTTATCTTAAGATACAATTTTTTTTCCTCTTGTTGCTTATTGGTTGCGTTATGAATTATTAAAAATATGATATATTAAAAATCCTCCATAATTTTGTATAGATGTGGTTTAAATGTTATTTTATTCTGTACCATGTCATTTATGTTTAGAATATAATACAACTTGGCTGTGATAATACTTCCTTACGATAAAACTACCTTAGGGAAATCATTTTTGAATGTGATACTAAAGTTTAACTTTTTGTTTTTTGATTTATAGGTTTCAAAAAAAATTATTAGCTTTTTAATGTATTTAAATTTTTTTTTAAAAAATTATTGAATTCGGAGTGAGATTCTATGAAATCCGAATCGAAGAAATTAATGGTAGAAAAATGTTAGATGAACGATTTTTTAAAATAACACTTTGTGTGGCAGGACAAAATAACTTCAAATATCTTAAAACAATTTCTTGTTATCTGTAACAAAATATGTGTAGGGGGAATTATGAATCTGGGACTTGTAAGATAAAAATTCATAATAATGAATTGTGACGAAATACTTATTAGACGATCTGGAATCTAGATACTATCTGACCAATGCAGTGAAGTTGTTAGAACAACGTCGTCTAAATTTAAGATCTTGGGTTCCAACAATTAGTCAAGGCATTTTCTATTGAAATAATTTGTATCGTAATACTTTATATTGTAAGAGATTTTGGGTTCCAACAATTAGTATTTCTATTGAAATAATTTGTATCGTAATACTTTATATCGTAAGAGTATATATCGTAAAATAATATAAAATTATTTTTTGTAAAATAATATTTATGCATTGGGAATTTTATTAAAATATAAAAAGCAAATTAATAAAAATGAAATACAGACACAAAATTTCTTCTAAAATTTAAAAATGTAGGTCTTTTTATTTCAAAACCTTGATTGGCCATGAGCCAATTGTATTCTGCAATTTCTCTTGCAATAAATTCTGCTGATTTAAAAATTCAGATTTTATCAAAACCCAAATAAGCCTCGGAAGGAACAGGGACTGAAAATTCAGTTTATAAGAAAGTAGTGATGTTAATACATGTTAATGCAGTTGCCATCTGCCTGCTGCAGAGATGTAGGAAACAGTCGTTAATTTTTTTTTGTGAATGTCCTGCACCCGCTCTTAAAAGAAGAACAACCAAAAAAACTTATTTCTTATGTAATCTTCTTGATCTGTCGGTCGTCGATATAACCGACATACTACGATTTTTAAAAAGCAGTCGTTAATTTAGAAGAATGCTTTAGTTTAGAAGAATGCGAACCAAGGGCCAAGGGTAACACAACGGTTCTAATAAGGCTGCCCATTATTATACAGAAGTTGAATTATTGGAGTACAGCCACCATCCAAAGTTTAAGGACTACAACTCTGTAACAAATAGATCATTATAATTTTCCTTATGCTCTAACATGAAATATGTAATTTCTCCCGAAAGATTCAATCATTATAAAGTAACATTTTTTCAATCTTCAGTTGAAAGAATAAAAAGGTGGTCTTTTTAGATAAGTAAGTAAGTAAGTAACACAGAAATATTTTCACTGGATCTATTTCTGTTTGACGCCACAACTTGATGACACAACTTACAAGTTTCAACATAATTTATAGAATTTTTATATCTACGTGTTCTGTATCTTTGACCGCTGCCAGTTCATGTACTGCCTCCATATATCTACTCAGATATTTAAAATATTTCGTCCAAGTTAACAAAAAACACTCTAGAACTTAAAATTTCTTCAAGTTTTTTTCTCAATCAAAATTTTTTTCATTATCGCAAAATAAAATATTTTTGTTTTTTTTTTATTCATTCATCACAAACAAAACAACAAAAAAACAAATCGAATCACTACTTAATGTCGGCTCTTTCATCAATTAAATAATAATGAATTTTATATAGTGAGTTGCGCATCATTTTAGTGTTTTATATCATTTTATTTTACTTTTTTTTTTTTTTTATAAAAAGTACAAGACATAAAAATTAACCGACATAAATTCCAAAATAGCATTCAACATCAATAAATCAATCGGGTCTAAGACCTCCTATTAAAAATTTTATTTGATTTAATAAAAATAAAATAAAAAAAAAAGTAGCGCCAATAAAAAAAAATAAAAATTTAATTTTCGCAAAAAGGAAATAGGTATATTGGAGTTCATCTTAATTTGGAAATAAATAAAACACCAGAATAAGGAAAAAAAAAACTGCCCGTGGTGTATGCATCTTAAAAATTAATTTTTTTATATTTTTATATTTTATAATTTTTTTTGTTTTGAGAATTTTGTTTTTTTTTTTTTTAATTCTTTGAAGAATGCGAAGACAATGCCCTTTATATTTTACCTCAAGGCTAATTTAATATTAAACTTTTTCTTAGAAATTTTCTAATCAAATTTTTTTACAAATAGTGAGAAAAAAAATACGTTTAGAACTGGACCGAAAAGAAGACGCTATTAATTATAATTGCATATGTTAACGGTTAGTTTTGATGCTCTTGTTTTAGTATTTTATAAATTTTATTCAAATTTTTTGCATTCAGGTGTACTTAGTATTATAATGTTTGTTAGTTTCTTAAAATTATAATTCGATGTATTCTTGGTGGTTCTTGGATTCAAAATTTGGTTTTTATTCATCATTGTCTAGGAATATGTTCTGTTGCTTCTATGAGATATCGATGCGGAAGATATTTGAGAAGGAGGGCTGGAGTATCAAATAGCTTATGACTCCAGTAAGATGGCTCTCAAATTTTAAGAATAGTTGAATTTAAAAAATTGAAGGTTTTGAGAACCTATGGAATAGTACTATTATAGTAGACTATCAGTGGGTTTTGGATATATTGAGGATCATTTATACTAAAACAATGGTGTTGAGGTGATAATTATTAGAGCTGATGATTTATACTCTATTAAGTAGAACTTTCGTTGTGGGAAATATAAAATAAATAGAGGGTTTCAATGTTACAACAGATGTAAAGTTACAAGAGTGCATACACCTGTATGAGATTATCAACAAGTTGAATGATATGTTTTGGTCTAAATGGTTTTAAAAGGTAAATGATACGTGTGCCCATATTTGGAATTAATGAAATAAGTTTTTTGATCTTGGACTTTAGGTTCAAGCAAAAACATTACAATTGAAAATCTGATAAAATTGCTGTAAGGCAAAAAGTTTAAACTAATCAGTTCGTATAACCCGAGTATTTCTTAACACATAAGACTGTGGAGACCTGTAATTGAAAAAAAAATCTTTTAAATTAAATATAAGTCCGCTTGGCGGCATTAACTAATTATGTATTGCTAGGTTCTCCTTTAAAATAAGACTTTATTTTTTGTGAAAAATATTGTGCAGTCTAGAATCAAAAGTAAAACAAAACAAAAGCAACCAGGTAATTAATTCTAGAATCTAGACAAAACTTTTTAAGTGTTAATTATGATTAAATTTTCTTAGAAATGCAATATGCACGTTAACAGAACTTGGATTATGTTAAAGAAACCTATAAATGCACTAAAATGATTCAAAAACAAGAACAACATAAATTATATTTCACATACAAAAAAAAAATAAAAACAGAGGCCCCTTTTACCGTTAAAAAAATAAAATCACAACAAAATAAAATAAAAAACCAGAAGAAAATTTTTATTCATCATTCATTTTTTTATTTTAACTTATAAAGTGACTTCTTCTTCTTTCTCTCCGTTCACTTCCAGTAAATCAAAAAACCTAAGAAATAAGTAGGTTTTTTCCCAAGATTTGTTATTTTCGATTATAATTTTGTAATATGTTGGTTTTTTTTTCTATATACCGAATAGGTTTTCTTTATATAAAGTTATTTAACTGACAGTCTGTCGTTTTTGTTGACGAGTTGAAAGGAAGTTTTTAATTCATATTTATAATTCACAAAAGAAATTGGATGTGTAGCACCTAAATGAATTGGAGCTTTCAGAACTACTATGAAAACTGCCCTGTCGGCAGAAGTTTTAAAAATCATTCAAGTCCATACTGGAAGTTCGCGAGCACTCGACTCGTTGGCTCGACTCAATAGAACTTGTAATTAAGGCAGCGAAGTGACAAAAGTCTCCAAGTCAAAATCCTTGGAAAATTATGACTCAAAAAATAAGCTAAAAGTTGTCGAGGAATTTTAGCTAACGATGTTATAATCGCTATGGTGGACTTTCGGCACCTTACCGTGTTTAGCCATAAAAGGTGAAACAAAATCTTTTAATCAAACGAATCAACGCGGGTTTCACAATATTTTTGTCAACTTATATTACCTAACAGCATTTTTACATAAACATTCTTATTACTTTTGTTTTAAATGTAATCAATTCCAAGTCACGCATTATTTCATATTATTCTTTTTTAACAATTTGTTACCTGTTGTTGTAAAAAAAAAAAAAACAAAAAATTAAAAGAAAATAAATGAAAAATTTAAATTCCAAAAGTTGATATTGCGATGCTTTTCGTGTTTAAGTTATTAAAGAAAAAAACACAATACAATACTTTTTTACATACAAACTACAACAACTACTACAAAAGCGATGGCAACAACAGCACCAACAATAATAAAAAAGCTATGAAGAAAAAAAAAACAGTCAAAAACATAAAAATTTAACTCTGACTTAAAAAATAAAACAACATAACACTTTAAAAATAAACATAAGCAACAATAGCAGTAGAAATAAATAATGAAGAAAAACCACGGGGAAAAACACAAACAACAACACAAGAAAAAAGGAAAACTAAAATAGAAAAAAAAACAAAAATAATAAAACTTGAATATAGCAGCAATATTTAGGTGAAAGTAAAATATACTGAACCGTACATAGTTCCGAGTTAGACAATAATTTTTCTTCTTTTATTTTTCTCTCTACCACTTTTTGTACTTCTTCTTGCACCTCTTTTCTTCTGCCTTATCTTCTTTTACCTCTTTTTCTTTTCTTTCTTTCTTCCATTTCGTTATTTCGTTAAACTTTGACTTTTTTTCTCGTTTTGCTTTTGTATATATACTAATTGTTTTGGGTTAGTGAAGTTTTGAAGAAGATTACACAATCGACGACAATTTATTTAACATTACATTGTTTATGTTGAAAAAATGGTAACGGTTTTTTAATAAAAAAAAAGTAAAACTAAGAAAACACAAAGAGAAAAAATATAACTAAATATGTATATTGAAAAAAAAGTTTAAAAATTCAATATGAAAATTCATAATATGTACCTAAAAAAAGTGTAGTTATTGAATTCTGGAAGCTAAGTTAATGGATTCTTTGGAGGAATCTTCCGCAGACACATAAATTAATCCTATTAGATTTTTACTTGTACGGTAAGGCAAACATTGAATTCATCTTTCTCCTTAATCACAATAATAGTATGATTACAGTCTGAAGTTTCGAAGTTCGTATTTATAAAATATTTCTTTATTTCGGAATTCAATATCAATAGAGATGTGTAGTTAACATTCGTATTACAGTATAAAACATAAACTCGGAGTTACTAGAATTCAGTATTATTTCGCTATATTAAATCAGAGATTAATTTTTTCCATAAGAATCACTTTTAATTTATCAAAATTTAATGAATTCCTCTAGTTAGTGAACGTAATTTGATTTGTTTCTAAAATAGAATTTTTAAACAGGAATTACCGTTATTTTTCAACGGACGTTAATTCTTAATTATTATAATGAATATTACGTCCATTATATATGTCAGTAAAAGTAATTAGATTCATTTTCAAAGTACAATTATTTAACAGGAAATGCCGTTATTCCGTAAAAAAATTTATAAATAGAATAAAATGATTCAGGATCGCTAAAGTGAATCGGAAGTCTTGAAGACTGTCTAATTAAATTCTTTAATTTAAAGTAAGATTGCATAAACAACAGGATCTAAAAATCTTAACATGAGTTTAGTTTGCGTCTAGTCTAACCTAATTACTGTAAGGACAATGACAGCTGAAGGAGAAGGTTATTCACCTGTCTTTTTCAACTTTTTTAACCAACTGTCTTTTGTTTTTACCTCTAGGTCTTTTTTATTTTTGTTCCTCTTTAAGTTCTTCTCACCATTTACAAAAAAAAATCTTTAAAAACCACCATAGCACCAAAAAAAAAACCAAAACAATATTGAAAGCGTAAAAAATTGAGCGTAAAGCAAGTAGCATTGAAAAATTTTACAATTTTTTCATTTTTTTATAGTTTTATGCGAATTCATCATTATTATAAAATTTACATTTACCTATGTTAGTTTGTGTGTATATACATACTTTTTACAAAACAAATATTAACACAGATTAGTGCTAACGGCAAGGTAACTTACCAACTTTTATTGAAGAGGTAAAAAAACCATCGCACAATCTTTGTATATTTTCAAGCAAATAACAATAAAATAATAAAAGCATAAAGTATACTATATAAATACATGTATGATGTATACATATAGTGTATGGTGGCACATACACACTTTCGTATGTAAGCAAATAACAACAAAAAGAACAAAATTGAAATTGACATGAAACCTGTTGGTCTACAGGCTACAAAAACTCAAGAAATTAAACTAATAAAAATGAAGCAAAAAAGATACTTAAGATACTTTTTTGTTGTTTTGTGTTTCTGCTTCTTTTTTTTTTTTTTTAAAGCACTCAAACTTTTATCGTGTATATATTTGAAATCACTGCTGCTGCTGTTGCTGCTACTGTTACTTAAACATCATATTCATCACATATAATAATCAACCCGATGTAATGTAATTATTAAGATACACAGGTAAAAAGTAAATATACAAGAGTTATTATTAGATTCTAAAAGTAATAACAGCAAAAAAAAGAATAACAACACCTATAAAAAAAAACATGGAATGTGATAGGATGACCTATGAACGGTTATTTCATATATTCATTCTTATCTCATTTACAGGCAACCACTTATAACTGACAAGAGTCATAACAATTTTCTGTAATCAAAATAATGCATAAACGGGAAGAACTGAATTTATAGACACTTTTTTTTTATGTTCTGTACAATATTCAATTTCTTTTTTGTTTTTCTTTATCTAATTAATTTAATTTTTATTAAACAATTTGATGTTTTATCTTATAGATACAAAAACAAAATATTTTTAGATAATTATAATATTAAAGAAAAAAACTGGGATTCAGATTCAGGGTAAATTAAAAAAAAATAGATCCGTTCCTAGAAGTACAAGTAGCGTTTGAATTACTAGGAGTGCTTTGTCCTGTAACACTACTGGACCCTTCGGTGAATAGTAGTGTTACTTTATCTGGACAAACACCTGATTAATATCTTACAGAAAATGATAATGTGTCTAATGTGTCTTATAAGAATCAAATAAAAAAATCTTACCCGTAAATTCTGATAATAAATTGTGAAAATTATTTATAAATAAATTGCCTTTAAAGTTAGGGCAGCCAATCTTTCGATATATTAGATCTGAGATAAATTCTTCCATAACATTTTTTAGCAGACTCAGTTTTCAAAATTTCATGAATTCCTCTTGGGAGTTAGTGAAATTTGATTTGTTTCTAAACAAACAGGAAATACCGTTATTTTTCAATAATGAAAAATAATAATATGAACGTTCTACCTAATGTAGACGTTCATAAAACGTTAGTTTCTAGGCTAATATACTACAGACTACAGAAATGAAGAAAGTGGTTGAACTTCATGTATACTTACTGAAAGATATATATTAAAAATTAACTGCGCAAATCGAAACAAGTATATATATGGATCCGGAACACATTTGCTGCACAAGGTAAATCTTTACTATTTTTAACCTACTTCATACCCTTAATAAGTTATCCATAGCCATTAGACATTCTTTAAGTGCAAGTTTGAAAATTGTCATAGTTTTGTGGTATCAAACGGTACTGCAACTTATAGAAGCAACAACTCTGTCAGCTTGAATATAACAGTTGTCAAGGACAATAGAAGTGTAAAGAATATCTTATACAGTTTGCATTATTTCTTAAAATTCGAAAACTTTTAACAGTGCTTAGAGAAGATAGCAGACAGAATTTATCTTACTCTATTCTTGATTGTTTTAGGATCGCTTAAGATACCCGTGTCTTGAATTTCGACTTCTATATTAGTGTACAATACTAGCATGAGTTCTCTATTAATTTGTTTAAGAAATACTTTTACTTTTGGGTTCTTCCTACACTGTGTTTTATCGGTTTCTTCAAATGCTCTTTTAAAGTCGGTTAGTGCTATGTCCAAGCAAGATAATTGTTTTAGGGTTATTCTTAATGTGTTTCTAAGTTCTCTACAACTGTTTCTTTTGAAAAAAAGCCTAAAAAAAACCTGCCGGTTCCTTCAATTTCTCAATTCTTAAAAAAACCGGTTCTGTAATCAGCAGCGATGATCAGTGTCTTGTTTTCACTATGGAGTAAAGCTACCCCTCTTCAAATACTATAACAGCTTAGGTTTTAACAACCTTTCTCAGCGAATTTTACTGACTTAATGATACTTAATATTGAAACTTTCCCCTGATTCCACCATATTTGTTCTATTATAAATTGCAGAAAACTTGCTATTCTGTACCTTACCAACAGTTAAATGAAGCTAATAATAATAAATCTTTTACCTGTAATCCGGAAAGACCAAAAATATTGGGGTGGTTTTTTTTTATAATTCATATAAAGAAAAAAATAAAATTTTGGGACTGGGAGGATTTTTAAAGCATCATTAAAACTTTTTGAATAATTATTTCAATACTTAAACATAAAATTTTACATGCAATTAAGTTTTTTTTAAATATTAGGCTGGAGGGGATTTCCCAAAAACGGCAATTTTAAAATATCTTAGAACTTTAACTTTTTGCCATATTTGGCCCCCAAAAAAAAAACTTAAATTTATGTAAATGATTACTTAGATTTTTTATTGAATTCAATTAAAAGACTGATTTTTCTAAATTGTTAAGATCTGAGATCGGGGAAGCTTCTACTTTCCAGAGAAGAATTACTAGAAAAGCTAATCAAATTTAAATTGAATAATTAAATTTAAACAAATTGCTTAAAATAAATTCAAAAAGTTTTTACAAGTTAACAAAAATTTTCTTTGTTTAATTCAAGAAAAACAACAACAAAAATAGCAACAATATGTGAAAAACAAAGTGTATTTTAAAAGGGAAATTGTATTGAAAGAAGACAACAGAAAAATGTTCAAAATAATAATTTTCCTGACATTTTCAACTTTAATACATTTTGTTTAGTTGAATTTCCCCGTCAATAAATTTTCAATAATATTATTCACATATATCTTCCCTCTTTTATACCATATTAAAAGTTAATATTATTTAAAAAATAAATAGAAAATTTATATAAACGTATTTAGTAAAAATAGAAGTAGAAGAACGATATGATTTTATAAAAAATTTGATATAAATAAATAGAAAGAAAAATGTATATAAATATTTTTCTTTTTCCCCAAAAAATAAAATTCTAAATCTCTATTTATTTGTTAAGGCAGTTCAAAAAATCTCTTGTCCCTTCAAATCAAACCCGAATAAATCTTTCAAACGAACAGCAAATAAAAGGGATTACTTAAAAAGATTTTCTATGAAAAATCTTAAAATTTTAAAATCCAACTATTCTAATTCAACTCTTCTTCCTAAAATATTTCGAAAGACGGGAACTCTCATTAGGTAATGAACTACAAAGGCAGCAACTCAGATTTGGTGACCAACTACAAATTCAATAACTCTGATTAGATAACCAACTACAAATTCGACAACTCTGATTAGGTTCCTAACTACAAGAACGGGAACTCTGATTTGGTGACCAATTATAAAAACGGTAACTCTGCCTTGGTAACGAACTACAAAGACGACAACTCAAAGTTTAATAATTATTTCCAAAACTTGTAGCTCTAATTAAATAACCAATGCGTAGACTACAATTTTGATTAAGCAACTAGCTAACCAAAAACGACAACTCTGATTTTTTAAACAACTTCTAAGATCTAAATTCTGATTTGTTAACCAAGTAAACACAAAGAATATCCTCCAAATTATACTGGAGGAAATTTTCCATTCAGATTTGGTAAAAAAAATACAAGGTCTGCATAATGTTATTAATTTTACACATCTTAAAGCATGAAATTGTTGCTATAAATTAGGCTGACGGCCCCAACCCTCCGCTAAATATTTATTAAAATTGAAACCACAATTTAGTTAACCGATAGTCAAAACTACCGAACAGGAGATCCGTTCAAACTTGTTTTTTCATAGGTATTAAAGTAATAGATAATGTCTTCAACTTTTAAAAAACATCCTAAAATAGTTTGAGGCTATTATCGCCTCAATGAATTACCTAGAGGGCTTGTTATGGAATTGTTTCCATTTCGATTTTCTAATTTTTGACTTTCGACGCAGGTCTCGCACATTGGCAATATTTTTGGATTTTGCCGCATTTAAATTTTCAAATTTTTGTTGAAATTAAAGTGGGATCCCTTTTAAAAAAATTTTTCTTTCTTACGTTTACGTGCCCTAAGGTTTGGTTTTTAAAAGAGAATATATTTTGACGAAATGTATATTTTCTATTTTATTTTTTTTATATATTTTCCCCATCGTTTTTTTTTTGGCTCCTGTCTTTAAAAATATTTCTTTTTTACCCGATTATAAAAAAGTTAGAGCTAAACTACAGAAAGAAATTCAATACGAGATTTTTTCGAAGAACTGAAAAATAGAAAATGGGAAAAACCAACAAACAAAGAAAGACTAAAGAAAATTTATTTTTCAGGATATTTCTCTACAAAAAAAATAATAAAAAATAAAACAGAAAAACAGCATAAGAAAAAAAGCAATTCGATTCTTAAAAAAAGTTTTCCTATATAATAATTTTCTTTTTACCTTAACTTCTTTTTACTTCACTTTTAAAGAATGTGGCTTTAGGAGAAAAGTCTCAAAGAAATTGGCCTCCAACTTAAGGGTAAAAAAGTTTTTGCAATAAAAAAGGTTCTTAAAATAAAATTTTGTTAGAAGACCTCATTTAAAAAATACGCTGGAATGACAGATTTGGAGTATTGTAGATTTTAAATCAAAAGCGGAATGAAGTAAAATTCTTCATTTAAAATAAAAATGTCTTTAATTAAAGTAAAACAGTTTTCATTTTAAATAAAAACATCTTCACTTAATGTAAAAAGTCTTCCAGTTAATATAAAAATAGCATATGTATCCATATCCATATAGGTTCTAGATATAGTTTTATTTGAGACTTTGATACAAAATTATGGTATACTATCCTTCCGAAACTGTGATAAATATAAGAACGTCAATGTCGACAGATTTAGAGGATATTGATCCCCAATCCGGTTTGAAAGTTTGAAGACAAATTATATAGACGATCACAAAATCGGGGTACTTCCCAATTTCCGTAAAGCTTGTGCTTTAAATTCGAGAATCTGAACTAACATTACTTGTAGAATTTGGATTCAAAATTGGAGTATACTCTCCTTCTGAAAACACTGACATATAATTGTAAGGGAGCGGCATGTTAAGAATGAGAAGTGATTGCAGAGTTTGAAGTTAAAATCAGGATATTGCCCCTTTGTGGTATTTTATATTTCTCTCGTCCCAGAAAATAACTGGTATAAATGTACGAGAATCTGAACTATATGTGATTTAAGAGTACGGATTTAAAGGTATGGGATATCCTTTTTCCAGAATATGTATATATGTATAACGGTAAATGCAGACTTCTTTATTAGAAGAAGACTTAAAGACCATAATCAAACTTCCTATCTTAAAAGTCTTATGACTCTTCGTAACCTCGAAACAAAGACTAACTTTAATTTTCCTTATAATTAGAAACTTTTTTCCGCAAACATATTTTAGAAAATTTTTCCTAGAGTCAAAGGATACCATGCCATTTTCTTTTAAATATTTTCTAGTTAAATATTTTGTTGTTTGCTTCTTATTCTTTTTCTATTTTTCTTTTTCCACTTTTTCTGTTTTTGTTTTAAATTTATATTTTTCTTCACTGGTTCGTTGTTTTTTTTTTATGGCTTCGTAATATTTATCCGTCTGTTGAAATCGTTTCCGCCACGTAATATCCTTATCCTTATTATTATACAAGGATAGTAAAAAAAAACAGCAACAAAATATATAAATTTATTTATATTTTAACTTTATTTATGAATACAAGTATATTTGTATATGTATACACATACATTTATAATAATAATAAATAACAGTATATTTATATATGTATAATCATATACATATATTATGTAGCATGACATTAAAGTGTATCGGCGACATAATTAAACTTATTTTGGCAGAAGGTATCAACTAGCATTACGACTTTTTGTCAAGTATATAATACTTTTGTATCTTAAGTAATATTTTAATGAGAAACAAAGATTATGTATATTGTATTAAATAGATATTTTTTATTTTTAATATTTTGAAAGATTTCTTTGTTTGAAGAATCCATACTTAGGGGATTGAGTCTAAAGGAGACTTAAAGATGTCAAATTCAGGTAATTATAATAAAATATGTGTTAGTTAATATATTCAGGCATTTACTAAATAAATTCAGAATTTTTAGAGTATGATTTAGAATTTTTCTAAATAAATTCAGATAATTGTTTTTAAATTCAGTATTTTACTAAATATATATATATAAATTTTTTATCCATTTTCAGATTCTATTTATTTTTAATTAGAAATTTTAAAAACTAAAGAAAATCCCATATTTTGGGCATTATGACCTGACCCGAAGTAGTTCAAAGAATTTAGTGCCCAATTTTGTAAATGATTCTTTCAAAAACTAAAACAATGGCACGTTATTTTTTGAAGATTATGTTTGGAGAGAAGTTTTTAATCAATAGGTGAATTGAAATTGTCGTAGAAAATCTGTTTGAACCATTTTTGATTCATGTTATTCCGTCTTCTGGAAAATGGGGATCTTCTTTTCCTTTGGCTCCGCCATTTCCTTAACGCCACTGAAAAAGCATTTCCAAAAAAATTTTTGAGGTAAAAAACAATTAGTTGTATTTACACACAAAAATTTCTTTTTAAAAAAAAAACTGAAGTTATTTAGAAAAAAAATAACATTATCAATGCTCCACATTTATATCTAATTTCGAAATTTTTAATTATTAAAAAGAATTTATTTATTTAAAGCTTTTAAAGAAAAAAGGGATCTGCCATCGATTAAAACAAATGTCTGACTTTGGACAAAGCAGACTGAATTAGGCAGATTAAAAATTAAATTTAATATTTTCTAACTATAGAATGGGCAAGCACTTCAACCACATAAGTCCCGCGGTCAATACCTCACAACATTCTATATACTAAGGATAACAGGCATTTTCCCATTACCTGTGCATTTAACCTGCAAGTGCATAGAAATAACTTGGGTTGAGCAAAAAACTCTAGCAAGCCATGAATTCAACGATCCATACGAACTAAACGTTGAATCTGCAAAAAGGTTCCCTTGATTTGAAGTAATCTGCAACAACGCCCTCAAAAATATCATCAATGTAAGCTGTGTGGTCATGGAAGTGGAAAAAATACCGTTGTATGCGCTATTTGTGTTAAAAGTCATGCGCTACTTAATGCGCCACTTAAATTTACTAACCAACCAGGGACAAGACAATGTGTATTATATCTTATATATTATATATTTTAACACTAATTCTTCAGGGAAGCATTTTAATATTAATATTAAATAATAATTAAATAATAATATACAAAAAATAAAGTGTACATCTTCAAAATTTTTTAAAATTTTCTAAAGTCTTCATTCATTTAAATTTTTATTTTAAATTTTTAACAAAAGAAAAAAACTTCTGCAAAACCAAAAAATCATTTTTGATCAAAATATAGAACATTTCCATCTCTCATTTTATTAGTTTTATTTTACCAATTTTTTTTCAGATTCTGAAAATTTTTTTCAAATTTCTAAAAAAAAGTTTTTCAAGTGTTCTTTAAAACGTTGCAAAAAAATTTTATAAACTCTATACAAAATTTTTGTGTAAAAAATTCTGAGTGAGTGAAAAATTTTTTGGATGAAAAGAAAAGAACATGAGAAAAAATCAGAATTGTAGCTTTTATATGCATTTATTTAAATTTTCTTGGCTTCTAAAAATTTAAAAAAAAAAACTAAAATATTTTTCACTTGAAAGAAAGAGAGAGAAAATATCGTGTATTCTATTATTTTTTTTTTCATAACTAAAAAAGTTTTTGATTTCGAAAAGTGTTTTGTCTAAAAGCAAGAAAATGGAAGAAAAATGATAATTAGGTAAAAGTTGCAATCTACTTAATATTGCATAATTATATACAAAAATTTGTATATATATACTTCGATATTATATATAATGAGAAATATTTCACCTGTATTGAAATTTTTGAAATTATTTAGGGCATTTTTTTTTATAAAATACTTAACCACAGTTCAAAATTTAATTGGAAGGGCGTATTGGAATGTCTTAGCTTGATTAGAAAATTTTAATTAAATTGTTATATAAAGATGGGGAATAAACTTGTAAGATTATGAGAAAATTTATTAAATTCTCAAAATTTTAAGAGGCAGATCCATTAAACGGTCTCATATCACAATTAAATGGAC
The DNA here is from genome assembly GCA_963082915.1 of Dolichopus griseipennis. NCBI lineage: Eukaryota > Metazoa > Arthropoda > Insecta > Diptera > Dolichopodidae > Dolichopus > Dolichopus griseipennis. The sequence goes on along the minus strand of OY720445.1, from coordinate 80,640,906 downwards.
AAGAGCAGGGTTAGAACCTAGTCTAAGTGCTTATTTCCGGAATTTAAAATACTTGCCTAAAACAATATCCATTAAAAATTTTTATACTGGAGCAGAGAGACCTGGTATTATAATCACATATAGAAATCGAATATAGCAGGTGCTTCTTAAGCTCGGGAATTGTATATGTAAATTTGATTGAATTTACCAAACGAAGGAAGACAAAGCAGACTTAAAACATCAGGCAGAAAAAAGAGGGAAAAGGATTTATTGAAATTAGGGCAATCATTATAGATGAAAGAAAGGTCTTTAACGCCACACTCCAAGTACAATAGGACCATTGCTTTTCTTAAGTGGAACATAAGAGCACTGTTACCTTTAAATCTTTTGCGCATTTACTTAACAATTTTTGTCTTTTAAAGGCTTTATATGAACTTAAGATGTTTTTGGAAGCCTTTTTGATAATTTCAATAGATCTTACTTGATTATAGATCTGCTACTTAGAAGTAGAGTTAATACTCTATGATTTTTTTTTGTTTAAATTGAAAAGACTTCTGTCGTCTTCAGCCTGTTCCATTTTTATGAGACCCATAAAAGTTCTAATATACTCTTTGTTGTAAATACTGTAGTTTATCTACTATTATCTATTATGCGGTATGATCTGCTTTAGAAATGTACTGATGTCATGAAGAAGTATCCCGTAAGATGTATGTCATTTTTCAATCCAGCTGCAAAGCTTAAGTTTTTCTTAATTTTCTGGATGAACTTAAGTTTACAAGGCGATCCGCGTCTTCCTTTCTTTAACGCTTACATGAATTTGCCCTATCACCTACAATTGGTTCGTTGATAATGATTCCATTGTTAAAATTGAAGTATCGCCTTTCATAATACAAAATGCCAAAAATCGTTCAATTGCCTTTCTTGATGACTCGTCCCGAAGCCTTCAAATTATATAACTATAAACTTATCAAAAATAAATTACTAATCAATATAGAAAACTAATCATAACTTTCAAATCAATTTCTAATAATTGCTACTTAAAAAATTTATATACCAAATCTTACTTAAACTTGTTACTTAATTTTTTAATTGTTTAATTTCTGAAAAAAAAAAAACTTGTTCGTAATTTTATTCATTTTTTTTTTATATTTCAAATTCATTTTTTAAGCTATTAGCTACTCAATCACTTAAATATACAAAATGAAAAAGACTTTTTTAATCTTATTTTAAAGTAAAATAAAAATAAACAAAAAAATTTTATTTATAAATAATAAAGAAAAAAAAATTGTACAAAAAAATTAAAAAAAAAAAAGTACCTTATAGAATATTATATTGAACGCGATTACATTACACATTATACTGTGGTTCAATATTTTATGCTCAATTTATAACTTTTCAACCGTTTTAATGGTTTGATATGACCAAAACGAAGAAAATTACGAAAACAAAATCAAAAAAGAAAAAAAAAAAAAAACAGCACAAATCAAAATAAATGAAGAAGAAAACAAAAAAAATATAAACTACAAAACAACGCCAACATTTCTAAAAAAAAAACAGATATAAATGTATGGATACAAATATGTAAGATTTCATTCAAAAATACAGTTGGGGTCATGTACAAATGTTAATAGGTCATTAACTGTCAGTAAAAATGATTATTAGTTTGAAGATCGAAAGAAATACCCGAATGTAAAAAAAAATATCAAATTTCGGAACTTTTTCGAAACTTTTTCGGAACTTTTTTCTTGTATAAATTAAATCTTACTTTGCAGCAAGCTCATTTATAATCATAAAAAATGATTGTTGGGTTAAACTTCGGAAAAAAAACGTGGTTGTCTAAAAAAATGTGAGAATTCGGAACATTTTCGGAACTTTTTTTAAATGAAACCTTACTTTACAGCAAGGTCATTTATAATTATCAAAAATTATTGATAGTTTGAAATTTGACAAAAAACCTTGATTTTTGAAAAATATGAAATATCGAAACTTTTTCGGAACTTTTTTTAAAAGAAACTTTACTTTCCAGCAAGGAAATCTGGCAGAAAAGACTAAATTTCTATACGCCTTTTAAATATATAGTACTACTAATTACCGGTTGATTTAGTTTAAACTGACCGGACTTAGTCTGTAATATTATGTGAACGAAATAGTGATGATTATAGAAGCATTTAGTCATGTTTTAGTATTCGAACTCAGAAAAAAAAGTAGTATTCTATGAACAAAACAATAATGTTTGTAGTAAATACATATATAACTAACTTTATTAAAGTTTTCAAATTTAAAAGAAGTTGTTATTTTTGGGTAATCTAAGTCCTCACGGTATAATTAAATTAAGAAAATTTAGTAGCTGCAGAAATGGATATAATCTTAGCGCCATCTCCTCTGCAGCTCATTTCCATCATTGACTAAGTCTTACCCAAGGGATCTGAGCTATAATCTTAAATGAACGAAAAAGTTACAAACATTGTTTTTGATTTAGTTCTGTTTAAGGATAACGGTAAATCCTCAAGAAACCTTTCAAACAATTTTCAATTTCCAATTTTCAAGTATTAAAGCAGGGGTGAAGTAAGTCATCAATTGTCCAGCAGGGGTGAAGTAAGTCCTTCTCCCTGGAGCATTCTAAAATTTAAAATCTCAAAAACCCATTTCTAATCATATGACCTTAACTGTATTTAAAACATTTAATATAACAAAGGAAAATACAAAAAAAAACTAATATACTAGCTTTATATATTGAAATATTACAAAGTGTGTGCATATCTGACGCCTAAATAAAACAAGCAGCGTCATCTTCTATAGATTTTGCTTTTTTTGTTTTGTATATTTTCTTGGTTTGGTTTTGTTTTTTTTTTTTTATTTAACATTTTTATCATTTGATGTATGGGTTATAATATTTATTCTATTTTATCTACAGATTTTTTTTTTTTTTTTTTTTTTTTTATAAACATTAAAATGGAAATAGAGACATGTTCATAGATATATACATACAATTTATATATTTTATATATATTTTTAAATTTATATATAATATTATATAGAATTTTATATTATATATTATTATATAGCTAACTCAATATTGTATTTTATCATTTTGAGTTTTTTTTTTTTCTTATAATTTGTATATTTTTTTTTAATTTTACTTTAAAAAAAAAAATTTAATTGTAAAAAACCAAATTAAAGAAACAAACATACATAGCACTATCAAGCTTTATGAAAAAAGACTTAAATATCCGATTGCTTTTAAAAGAAGTTCTTTAAAGTATTGTAAGGCAATGCAATATACAACCACAAATATTGAAAATGATTTATTTATAAAAAAAAAAAAAAAAAAGGGAAAAATATTTTTATGTTTGGTGATTATTTTTATGTACAAAATTCCCCTTATTTTTATTTTCTAATAAGGGAAATTACCACAAATTAAATTATTTCAAAATTAAATTGTTTTAGATTCAATATTGAATGGTCCATTGTATGTATAAGTTTATCATAAAATTAAATATTAAATAAATGCATCGAGTTAAATTGCGTTGAAGTCAATTAGTCCAATCGGCGTTAAATAGATTTGAAAAAAATTACTTATATATAAATGTTATAATTATAGATATGTATGTAGAATATTTATAAATATGAACTCAAAACTTTAAAACTGTACAAATATGTAGGAAACACTTGTTTAAGCTTTGATGCTTTGGATTTATAGAATTTGTTCTTAGTTATTTTAAATTTAATTGAGATATTAAATTTTTTAATAAATTATACAAATCTGGGGTTCTGTACATTCAATTCAAATAATAAAGTGTAGGGTATTACCCTAAACGTGAATGCACGGTTTAGTATTAACCTAAACGTGAATTTTTATATAATAGGCTTTGTTATCTAGTCTACCCATACATAATTAAGAATCAGTGCTTTAACATTTTAAAGTACCAATACCCTACTATTTACCCTAGCGTACTAGATCGTTCTATTAATTCATCTCGTATTGCTAGAATTCCACTGTATAAAAATATAAGTGGGATGGGTTAGTGGGTAAGCATTTGGATACCGAGGAAGTGCGGGTTTGATTCCCGTACGTATCATAAATTTCATAATTGATTTTTATAAATCCCCATGATGACCAAAGATAATTTAAAATATACAAATAAATAATATAAACATAATAAATAATATTACTTATAAATTCATAGAAACTATTAAGAGTTGGTGTATAACGGGCCACAAAATCTATGGGTTAGGATGACACATGCAATCGCCCATATTTAAACAACAACAAAAACAACAACAACAGCAAAAAATAAATTTCGTTAATTATTTTTTCAGCATTATGTTTCACAATTTCTTTCGATTGGTACATCAGTTGCCCTTTTGGAACAATATGAGATATTTACCCACTTTAGGCATTTGTTCTCAAAAAACTGTGTCGAACTGAATTTACTGTTGATGGAGCACTATTGATATTTTTAAAAAACGATTAACATATTCATCAATCACACCAAACTTCCAAAACTCAGAAATCAATAGCTTTTATGATGAATTTCGAGATTGTATTTGTATATAACATGTAGCCTTCTTCTTTGTACTTTGTACTTTGTACTGTCTTCACGTCGACAAATACTAACAACTACAATATCGTCTAAAAAGCCTAGTATTACTCAAAACTATCTAATAAATTAGATAGCCGGTATTAAAATTAAAATAACTGAAAATCACAAAAGAAAACATTTATGATATTTTGAGAATGAAAATAATTTGAAATTGAATACAGCAATTACCGTTATATTTTGAATGTGATTAAAAAAGTATAGCAAAGCTTTAATAATTCAACCTTTAATACAATTGTAAAGAAAAATACCTATGTATATATATATATTTATATATATCTATAGATTAACATATAATAAACATACAAAACTTCATATATAAATATGTACATATATAACAATTCTTTAAATTATACCGTTAAATAGTTTATTTTACTTATAACATAATCTTTTTTTTAATATTAATTACTTTTCAAACACATATGCCTGTACATAATATATTCCCATATATATATTTAAAGATTGTATGTATATAATTTGTACTTGTACCCCACCTTAACCCAAATTCTCTATATATATATGTATATGTATACACATAGGTATAATGATAAAAACTTATATTTTAGTCTTTTTAAATAATTAATTAAAGCAAGTATTATAACTATTCATATAAAATAAAATACAAAACACAAAACTAAAAATATTTATAAAAAAATAAGAAAAACAAAAAAATAATAACAACAAAATAAAAAGCAAAAAAAAAACATTAATTTCTAACATAAAAGTGGAAAAACTAATAGTGAATATTATTTTTTTTATAGTGAAATGAAATTTAATAATATCGTAAATACAAAATATTATCTAATAAAACATACATATATGTATGTACCTATGTATATTTATATAATAAAGAATTAAAAACAAATACATAATAATAATAGTAATAATAAAATAAAAAAAAAAAAAAAAAAAAATAAAAAACAATGTTACTTCAACTTTTTTTTTTGTATTTATTATTATTATTATTTTAATTTTTAATCAAAATAAAAACACCACAAATCACTTTACGCACGCATCAATCCCAATATCGCAAATATTCGTAAATATATATATGTATATGTATACATGTATACGGAAAAATTATTATAATCATTTTCTTTGGTTTTTCATTTTCTTCAATTTTCTTTTTTTTTCAATTTTTTTTGTGTGTTACACTTTTTACTTTTTACCCAAACCCAACTTTACTTTTAAACACAAATTCGATCACACATACCTACATCCATACATACATTTAGACATATATTGCTTCCTTTTAAAATATATATATATATATATAAATCCTTAAATATATGCATGTAACTATGTATATAGTATTATTATAATATAAAAAAGTTTTAATATACTTTTAAAACCAAATTTTAACAGAAATATATATATGTATATACATATATATGTATTAAGTATTAGTACACAATTTTATATTTGTATGTATGTATGTATGTAGGTGGATTTTTTAATAAATGTTAATCAATTAGGGAATTATAAGAAACTTATCTGTCATGGAATTCCCCTAATTTATTATGAATTGTTGTTCCCAACCAACCTTTTGTTGTTAAATTATTTGCAATGGTGTTAAATAGTGAAATAAAAAAAAAAAAAAAAAACAACAACAACAAAAACAAACAGAAATATCATATACTAAACATATCCATTCCCGTTTAAAAGAAAGAAATTTAAAGAAAATTAACAACAAAAAGAGAGAAAGAGAAAGAGAGAAAATAGTAAGTAACATATTAAAAAAAATTAACAGAACAAAGCTATGAAATAAAATAACATAACATTACTACAAAAGTTGATATGTAATGTAATATTGTAAACTGTAATATCATATGACTTACATTACATGAGTGTCATATTTACGGTATTTTTAATTCACACACACATTCATTATAAATTTAAAAAAAAGCCTACATATCTGAAAAATTTCTCTATCTCTCTTCCTTTTACTCTCTCTCTCACTCTCTGTCAAAAAAAAAAAAATTGATTACATTTGATTTTGGCGACTTATACTATTGGCGACTATTACTCTTGTTGACTTGTTTTGGTTTTACCTACTCTAACTGTGTATATCTGTTGTGATTTGCATGTGACTTGTTAGTTGTTTTGTCAGTGTATTAACTTGTGACTGTGAGTTGTAGTATTATATGTGGTGACTGGTGAATTAAGTTGCGTTGCGAATTGTTCAAGCAAGTGTGAGAAACTTTCTCTTTTTTTTTTTTTTTATTTTGTCACAATTAAATAAAAATGCGTACATGTGTTTGTGAACTGTGAATATTTAATTTTAATGTTATTTTAATATTTTAACCGTATTACCAAAATGGAATGTACTTAAATTTTGGTTTGAGAATTGAGTACCTAATCTGTTAAAATTAAAATTTATTTAAATTTTATTAAAAATTAATTTCAATAAAAATATAAAAGAGTTTGACATTTTTTTTTTAAACATTTTACAGTTTAAACTGTAAAACAAAGTGAATTTACAGAATATAAAAAATTCAGAAAAAGGAGAGAGAGTGAAAAGGAAAAATAGACAAAGAAAATTGTTTTTTATTTTAGAAAATTGAAATAATAAAAATTCAGTTCCGATTATCAAAGTGCCAATTGGCAATAGCCAAGTATCAAGTGCTGGTCTGGCAGTAATTTAACATGTTAATGAAGTAAATTCAAAATTAAAATGTGATAAGTTAACTTTTCACTAACTTATATTTTATATGTATGTATGTATGTACCTATTACAGGATTTAAAAATCGTATTTACTTAATTCACTAATAAAATGACGGTATATCATCTGTTAAATAATTAATAAATTAAAAAAATTTCTTTATAATAACTACTAAAGTATATATACATATTTGCTTACTAACTATAGAATTAAATATAGGTCCTTTATAGGTATATATACTTATTAAAATCTTATAAAATCTCATTTAAAAATCATTGTTTTAATCGAAAGTCGTTTTTATATTGCTTTTAAATATTGTTGTTGTTGTTGTTCTAAAATTGATTTCATACCTTAAAGTCTCTTTAATTTTTTTTTTTTTTTATTATTTTTCTGATGATTTTAATTGAACAAATATATATACATACCTAACTACATAATACCCATGCATCTACTACTATCCACCTAGTATAGTATAAGTATCAACAGACTGCTATATATTTCTGTTATCAAAATATATGTAATGTTAAAAATTCATTTAACATTTTATTATATTTTCTAACAAACACATTCAAAATTAAAATTTACATCACCACTACAAACATACAAAAATTAATCAAAAAAAAAAAATAAAACAACAACTAAAAATAACAGAAAGAAAATTGATTTTCTTTGTTCTGTATTTTGTAGTTATACAAACCTTCATTACCATATACCATAATACAGAGTGTAGAAACAGTAACAGATGTTATGTTAAAATTAACATGTGTTATGTTAAAATTAAGAAAGTTAATAAGATGAGTAAAAGAAAAGATATTGAGAATGTTTCATACAAAAAATTGAGTTGTATAGTGAGAGATAAGTAAAGAGAAATACTGTAAATTAAAATTTTAATTATATTTAGTAGTTACTACTTACTAGTTAGTACCTAGTGGTTTGATTTGAAGATAAGTGATTGTTGATTAAAAAAATGGTACTACGGCTAACTACTAAATGTTAACTTAATATTTTTTAATTATTCATAATTATTAGGTATCTAAATATTTATTATTGTTGTTTTTTTTTTTTATTTAATTCTAATAACATCTGTTTGTTATTATTGTTGTTGTTGTTGTTATTACATATGTATTTTTTATTTCTTTTGTCATTTCATCAGTTTTTAAAAAAAAAATTTTCACTTGAATTTGTTTTTGTTTCTGTAAAAGCAAAGTGTGAGTTATTTTCGAATACATAATTTGTTGTTGTTTTTTTTTTTTATTATTATTATTATGTTATTTTCTTCACATTTATGGTTAATTATTTTTTTTTTTTTTTTTTCAATTTTTTACTCTGTTAGTTGTTGCTCTGTGTTGTTAATTTTTATTTAATTTTTTTTTTCTTTTTTATGATTTTTTGAAATACGAAATTTACGTCAGTTACGAATTTAGTATGCAGGTTAGGTAAACAAGTTTTTATTTTATTGTATTTTTTTTTTATTCACAGTTTTTTTTTTTTAAATTCGAATATGATTTTTGCTTTATTTTATATTCACTGTTGTTATATATAACTAGATGTATTACATTTATATATATTTATATACATATTTCATTAAAGTATAGTTATTTATATAAATGTGGTTAAAAAAACTGTGTTTAAAAATGTTTAAATCAAGAAATTTAAATAAAAAAAAACAATAAGACAAACTCTAATTTAAATTTGAAAATTTAACATAATAACAACAACAACAATTTACACCCTCATATATTGTACAGGGTTAACACATGATTTACACATTAATAAATTTATTTTAGCCATACAAAGAAAAGGAATTTGTAAAAGTATATGTATACATAACTATTATTTGATAGATTTTATTGTAAACGTCAAATTATATTGATAAGCCTATAGAAATAGGTATGTAAATTGTCAAATAATAAAACTAATAAATTTTCAATTGAAATGTCTTCTAAAATGTCAAAAAGTTAGTTTTTATTACGTTTACCCAAATAATTATTTTGACATTTGAAAATTTTTAATAAAAGAGGTTAGTGCATTAGATTATAATTTATATATCAAAAACCCAACCCTACGATAATTTCATTTCAGAAATGATTTAAGATTATACACATACAGGGTGGTCGCAAAACGACCGATATATTTTGAATGTTTAATAACTTTTTTATTTAATGGTTAATTATTATTATTATTTTTTTGTTATACGGTATATTAATGGGGAATATTTTTAGCTTAAGTAGAAAAATTATATCCCGCAAGTGGTGACCATTTTCGGCTTCGCATATTCGAAAATAATATTGTACTGTTCCATTTCCAATTCCCAAAGTTTTCTTCACAAAATTCGAAAATAAATATAAAAAATTTAAATAAATTTAAAAAGTTATTAAACATTCAAACAATATCGGTCGTTTTGCGCCACCCTGAATAACATGTAAAAACAACCTAAATTTTTATATTTTTTATAACTTTTCGTAATTTTTGATCGTTGTTCTGTTGTGTACTGTTCCATTTCTAATTCCCAAAGTTTTCTTCACAAAATTCTGAAATAAAAATGAAAAATATAAATAAATTTAAAAAGTTATTAAACATTCCAACCATATCGGTCGTTTTGCGCCACCCTGTATATAATTGAAAATAATATTAGGCCCGAAGAGAAGATTAGTTGAAAGTTGTGTCTTTTAATGTAGACTTTGAAATGTGGTTCCAATTTATAATTTATTTGAAAAAAAAAAAAAAAAAATTGTTTTAACTGTCAAAAACTACTACTAATAAAAATTTGACACTACAGTACATAACATTAAGTTCTTATTAACGATTTAGTAAAATGTCATTGATGCGGGTCTTTGTAGCAACATACAAAAAACTTCACTTAGGAGATATGTAATTGTATATGTATAAATCCTTTAAGAATTTTCTTGCAAACCCATAGCGATTTCTCAAATCCCAACGTCATAAGTCCCTTTTTTAAGGCATTCTTCGGAATTCCAATTTTTTTCTGTAGTATTCTAGCTTAGTTTAAACGGATAGAGATTTAGAGAGTAGGGACTTACAACATTATAAAAGTTTTCATCAACTGTCAAATAGAAATACATTTTGGATCTAGAAGCGATGCGATACTTTAATGCGCCTAATATACTCTTTAATGTTCACATTCAATTTGCGAATTTAATTCCTCTCAGAATTTTCTTGCAAACCCATAGCGATTTCTCAAATCCCAACATAATAAGTTTTACTTTCAAGACATTCTTCGGAATTCCAAATTTTTTCTGTAGTATTGTAGCTTAGTTTAAATAGATAGAGATTTAGAGAGTAGGGACTGACAACATTATAAAAGTTTTCATCAACTGTCAAATAGAAATACATTTTGGATCTAGAAGCGATGCAATACTTTAATGCGCCTAATATAATCTTTAATGTACACATTCAATTTGCGAATTTATATGAATTTTCAATCATAATTGAACACATGTTCATCTGAACATTTTATTACATTTAATTTAATATAAAATCACTATGTAATTTGCAGATCTACATGTTAAAAACTTGTCGGCAGACTAAATTGCAAAACTAGTGACGGTTAGAGTCTCTAATTAATTTTTAATTTAAAATTAAAAAAAAAAAACAAAAGAATTGTATTATAATTAACAAATTAATTTGATCATAATCAAAAATCATCAAACTTATTTACTAACTAATTAATTATTCAAAAAATAAAAAAATCTACAAAATAAAAGATGTGTTGGCAAAAGTATTTTTATATTTAAAAAAAATATCACCTTCATTTATTTTTCAGGAATTAATTTCAATGACATTTGAATTAAAAAAAAATATAATAATAATAAAAAACTTATTATTGAAAGTTTCTCATTTTAATAACGTAATTTCTCATTTTTTTTATTTTTACCCATTTTTAGTATAGAAAATAATGAGCAATGAGCATTTTAAGAATAAAAATTTAATTTTAAATATTAAAATTTAAAATGAGAGAAGAGAAGATATGAGACAATATGAGATTTGAAACTTAGAGTCTCTAAATTTAAATTTCTGAAAAGAATTTTTCGATGAGACAAAATTTAATTAAAAAAAGAGGAAGATTGTAGTAGAATAGACTGTGCCAACTCTGGGATACTCGTATGACCGTAATATAGTCATTATATCATCAGGTTAATTACTTTAGACAAAATTTTACATACACTACTTATTTGGCTTTCAGTTATGTACAAAAGAAAATATAAGTTGAAGAGCAGCTCTTCGAACCTCTTCCACAACGCGGAATATATTTTATTCAAACGTTGGCCATTTAAGTTAACTACTATTGACTAAATTTCAGATATACAGCTGTATTAGGTATAGAGTATTGCTCAAATAAAAGAAGAATTTAAATGGCAACTACTGGAACCCACTGCACGAACTTTGGCTATAAAACTAAACTAGGACGAACGGAAGGACGGACAGACATAGCTAGATCGTTTTACTTATCGATTCCAAATCAATCCATAATTTGAAGTCTACATCTACATCCCTCTCCTTCTCTGCGTCACAAACGTAATGGCAAATTTAGTTTACCCTTTTGATTTTAAGTCATACAGGTTTAAAAAAAATGTTAAGTGATTCACAATTTATTTTAAATTTAATTTTAACATTTTTTAATTAGTTTTTTTATTATGTTTTTATTTTATTATTTTTATAGAATACCTACCAGGGATGAGAGTGAATCATAATTGCATTTTATTTTAATTTGTATTGCATCTCAATCTAAATAAAGGTGTGCCATTAACCTCTATGACGCTTCAAAAGGTCTTTTGACGACATACCACCTATTACGTTTTGTAAAAAAAAATTCTTTATTCAAATGAAGTGTAAATGATACCCGATAATTATTGGAAAATTTAATTTACAAAGACTATTTTTATTTTAAAAAAGACAAAATCCATTTTGAAAATAGAAAAAGGACCGAGTTCTTATTAGTTTATAATTATACACTTAATTAAGCAGATTTTGGAATCATATTCCGTCCAATGTTTTTCCTAAAGTTGGTAATTTGTATGTGTACTACTTAATTAAATTTAAGAAGAATATTTACACCTTTCTCCTCAGTATTCCTTCAAATCCATCCTCCATAATCCTGAATTCCCAAATAGTCTCCTCACAATTCCAAAATTCTTCCATATTCTCATCCCTGTAACCAAACTGTACATTAGATCACAGGTTCCTTCCTAAAGTTTAGTTGAAAATGGGTGTGCAAAACGCACACCAACTAAAGAAATATCTCACGATTTCAATGGGTGACTTTCGAGCGTTCCATTCCCTCGGAAAAAAAATAATAAAAGTAGGGTAATTTAATAATTGAGTAGGTAATGTAGGTTTCAAATAGCCTCATATGGATTATCTAAACAGTTTCTTCAACCTTCAGATCTCTAAGCCTTGAGGAGTTTAGAATACTTTACTTTGGTTGATATCATAACTTATTAGTTTAAATTGCCATTACCTTACCGTTCTCGTTCTGTGTTAACTGTTGCTTTAAAAATAACATGTTTTCATCCTCAAAAAGTCCTCTTAATGCATGGAATATAATTTTACCTGTATGAAATATACTTACCTTTAGTTCTTTGTTTAAAAACAGATTAACAAGCGCAGAGTTTTTTCTATAGTACCGATTATAAATTTTAATTTTATTGAATAAAATAATAAAATGTCAATTATTTAACTGATAAATTATTGATTTAGGTAAATTTTAAACATATTTTTTTTTTTAAATTCTAGTATTTTTTTTTAACATTTCCCTTAAATATGTTTCCTTTTCTTGGAATGGGTATTTGAATGGTAAACAAATAAATCACTCCAATAAAAAATGAAGTTACCTATATGAGACTATAGTAGACCCCTGTTCCCTATAATTACTTAGAAAAGCTGAAATACTATTTTAAAACCATAAGGACTACCTACATAACTTGACTACCTATAGTTTAGTACCCATAACTCAGAAAACTAAATTAGTGATTTGTATAATATGTTCTTATGGCGCTTGAAAAGGGATCTTCATCTTGCCTTCCGTTTAAAATTTTTTGTTTCAAAACGATTTTAAATCAAATTCAAAAAAAAAAATTCTGAAATCTGATTTAAGATTTAAGAGATTAAAACAAGCAACAAATATAAAAGAATAAAATATGTCAAAACTCACATTAAAGGAACAGAAAGGTTGTGTACATAAATTAAGCGGAACAAGAAGATACAAGCAAGCTTTAAAATTAAGAAAACCCTTTAATCGGGTAAAATATAAAAAATGAAGAAAAATTTAAATAAATAAAATATATTTTAAAAATTTTAATTGCTAAATATACGTACATTATTTTCTATTTTATTCTGGGTCCGGTTTTAGTAACCCCTTATCCCTGAATATCAGATAATCAGTTTTTGATAAGAGAGTCCATTTTTACTACGAGGGACATTGAAAGCGTCGAAAGGCAGCCATTGGAGCTGTACACAGTATCTATAGGTAGTGTGTGACTTTAATCCTTAGAAACAATAACCCTTTTTGAACCAAACTTGGTAGCTTGGTTTCGAGAGTAAAGATGTTAAGGGATTATTGGAAATCGGGATTAGTAGTTATTTTCGGGTTATGGAAGATAATGGAAATTGAATCAGATATTTATGTTATCCCTCCTCGATTCTCGCTGAAAAACCTTAAGTAGGGATTATATTTTTGTAATTTCTTTAGAACACGTGTAAGTCCAGAAAACATTTCTATAAAACAAGGCCAGTGACCCAAATGTACGACGATGGATTAGTCGAGGGTGCGTTGATGTGACTTCGGGATCGGTTTGTATTACTGTATGAACCAGTATGAGCAATAAATCCCCTTTTATTTATTTTGTATTTCAGAAATCTGCAAAATATCTCCCTTGAATAAGGATGATTAAAAAAGAGAAAACAACAGTTCTAGGCACAGACGGTTAGTTTTTGGATTAAATGATCTGACAATAGAAGATAAAAGATTACTAACATATCGCATTCCTATAATCCATATAATATACATGTAAATATACACCTAATATGATTATCGCAGTCAGGCAAGTTAGTTCTCACCTTGAATTAGACTTACAATAAATAGAAAGTCGAAAGAATGAGGATCACCCGGACTCCTCGTATTTGGTTAAAATAGTGTAAAAAAATAACAACCTAAACACATCTTAACTGTTTTTATACATAAGGTATCCAAAAATTGGGTATAGGAAAGTTTTTTCACCTGCTTTCACAAGCCATGCGACTCTTTCGTATACGTCAAGAATCAAATAAATGAGTCACATGTGAATAGGGACGACAACAAGCAGGATAAGAGAAAAAATCAGAATTGATTTCGATGATTGTATTAAAGTTTAATTGGAAAAGAGAATACATAATCACCAACTCACGGGATTATGAATTAAATGCTTATAAAGTGAAGTATTAATTAATAAAATAATTTTTCAAAAATTTTTAACAAATTTTATTCTACTATGAAAATTTTATATTTAATAATGAAAATAATTAAAAAAAAATAAAACAGTGACCTTAAACATATAACAAAAAAAAAAACAAAGTTATTGAACTGTAAGTAAGCATATACGAGTACATTAATGTGTATTATGTTATATGTATGTATGTATGTATGTACATTCAACATATTATCAAATTTTAGGTTCAAGGATATATATTTTTTTGTAATAAAGTATATATGTATATTTATATACCTTCATTTGTAGTATTTATACTACTTATTTTATGCTCACCTTAAATTAAAAAAAAAAAAAAACACTGTACAACTTATCAACTCCTACTCTTTAGTAAATAAGTATGTTTATAAATTTATATTTATTTGTATGTTTTAAATTATTCATACATACATTGTTTGTATATGTTTTAATATGATTGTTCAGTTAGGGGTATGAGAAGTGACGTTTTATTATTTAATAATAAACCTGTTCTTATCACAAAAACAAAAATGTATATACATATTTAGGTATATAATAAGTGTATAACAGATGACATTTGAATATAAGAACGTACTTTACAATCAATTTTATAATAAAAGGTTTGTTTTTTTTTTTTTGACTTCTTAGTAACAATTTTTATTTATTGATACATATATATATATAGAAATATACCTATACTATGTATATAATGAATGTATTTGTAGTATTTATGTATTATGATGATAAGTATCTAAATTACAATATTTAAATTTTCTGACGCCATCAAATTAATTTTTTTTATAATTAAATTTTTTATGTACCTATATACTTATGTTAAATATTAAATATACTTATTATGTTATGCTATAATTTATATATGTATGTGTGATGTATGGTAGGTGGCTGTTTAACTAACATTTCATTTGTCATTTGTCAATTGTCATGCCTAGATACCTACATACATATGTAGGTAATTAATTTTGAATACATAAGGTTAAGTAAGTAAATAACTAATTAATTGCCGCCAACAAAATTATAATTTTAAGAATAAGATAATCAAATCATTTAAAAGTTATTATAAAAGTCAACGTAAGATAAAAGTAAATTTTTATCTGGTATTAAACTCGACTTAGCTACCATTCAACAATTAATGGCTTAATCAATAATTAATAATATTATGTAACTTTAAATAAATACAAAAGTGGTGCGAAGGCAGATGTGAACAACAGACTAAGCAAAGCAAGTGTATCATTCGGACGTTTGTACCCAGTATGGAGGAACACCCAAATCTCCAAGAAAACAGAGGTAAGGATCTTCAGTGCTTGCGTAAAGACCGAACTAATGTAGGGAAGCGAAACATGGAGATGATATCCAACAACATCGTCCAGAAGTTACAAGTCTTCACTAACCGCTGTCTGCGCATAATCTGCGGAATATTCTCGCCTAGCAGAATAAGCAACGAAGACCTATGGAGACTTACAGAAGGGGAAGCCATACTGAAGCAATTAAGAAAGAAGAAATAGAAATAGGTGACGCGGGCGTCCAAATAACACCTGGAGGTGTACGAAATAAGCGAGCTCAATCAGTGCAACCTCACTTGGGAGAATGCAAAAACAGCAGCTGGAAACCGGTTGTTAGGTACCTAAATACCTACTATAAGTTAATTAATTTCCAAATTACCAGTTACAAATATAGCAAGTTATAAAAATAAAGTTAATTTTAAGTTTTAAAATAGTTTGTTTTTGGTTTTTAGAAAATTCGCCAAATCCTTCTTTATCCACTAGAGACTAGCACATTTGAGTTACATATTCCACTATAATGCACTAAGATTGAGGGTGTTTTTTTCATTATACGTATGTCATAGGAGAGTATGTAAAAATTTTCATACTGGATATCATTTATCAAGTCAGTCTCTTTAGGATTAGCATATAAGCTTAGCATCCCCTTTATATTGAAAAAAATAAGGTAATAATCCTATGTGTAAAATCTCTTGTATAAAACTAAAATCAGCTGTTATGGGTGTAATGATAATCTGATAATCTGATTTTTTTTTAATATTAATTTAAGATTTGAGAATTATTATGTTGATTTTGGATATCCATTAGTATATAGTCACACATAGCCTTATACCTTCTAAATCTTAGGGTAAAAAAAACAATATAATTTTACAGTATCGCTGAAAGGGTGCAGATACATATATGTACCATTTTATACCAATTTAATAATTCATCCCCTTATTTTTTCATAAATATCTAATAATATGTTAAATAACTATTAATAAGGAATTTTTTTTTTACAAAAAAATCTGTAACAATAACATAACATGTGTATATAAGGCTTTGACATATAGGTACTAGTATATGTATAAAGGACTGGTATGGTATATTCCTAAACGCACGTATGATTGCGTAAGTATGTATTGGAAAAACTAAAAAAAAAAATGAAATTGGGAATAATTTAAACTTAAGAAAAAATTAGCTGTTAAATGTTAGGAAGTATGTGCGTGCTTACATTGTATATACGTATGTTTATTATTACAAATGATAACCGTGATTAAACAAAACGATTTTATTCAATATTTTTTAATATTTTAATATGTTTAAATTGAAAATGTATCTGAAATGCTCTATCTTTTATCCACTACTGACTAGTAGCCCCGTTCTCCCATATCTGTTATTTTATATTTATTACATTTGTTTTTAAAATAAAAAAAACAACCTCTTTACCTGTAGGGAAACATTAGGTGTTCAGTTTAATTGAAGTGATAATCTTTCTTTTAAATACCTATCTTAATTGATATTTGGCGCTATTCGTTAAGTGTCAAATTTAACAGCTAAGGTTTTTTCTGTTAAATTTGTATTTAAGTATACATACATACATACATCTACAGATAGATAGGTACTTATAATCAATTTTAATTAAAAGAAAAAGAAAAGCGACTATCAATTAGATACAAAATAAGGCAAAAATATATTTTTGTAGGTATACCTACTTATTTATAAGTACTCTGATAAGTATGATAAGCTCTTTTTGAAAAATAAATAACATACCTACATACAAACATTAAACATATGTACCTATCTAAGTTATTTAATTTCATATATGTATGTAGATACGTATCAGATACTTATAGACCGTAGTCATTAGATTATTAGCTACATTAAATTATACATATATCAAAATATGTACCTATGTATGTAAGTATGCCAAAATAAGTCTTACATATATAAGATATAATTATATACATATCTACATAATTACGTATTAGAAAACAAGTGAACTGATGACGTCACAATTATTATACAAATTTATAAAATTAAAAAAACAAAAAACCACATAAAGATTAGAATACATCTTTTTATACTAAATATTCTATTTATCTTATTTAATTAAAGATATTATACATATTTACACTGTACACATATTTATTTATACAAACAAACAAATTAACATTATTTTATATAATTATACGTTTATAATTTACATACATAAGTATAAAATGATTTTACAATAAAAATACACAGAAAAACTAATCTATTACAAAATATATAATTCAATTACACAGTAATTTACTACTATATTAAAAATTGTTTTTTTTTTTTTTTTTACGCATTTTATAATTTTTTTTTTTGTATTTATTTTACACATTCGCACACACACACACACACACCAAGCCATAAATTCATTTATTATTTTTTTACATTTTATATTCTGTTTCTGTCAAAAAATACGAAAAAGAAAAAAAAACAAAAAAAAATCGCAAACTAAAATACAAAAACAACAACAAAACAAATAAGAGCTAACAACAATCTGTTACTGGCGTCCAAAAGTAAAAAAAAAAAAGATTCATAAAAAAAAAAACAAACAAATTTAATGTGAAATAAAAATAATAAGAAAACTTAAAAAAAAAAAACAACAACAACAAAACAAAAATAAAAACCGATTAAAGGCAACTTAGCTAACCTGTCTGTTTCTGTAAAATAACATTTATATACATATATATATATATTTATACATGCTGTTGAAAATTATAATGTGTTGTATAGTGTATTATACTTTGAACAGCTGTTTAACATTTTGACAAATTTTGTAAAAGATAAAAAAAAAACAAAAAAACAACAACAACAACAATTCATATAAAATTTGTTGTTGTTTTTTTTTTCATTTTATATTTTATTAATTTAAATCCCATAAATGTTTTGAAAAAATTATTAAAAATAAAAACAACAACAACAACAACAAAATTAAATTACATATCTGTTTCTATCCATTTATTTTCTATTCTTAAATACTCTGTTATCTGTTAATTCGATCTGTTAATTGTATCTGTTTAAAAATATATATGCTACTGCCTAGCCTACTCTCTCAAAAGTCAAAATGTATAGGAAAAGAGAAAAACTACAATAATTCTCTCATTCTCTTTTAAAATTTTTGACATTTCTTAAATCTTAACTTAAAAATACAAATTGATTTAATTTGTTTTTTATTTTATTCAAATTAAAAAAAAAAAAATATCTCTACCCTATTGCAGATTGTATTGTAGATAGTCAATTTTTGAACATCATACAGTTTACAGTAACAGATTACAGATTATATTTTAACAGTTTAAAGAGCTATAAAATGACAGTATTGGTTTTGTTTTTTTCTTAAGTTTACTTGTATTTGAAATTTGAATACTAATACTAATACACATTTTTGACGTCTCACTCAATTTTACATGAAATTGGTTGAAATAACAGTCATGAGTTTGTGAAAAAACTTAGAGTGTGTTTTTGGTTTTTAAGAGAGTATTTTTTTAAGAAAATTAAACATAAATAAAAAAGAGGGTTTCACACATAGGCATTTAGGTTTCACACATAGGCATTTAGGTTTCACACATAGGCAGCAGGATTTCACACAAAGGCATTTAATATTAAGTATATAGTAGTCAATTGTCACTGAATTTTGTATTATGATAATGAATGAAGTCGTGTGCCGTGCGAGTTTAGAAAATATACATGATAAAATTCACGTAATCTATTTTTTTTTTTTCTTACAAATAAATTGATAATTTTTGTTTTTTTTTTTTTAAATTTAACATTTAACAGTTGTATATTCTATTTCTGTTATTTCGTTAACATCTGTTCACTTCAACTGAGAGATGTAACTCGAATCACCAGAGTTATTAAAAAATATCTAAAATTTGATTTTCATTTCATGTAGGTATATAATTATATTTACATTATATTTACATTACATCTAACATACTAGACAATATAAGACAAAAGTTCCTCTCTAAAAAATACTTTTCTTCTTATTGCTCTCTCTCTTTCTATTTGTTTTTCTCATTTTATTATTCACTCTTTTTCAATGAAATTTTTATAATAAAATTTTTTGAATGTTCAATTTAGGTAATTAGTTTTTTGTTTTTTTTATTTTTTTTTATTTTTTTTTGTTTTTGCTTTTATATTGGTCGTGTGGTTGTCATTTTCTCCTCTCAATTCAATTCAATTTTTAATTAAAATTAGGCAACTTTATTATTTTTCTAATAATTAAAATAATAATATGTATGTTTGTTTGTATGTACATATACATATATATATGTCTATTTAAATTATTTTAGATTTTATGACTTTTAATTTGAAAAGTCAAGTAATTATGAAAACAATAGGCATTAAGTAGAGAAAAATATCATGTACATATTTATGTAAATATTTATGTACATATATACATACATATATATATTAAAAATTAATTTAAAATTTAGACCAATTTTTGTTTTGTAATTTGTTTCTTCAGTTCAAATTTAGTTATGAATATGTTTGTGTTAGTATATGTAATACATTCTTTTTAAATTATGACAGAAGGCAGAAAAAAACTGTCAATAATTGAAATTCAATTAAGATTTTAATATAAAGTTATTTAATATTTTGTATTATACCTATATTTTAAATTAAATAATTTTATTTAATTTTATTTATTAAATTAATTATTGGTATTTTGATTTAATTTTTTATTTTTTTTTAATTAAATTTTCTTTTGCAATAAATAGAGTACCTACACTAGTACAGTGACGTGTCGTTTTAGGCCCTTACCTAAATCACGACATACGGCGTACATTTTCTGTCAAAATAATTTTAAATACATATAATTAAATGAGAGCTCCCGAAATACGCGATGTACTATGCGTCGGGTTTTTAAAACTTAAAAATTGACAAAGCGTATTGAATTTTGTTATTGTTTTTTGTTATGTTGTTATGGTGATTATTTGTTGGCATTGAATAAATAAAACGTTTTTAAATTACGTACGCGCGTATCGATTTCGGGAAACGTCGACGTATCGACGTACGGCATATTATACGTCATACGTCGTACGCTTTTGATTAGGTAAGGCCCTTATTGTGTAGCAGATTTATTTATTTGTAAAATTTAAGAAACAAAAAAAACCAAAAAAAACATGTTGACATAAAATTAATTAGAGACTCAATATTTTTCAAAAAAAAAAAAAAGAAATAAAAAATAAAAAAACTACAAAACTTATAATTTATAAACAAAACTGACTTGAACTCATTCAGTTTTTGTTTTTATTTTATTTTTTTTTTATTGTTAAGTACAAATAAACTTGGGGTAAAAAAAAATTTAAATGCGTAATTTGTTGTCTATTTGTTTGTTGGTTTTTTTTTTTTAAATAATAATATTAAAAAATAAAAGTATGTACGTATGAAGGTATATATTATGTGTTATATATTTACACTTAACTAAAATGAAAAATGAAACACATATAAAAAAAAAAATAAAAACATTGAAAGAAAGAAATTAAAAGAAAAAAAATATTTTAATACGATAAATATTTAGGTTAGAAATTATGTATAGAAGATATTGAGCGACCCATTTTCTATTTGTTGTTGTTTTGTTTTTTTTTATTTTTAAAATTGTTTTTTTTTAATGAAAAAATCATGAGAAAATTATTAGAAAAAATTTTGAAAATACAAAAATAAAAAAAAAATTATTAAAAGAAGAAATATAGAATGTCAATATATAATTATAAAAGATACATTTAGACATATATATATATGAATGTATACATTAGAACTTACTATAAGTTGATAATTTGTTATTTTATTTATAATTTATAAATTACTAAAACTTTACATCTAACTGTGATAGTCATATGATGTCTTATGAACTTTCGATAAACATTCCATATGATTACATATGATATACAAAATCATAACTCTAACTATAATAGTCATAACTAGGGCAAATAAAAATATGCTTTAGCATCTTTTTTTCCTTATGTCTTATCGATAAATGAACAAGATTAAATAAGTAGTTCGTTTCAACAAAAATTATGAATTTTAAGCTAGTTTTGTTAGGGCATATTTTTGCATATTTCACTTGTTAGAGCATGTTATGCATATTTTAACTTTTAAGAGCATTTTTTTGGTATATTTTGACAATTTTCGTTCGAAAGATCATAATTTTTTTATTTTTCTTGCATTTAAAATATTTTTCATAAAAAAACATAAAAATTAATGTCACTATTTAGATATTTATTTATTTAAAATATCATTCTTTCAAAATAAACATGTAGGTATTAGGTATTTAAAGAAAATTCCTTTCAACTTGATTCAGAAACTTTCAACTTGATTAAAAACTATATCTGCAGCTTTGACTGGTGAAGCGATACACAATGCTACAATGAATTACACTATAAACGAAACTATTACATTTAAATTCGCACAAATTAACTCAGTTAATGTAGAAAGGAGCTTTTAAATGTACAAAAGCGTCCTACGATCGAACCGGAATAAGTTCTTATTTGAAAATTTAAGTGAAATGGTTGTGATATATTGCAACCAAAATTTCAGTTAAACTTAGTTTTTAATTTTACTAGATGTAAGATTTTCGTTATTTGGATTAATTTTATTTATGTTTACCTACTGAATTTATGTTTATTTATTTTTTTTAATTTTAACTTATTCTACTCTCTAATTTATCTTGTTTTAATTTTTTAATTTCATGAATTAATTTTATTTTGCTTCATTAAATTTAACTCTTAAAAAAAAAATTATAATAAAAATAATATATAAAAAAGTAAAAAACTGTCTGCTTTTAATTCTTAAATTTAAACAACTGTTGAAGATGGTGTGACTAGCCCAACCTATTAATATTCATTTTATTTCAAGCTTTCTAAGTAATAGATCTTTTTTTATGTATTTGATATCCTTTTCATAGAGCATATTTTAAATGCTTAAAATAGATTTTTTAAAGCATATTTTAAGCACTTAAAACCGATTTTTTAGAGCATATTTTTATTTGCCCTAGTCATAACCAATCAGACGCATAAAATGTCAAACATAAATATTTAATTTATGTACATATTTACCTTTTTTTGTTTTATATGATATGATATGATATGTACGCTTCGTTTCGTATGCCTATGACTTGACGAATGATTTCCTAATGATAACGAATGATGGTTATCACTTATCAGTTATCACTATAGTTAGTTGTATGAAATGTCATACAATCGTACAAAATCATATGATATCATATGACATCATATGACTATTATAGTTAGGGGTTTTATCAACAAATTTTAATTATCCGAAATTCATTATTGGGAGGTAGTTCTTTTAGCTATCAATAAGCTTTGGTTCTGGAAACTACTTGGAAAACTTACAATACCTTGAGTTTTAACTAAAAAATGGAATAAATAAGATAAATAGAATAATAGGTGCACATGCGTTAATTTTTTTCAACTATAAGCCTAATAAGCCTATCTATACCATTAGATACATGTTGGAACAGGAGGGACATATTATATTGCTGTTATTAGAATTGTCCTTTAATGAATTCTATACACACTTTAAACATGAGATAGTACTAGGTGTTATATGTAGAAACGTCTTAGATTTTCAATACAATTTCATTTTGGTATATTGTAATAATTTTAAACTTTATATTCTATATCTGTGAGTTATATTATTCAATTAAATTATTTGTTTATATGGTTATATTATTGTATTTTCCTCTTAT
Source organism: Dolichopus griseipennis (assembly GCA_963082915.1). Taxonomy (NCBI): domain Eukaryota; kingdom Metazoa; phylum Arthropoda; class Insecta; order Diptera; family Dolichopodidae; genus Dolichopus; species Dolichopus griseipennis. The sequence continues at coordinate 80,617,200 of OY720445.1, read as the reverse complement.
TAATTATTGGTTATGTCATTAACTTGAACCCAGTTGTGAATAATGAGTCGTTTTCGAATACTACGATAAACATTTTTTCAATTTTATCACTTTAAAGAAAGGTCGGCAATCTTCCCACTGTGGCATCCAGCCGTAAGAAGCGTTTCCGAAATACTATGTCTTAAATTTATACTTTACTTTCCTTTTTTTATTACAGACATCTGTTTATGACATTTATAGCTGTATATTCTTCCTGTTTACTGCACGTCAAATTAAATAAAAAACTATAGAGAAGAAAAATAAGTAAGGCATAGGCTTAAATTTAACGCGATGCTCGCAAGTAAACAGTAGTTATGGTCAGACGGAATTTAGTAAAACTTGTGATCAGTTGTAATCAGTTTTATATCAATTGCGTTATTATTATTTTAGTATTTGAATCCCCTTGCGTTCCAGACCTATAAAAAAATTGTTTTTCTTCAACGTTTTGGCTAATGTTTTTTCCATTTCCAATTACATAATTTTCACCCTATTATTCGGATTGTTTTATTTTCAGTCCTAACTGATTGATTTCAATAATTTCTTTGCATTCTTATCTTCTCTATGTATGGTGGGGTTCTTTAATCGAACATATTCTTTTAATTGTAAAACTTTACAAAATAATTGCTCATAGGTTTCTTCCAAGATTTTTATCTTATTTACTTTCACTTCCTTCTCTTATTTTTTTTAAATTTTACTTAATATTATTTTTAATTTTGATTGTATCTGTCATTTCCGCCAGTTATTGGTTGGTTAGTCACAAAAATATATTAAATAAAAAGAATTGACGTCATTACCGAATTACAAGTTCACCTTGTTATTGTTGTTCAATATTATTATTTATAATTAAAGTTTAATTGGTTTAAAAATAAAGTGTCCAGAATAAAATAAGAAATTTAAAGTTTAAAATTAATCAAATACTTTTGTTAAATTTTAACTGTTTCATAGTATTCTAAGACTATACGTGAGATATAATCATTTTAAAAGCCGGTCTCAGTATCCCTGTGTACAGCATATCAATCCTCAGTATTAGGATTTAGTATGATTGTGCAGAAATGGGTTTACATTATGGTTCTAACTTTAACCCAATGTATTAAACGTCATTAAGTCCAGCTGTTAAAATCATCAAAATTCGAAGGTACACGCTTACATCCAGTAGTGGATTGGCAGTGGAAGAAGAAGAAGTCCAGCTGTAGAACAAAATAATTAATTCCTGAAAAAGGTTAATTAACCCATTGCCTGCTGTTGGTATAATATTTGATGATCATAAAGGGTTATGAATGATTATTATTAGGAGATTATTAATGATTAGATAGATTAGATAAACAACTAGTGGACAGTTTGTGGATTAACTTCCTTGAAGAAGTTTAATAACACATTTTTCGACGTCACTATTGACTGCCGTCGATACAGTTCACTGTTAGTAACCCATTGTGTGCCATTGGTACATTTTTTGATAGTCATGCCATTCTAAATGAAAAGCTAAATAATTAAAGGGAAGTTAGTGGATAAACTTCCAAATGAATTTTAATAAACTCATTTCCTCCCATGATGTTCTGAATAGACGGGTGAAAAATTAGCAGATAGTTAATGGATTAACAATTAAATACGTCAGTATTTCAAACTATATTTTTAATACAACATAGATATTTTTCTGAAATCTTTAAAAAAAAACCAAATTAAAAAAATAAAAATAAAATTTATATTTAAATAGAATATTTGATGACAAAAAACAAAAATGGAAATTATAAAAAGAGCACGTATTTAAACCAAATATAAATAAATATAAATAAAGAAATATTATGGGTAAGAAGGACTAAAATTTAAAAATACTACAGGCGCAAGAATAATGTGTATATGTAACAGTGTAAAATAATACTACAAAAAAAAAAAACAAAAACAGAAAAACAAAATAAGGAAAGGAAATAATGAAAAAAAAAAATTCTACACTTAAAACGAGGGTATTCCTTTATAACTTTTTATAATATAATGTCGTTACACTCTTGTTCCCTTTTTTCTTTTTTTTTTTTTGATTTTGTGATTTTTTAGTTATACTGTCATCGTTTCTCATTGCAATCATCTAATATTAATTTTTTTTCATTTTGTCTTTTATATTTTCTTAGTCAAAATTCCGTTTTGTGTCTTTTAGTGCAGTTCCACACATTAAATCGGTTCGTCTGACTGTTAAGTTTTTAAGATGACTTAGATGAAGACGCTTGCAAGGGCCATTCCAGCCGCGGAAAGAGTTAACATGCCTTATAGAATTATAGTAGGGACACTTAAAACCATGGGAACCCTAAAGAAGATTCGGCAGAATTACAGTAGGGACGTTTATAAAAACTTGTATACTGACCGCTTACAACAACGGAAAACATTCAGAAAATTATTCGTGCAAATAATAGTGGGGACACTTTCAACTACGGGAAGCATTCAGAAGACAGGATAATAAAATATGACAAAGACGCTTACAACCACGGTAGAAAAGTACCGAATGGCGGTAAACAAGGTATTTTTATAATGTATTGCAAACTTAAGCTTTTTTATAAGACAGTAATCCGGAGGATATAGTATACACATAGTATAGATTAAAGCTTTAATTTATGCTTATCAAAAATCAAAAGGTAAAATACAAGTGCAGTATTTGACGACTAAGACGATTTGTTAAAGCCCTTTTGGATATTTTACTCTTGCTATTTAGATTATAGCAAACGAATCATAGTACCGAAGTTATTAGCGAAGTCAGATGCAAATTAGCCAAATCCTTTGGATTCTTTAGAGTATAAGAGTTCTTTATAACCACATGTCCCAGACTTTCAGAAGAATTTTGAACTGAACAGAAGTAGGAAAGCATTATCGAGTTGTAATACAAAAATTTAGTAATTAGACATCACTTGAGAAGTACATACCAATTATCAAATATGTTGGTGAATAGAACATGCAAATTCTGGAAAATTGAAGAACGCCTAAACGTATAGAATATCTTCTAGTAATATTAGTTTTAGAGTGCAGGTCATCCCTTTTAGCAAAGCCAATTTCTGAAAAATTCTTCGAAATTACAGATGTAGATTCCCTGTCCTCAATTGAACAAAATTCCCACTACTTAAGCTTAAAATACCCCGAAAGCGTGAATTCGACTGCTATTGAAATAACGGTTTAAATATAAAAAAAAAAAACAAAAACAAAAAAACCTCCAGTTATTTCTTTTAATTTCTGATATAATATTTAAAGATAAGCGTACCATCATGAATATATAGGTGCAAAAGGAATTCCGTTTTCCTTCTTCTGTTTTTTTTTTTTTTTTTTTTTTTTTTATCATTTTTACTCTTTATTCTTTATCTCACTCTTTTGAACTTCTCTTTTTTTTCTCTTTCTCTTCTTGTTTGTTTGTTTGCTTTTCAGTTTTTTCTTATTTTTGTACTGAAAATCTTTTTTCATATCTTTGATTTTTTTTCTCCCATATATTTTGTAAGATGAAATGAAATGAGAATACTCAATTTTTTTGTGTGTTGATTTGTACTCGTTTTCATTCAACAAAAAAAAAAAAAAACAAAAAAAAAGGAAACATCATAACATTATTATTATCAATATCAATAGATATATATGAATATGAGTATATAATACGGAGTATATTCCTGAAACATCATCTTGTTGATATTTTCTTCTGATTTTTTGTTTTTTTTTTTTTAACTATCAATATCAATAATATCATCATATCGTCATCATTCACCCAGGGAGGTAATAATTGAAGGCAACATTTAAGCAACAAAATATACAACACAAAAAACACAGTACAAAAAAAAAATGTATCTTGAGATATTTTTATTTGATTCTCGTTCATTTCTTGGATATTTTTGTATCTTGCATATGTAAATATATATTTGTATATATGTATATATATAAAATGCACAAAAAAGTATCTTATAGATTTGTTTTTTGTACCCGTATGAATGTAAGTCAATATATATACTAAATTCACCATATCGTTTGTGACACTGTGGCTGAGGGGGGCTGGGGGTAGATGCAGATTCGAAAATATGTATCGGATCAGAATGGAAAGTATCTCTGCCTGTCCGTAATATCACTGAAAAACTAAAGGAGTTTGTGAAGTTGTGGCTTAAGTGGCAAATTGCTTAAGTGAAGTTAGGAGTAGATAAAGGCTTAAGTGTGTGGAACGAATCAGATTCAAAATGTAAATCTATCTAGCTATGCATTTCCACACGGCAGCTGAAAAATTAAAGGAGCTTACAAAACTTAAAAGAAGCCGGTGGGAGAGGGTTAGTTTATAGACTTAAAAGTATGGATCGGATCACAATCGAAAAGTAAGACTGTACAGCTATGTGCCCTCGCGATAACTCAAAAAATAAAGTATATTACGAAGCTGTAAAGAAGGTGGTGGTAGATATAGACTCAAGTGTTTGGACCGGAACAGAATCGAAGAGTAAATTGATTTAACTATGCATGTATGTCCGTCTGTCTGTTCGCGATATAACTCAAAAACTAAAGGAGCTTGTGAAGTTGTAAAGAATAAAGGCTTAAGTGGATGATGGCTTTAGTGGATCTGGGGGTAGTTAAAGGCTTAAGTGTATGGAACGGATCAAATTCGAAAAGTAAATCTATCAAAATATGAAAATCTATTTAAAAATTAAAGGATCTTACAAAAAAAAAAAAAAGAAGAAGGGAGGAGGGTTAGATAAACACTCAAGTGTATGGATGGAATCAAAATCGAAAAGCGAACGAAACGTCTCTCTGTCTGCGCGATAATTCAAAAGCTAAGAAGCTGGAATTCTCAAATTTTCACTAATTAATTTTTAAACCCAAAAGTAATTAACCAAGTAATATAATATGTATATCACATTCATAACGTTATCTTAGAGTTGCGACACAGTCTACAATATACACTCGTCTTCGTTTTCTTTTTACCTTTTTGGTTTTTTTTTTTGTTTATAACGATGATGAAAAATTGGTTTTCGGTTTTTTAGGATTCATTTTTTTATTATTTATAACGTTTATATTTCGATTTTAAAAAAATTCCACTTGTTTTAACACACATTTTATTCTTGTAAACTAATGCTGCCACTGCTGCTGCTGCTATTGCTGCTTGACGACATTTTGAATATAAAGTAGTCGTATATAGCGGGTTGGTATTAGCTAGTAGACTTCTAAACTCAATTAACTTAACATTTTCTATATTAACAAGCCGGCCAGAAATAAATCCAAAATAAAAAAATGAAAATGATATATGAAATGGGGGAAGATATACAGTAGGTCTACATAATAAATATATATTGTATAATACACATATGTATACACATACAGTAAATATATACAATATTATAATATAAAGATGAAGAATGTAATTATCATGCAAGTAAAGATTAAATTACATACAAAATATTTTTAGTAAAAAAAAAAGTCTGTATTCATTTTTTAAGAGTTCCCCTCTGTGTATGCAAAAAAAAAAAAAAAAAAACAACAACAAAAAAATTTTTTTGTTTGAAGAAAAAATAAAAAAACAACAAAAAAGCGACTTGCAAATTTTTTTTAAACATAGAATTGGGATGGATTCAAAAATAAATTCGATTTTTATTTGCCATTTTATTAAATATTAAATCTTTAAAAAAAAGGTATATATATTATATATGTATATATATTTGCTGTATATATTATTATATATATCTATATGTATGTTTATATTAAATATTTAAGACTATTATCTACTTACATAATATTCATACCTTATCTACTATATAATATTATTCATTTTGTATTGAAATTTTCTTCTGAACTTTCTTACATACTGTTGTTGTTGTTTTTTTTTTTTTTGTTGTTTTTTTTTGGTTGTTGTTGTTTTTTGTTAAAATTTTGTTTTTATTTAATCTTGACATCTCTAAGTCATTGTTTTGATATAATATTGTTTTTTTTTTTAATAATGCATTACTTTAATTTTACTATATATATAGTTACAATATACATAAATAGTACATACTATTAACATATATACTATTTTAATATGCTCATATAAAAAAGGAAATCTAATATTTATTTTAAATATTATTTCACACAAATAAAAACCATGGGTGGTCCCCCTCTTTAAGAATATTACAGTTTATAATACGTAAATTATATAAGAATAACTATAGTTAGTATTTTATTTTTTTTTTTTTTTTTTTATTAATTTTTTTTTTTATTTAAGAAATTGCAAATCAAAGAAGAATTTATTTACATACATATTATGTTGGTTACATTGTATATTGGTGTACATATTGGTTACATATTGGTAAAAAAAAAAATGCAGGATGCAGGAGATTATCGCAGAAAACAAAAAACAATAAAGAATTAATAAATATAATAATGCTATTTCTAAATATACTTACTTAACTATATATACATATATAAATAGTTGTAAGGCAGTATATATAGTCATTCTGTGGAAATTAAGGACTTCAAAGAAAATAAATTGATGGATTAAATTTATGTTTATTAATTTTTTATACCTCTAATGCTGTTGTTTTTTTTAATATATTAAATATTTGATAAAAGTTAAGTACAGTCTTGTTCTTGATTAAAGTTTTCACTTTTTTGGAAATTCAAAGTTCTAATTCAAAAATTCAATTTGTTTTTCGATTGGTATCCACTGGGAGATGGAAATCTTTGACAATCACTTAGATGCCCTTGAATGCCCTTGAAATATTGTAATTTGCTTCATTAAATCACCAGTGGCGGGGGGTTTCGAGGAATAACGGGGTTACACCCAAAAAGAGGAAAATAAACTTTTGAAATACTTGCACATGCAATGGCTCGGAAATAAGTACTGTTTAGGAAAGGAAGGGAAGGGTTTGAGATGGCAATATATTAGTTTTAGTTTATTATTATGTTTTTCTTCTTAAATGAGTAAAATCTTATTTAATAACCTCAGAAGAACTACTATTATTTCAATAAATCTATAAAATTCCATTAGGTGTGAATTGTTTATATATAAGAAGGAGGATTTGGAGACTTGTGCTATAGTTTTGTAATTTCATTTAATTAATAAATAAAACATCTTGAACTCAGGAAACAATAAGATAGTAGTAAAATGCTACAACAAATATTAGATAATAAACAAATTAAATGAATTAAGGACCTTCTTCACCATAATATTTCTTATAATACCGAAATATTTATAATCGATTTTAAATCTGCTAGAAGTTTTTATAGTTTTATATAAGTCCAATTGTTGTCCATAGTTGCATCGGTATTGTTTAAAGTAATGCATAATTGAATTTAGTGTATAGTATGAACAAATAGATTACTTTCGATAAATCTTTAAGAGGAAGATAATATTCGCCATCACAGCCTATATTGACTGGTATTATATTATCTCGAATGGAAGAATTTTATTTCATTTCGCTCCTTTAATTTTTCTCTTACCTTAAACCCTAAACAAAAGGAAATCATATCTTCAGAAATAGCTCCCTAATCTTAGCATGAATAAATATAAGAACAAAAAAAAAACAGATGTTTGAAGGTGTTAGTAACGAAAATTATTTTTTCGCTTTTAAATTTGCTTATTATTTTCAAATTAAATTTGATTTTTCCGATCTTAATATATAACGGCAGTTCCTTGATCACTATAAAATAACTTTTTATGCTTTCTAACTTTTAATTCTGAATCCCTAAGCCACAATAACTTAATATTAACACCTAAAAATTCTTTCTTTTATTTCATCTCAATTCGACGAATAATATAACGGCAGTTCCTGTGTCGTTATAATATAACTTTTGGTGCTTTTTAGAAGTATAATATAATACGAAGCTCCTTACTTATAAAATTGGCTTCAATTTATAATTCCTTTGAACTTTCTAACTTTTAATATTGAATCTCTAAACCTAATAACTTATTGTTAACTCCCTAAAAAATTCTTTCTTTCATCTTATTCCAATTTGATGATCAATTTTCTTTTTAATTCAAAACTTCATTGAACATTATAGTTATATCCTACATCTATATATACAGGGTATACACTTATATATATATATATTAGATATTTAAAAAAATTGAAATAAATTGTTTTAAATAGAAATAAATTTTTTTTATTTTATTTAAATAAAAAAAAACCGAACACACTTTAAAATATCACTTACAGATTTATCTAATTTGTCATCTGTATGAAAATAGTTTTATATCTACATAAGTAAATTGTACTTTAAATATTTTCTTTTTTATTGTATTCTTTCGAAATATCTACAATATAATATTTTAATTTTCCAACTGTACCCAAAAATACAAGAACAACAACAAAAATACCAACCAAAAATACTCAAAAAATGGTTTTATTTTATATTTTCATATTACTAACATATACACAGTAAACTTCGTATAAATACCTTAACCCATCCCAATCTATACTGTACTGTACTGTATATACAAAAGAAAAACTTTTTTATTGATTTCATTTTAATTTTTTCCGTCTTTTTCACAGTTTTTTTTTATTTTCTTTTTCTCTTTCTTATAAAAAAAAAAAGAGAAAAAAATAAAGAAAAAAAAAAAAAAAAATTTTATATTTTAACATTTTTTCTTCTATCTGTCCAAACATGTGAATATACAAGTATCTATATGCATATCCTTTTTTTGGTTTTTTTTTTAGAAAAAAGGATCTGTATTGTATAAATGTATGTATGTATGTAATATTTTTTTTTTGGAATTGTATATAAAAGTAACAAGCTGATAAAGTACGTACTTTTAACCATCATTGAACTTCACAAGTTCAAATTCATGGTTGAATTAAAAAAAAAAAAAAAAAAAAATGAAAATGAAAAGACACAAAAATATACGATTATATTGTTTAAGATGGAAAAAACAAAATATTTTTTATAATATACTTAGATGGAATAAAAAAAATGTAAAATGTGTGTATGTATGTACATATTCATATATATGATACATTTGAAATTTAAAGGATATTTGATATACACGTGCATATCAATATCTATATATTGCATAGATATAAATTTATTTATTTTTTTTTTTCAATTTTACCAAAAAAAAATATATGTATATGTGTATGTAAAATATGTGTATATACATATATATATAAGTATATATATTTTTTAAAGAAAATAAAATAAAATATAAAAGAACAGGATCAAAATGTTTCACTAAAATTTAAAATAAAAAAAAAACATATTTAAAAGAATTTTGACAAAAAGCAACAACAACAATAAGAGTTATTATGTTTAATTGAGGGGTCTGGAAATTGTACATTTCCCCTTAAGATCAATTTAAAAAAATATAATTTTAGACTTTAATTGTCGCTTGTTTTTTAATTAAAGATTTTCAAATTATTATTTAATCCTGTAAGGATCCTTTTTGCTTAAAAAAAATTATCCTATTAAGTAAAAATTTGAAGGCTCCTTTCTCGAACCTAAAGGGAAATTCATATAGATTCAGATATGCCCATTTTAATTAAGGGACTCTGTTTGTACATGTCGAAATATGAAAAGGGGTTTAAAAGATAATTTTTATGCATTTTATTCTTTATCCTTTGCATATTCTTATCCTTTAATAACAACATCCTTAATAAAAGTATTTTCGGCAACTATCTTAAGATTACAAATGTCTTCAAGTTCAAGTGTCACTTAAATTTGAAAGTGTAAAATCTGACTCTTCATAGCTCTTAGACAGGGATAGGAAAAGAGATAAAGAAAAAATGAGGGGGTTGGAATGAGGAAGTTAATGAATAATTTAGTATTCTATTTAATTGATTTTAGAAAATATTTCAAGGATACAGATAAATTTATATCAAATATCAAGGTTCCTAAATGTCTAACGAATCTTAAGGTTACATACAAGTGTCTTAAAAGTTTGAAGCTTTCAAGATTATCTCTTCATAGCCTTCATAGTCAGAAAGAAAGAGAGAGAGAGTAATAGACCAAATGAGGGATGGGGATTAGTTAATAAATAATTTATTATCCTTATTTTATTGAAATCAAGCATTGGTTTCAAAATTACAGATATCAAATATAAATAAAATATAAAGGTTACAGATGTTTATTAAATGTCAAGGTTACAAAGATGTTAAATAACAATCCCAAGGTTATACATATAAGAGTATGGAACTTTCAAAATTATTCTTTCATATAGTTTCAAACAGAAAGGGATAAAGATAGGGTTCTGGATTAATCAATTAATGATTAGGTATCCTGTTCTGAAATTCTGGTGTTAACGATAACTGAATTCTAAAGACTCTCAAATACACGAATCAGTAGACATGGTTTGATTTACAGACCCAGGGAGTTCCCATGGAAAATGGTACTTCTATAGCTGAATGGGATATAAAAAAAAACAAAGTATTTTCCTTTAACCCAATAAATAGAGCCGGGAGGGATGACTCTCAACAGCATTGGAGATCTTTGTTCCCAAAATTTTATAAGATTTTAGAATTATAAACAATTTTGAATTCTATTTACATAAAAACATTATTATAGGTTCATTATTTCATAATTTTCAAATGTTAATTTTTTGCGCCATCTATTATCCTACACAAGAGTTATTAATATATTTATATTAAATCTTGTCTAACATTACGATATTCACTATTACGATATAATTATTTAATTTTTACGATGTTCTTTTCTTGTTAGATATGATCTGACTAGGGTTCGTAACTTTTCACATGAAAGGCGTCGACGTTACCACTGGTTTTACCGCTACGTTTGTATACGAAACATGTTTAATTAAGTTGGTACTTACCTAGCATGTTCAACTGCATGTTTTTGGACCAGGGCTGACTGAAATGAATTGTAAAATAAAAAAAAAAAAACAAATATTAATGTTATTTAAAAATAAAAAAATATATTCTAATAAAAGTATTATGTAAATATGTACTATAATAATAATGTAATGTAAATGTTAACTCAAAATAAATTTAAAAACATTTTAAAAAAAGTTCAAAAACAGATGTAAAATTTCAAAATAAAAATTAAAATAAAACTTACATAAACAACATTATTATTTTATTATATAAATGTATATATACAGATTTATTTATATTATGTATTTACAATTTAATAAAAATATAAAATAAAAAGTAATAAAAGAATTTCTATTTAAAACATTAAAAGAATCTTAATTTTTATATTTTTATTTTACAACTACAACAACAACTTAAACTTTAAAATTTTCAAATTCAAATAAAAAAAAAATTTACTTTTATTTTAATCCTTTTTTTAAAAACTTTTTTTTTTATTTTTTTTTTTTTTTTCTTTTTTGTTTTTTGAAAGGCAATATTTTTTATTATGTGAAAATGTAAAACGATTTTCTTATATTCAACACTTTTTACACAACAACAAAAATAGCAGCAACAACAAATTCCAAAAATTGAAAATCGTTATAAGTGATATAAAATTTTATGTATGTATGTAAATGTGTATGTGTATTAAAAATCCTTTTACTTTTGATTTTTCAGGATTTTTGAAGATTTGCTATATACCATTGAATGAATTAGCAAAGGGTTGTAAGATGCAAGGGCGAGATAAATACGAAAAAACGACGCGAGGAAATTCTGTTATAATATATTTTTTTTTCCAAGTTGAATGAACAGGGGCTGAAAGATCCAAAGACGAAGCAAATACGAAGTAAAGACAAAAAACGACACGGGGAAATATTTGCAGAATTTTTTTACAATGTTGAATGAAGAGGAATTGATGACTAAAAGACGAAGCAAAGGTGAAGGAAAGGCAAAAAACGACGCAAGGAAATGCCGTTATATTCTTATATATTGAAGGAACATTAAACTAAAAGTAAAATTTTCATAAAATATACAAAAATGAAAATATAAAATCAAAAAGTTTTTCCGTTTTATGTTAAACTTTAAATCAGTCAATTCGGAAGAGAAAAGTTTTTTTTTTTTCTTTTTTTTTTCGAGAATCTTAAAGAGTTTTTTCCAATGATTTTTAAATGGCTGATAGATGTCTTTAAATAAAATATAACGATTTAATAGAAACTTTCTTCAATTTTAATTCTTTTGTTTGTGATTGTATTTAGAAGTGAAATTAAGAAGAATGGTTGAAGAGGAAGGGGGAGAGGGAAGGATTAAGAAGTAAGAATTTAACATGAAAGTTTTCAAATTAATTATAGATCTCCATAAAAGATAGAAGTAGGTTTATATTAGGTACTCTACGATCAGTAGAGTAAAACTTTGTTTACTCTCCTTAAATGCTTCGGTGTAAATAAAAGTTATACACTTTAACAGGTACAGAAGGCTTACAAAAATATTGCTAGCTTGTATGTCTCCAGCTTGATTTCACTGTTCCCTGCTGTTGGAAGTTTTTACAAATTAAAAAGACTTATAATCTAATACACCCCATTATCTGAAACTGCCATACTCTTATATTTTGCCTTTATTAAGAAAGTCCAAGTTTTGTATATATAGGGTTTTGAATTGGATTGTAAGATTTGAAGTTAATAATATACGAAGAATACTGGAAGTGAATTTAAATTGGGGAGCATCAGACACAAAAAGACACAGGGAGAGATTCCGGAAGTATAATTCGTAAGAAAACAAGGACCCGTTTAAAAATTTTCATTTAAAGAAACTAAAATGCGATTTAAGGACTAGCCTAGACTAGGAACTTAACTTTAAAGGAAAGTGAAGGACTCGATGAAAATAAACTAGAAAACGTAGTAAACTAATCTAAAAAGCAATAAACTACAGTTATCTAAAGATTAATTATGTGTTTATTATAACCACCCCTTAAAAAAATATTGAAATATTGAAAGTTTCACTCAATCATAACTTTCGCTTCTAAAATAAATAAGATTACATTTCAATTGTTCATAAATTAAAATATACACTTAATATTAAAAATAAATATAATTGTATAAATTTTTATAAAATAACAGTGGTTTCTTTCAAATCAAATAAATTTGTAACAAATTATTAAAAGTGACAAGTAAATAGTTGATGAATCAACTATTAATTAAATTCTTCCTTATGATACTTGAGATATATATGTGATATGTATTTAAGTTTTGTTATCCAGAACACGTGCTAATTTAATCATAACAGGAGTTTAAAAACAACCAAACCAAAAAAGATTAAAATTACAAAATTTAAGGTTAGTTGAGTAAATAAACAAACATGATTCAACACGTTTATAATATTGAACTAAAATATTATTTAGAAAAAAACAGATGTTTTTATAATTTGAGTTTATAAAATAAAGGTAAGGACTGGCGATCTTTTGCGTTCGATCGTTTTTTTTTTTGTCGGAATTATCTGTGATGGCGCCCTAAATTGTTGAAAATTCCTTACTCAGCGGTGAAAATAAAAGTAAACTTAACGTAAGTTGTATTTAACGTGTAAATCCAATATTTCATTGGGTCTTCAAGACTGCTAGTTCTCAGATAATATACAGTCAAATATCTTATATACAGTTCCTTAATCAATTAGAGACCTTTGATGTTCCTCGGTGATAAAAACTATTTTAAAACACTTGAAATGCCCTCCAGTGTCCCATGTGATCATGGGAGAGAATGGGATTCAGCTATGGAATTAGGTTTATCAAATTTAAAAGTGTTATTCTTAATATTATGAATATGACAAGGGTATTGGGATAGCGATTTATCAAAATTAACCGGATATTTTTGATTCCCTGTGAAACATTTTTTTCTCAGGGGTGTGACTAAAACACATATGAAGTTACAATAAACAAGTTATATAAAGCTCCTGTGGATAGTGTTGGACTTTAACTAACCAAGCTTTTGAATTTTAACTTATATTTTTAGACTTTAAAAATGTACAAGACTAAAGAAAAGAAGCTGGCAAAATATAGATTGAGAGCTTAGAACTAAAAAATAAACCTCAATCATATTCGTATTAATTGTACTTGAACGTTTTAGATTTTTCAATTCGGATTCTGCGGTCCGATTTAAAACCCTATTTGATAGATGCGATTCCTTGCTTCGTAGGATCTCTTCGGATTCTGTACATCTATTTAAAAACCTATTTGACTGTTTTAAATTTTTCAATTTATACAATCCTCTGGATCCTTCCTTCTTAAGATTTCTTCGGATTCTTCGTTCCGAATTAAAAACCCACTTCACAGCTTCAGATCTTTCACTTTATACAATCCCCTGCTTAATTCCTAATATTTCAGAGAAGTCTTCGGATTTTGCGATCTGATTTAAAAACTTAAATGGCAGTAACTCCTTTCCATAGGGTGCAAATGTATCTAAAGGTCAATGACAATACTTTTCAACTTTACTCAATTCGTGCCCCTGAATCTTTAATGATAGAAATCATAAATCGATTTTGAAACAAAAGGCAATAAAATTTTATTACATTCGAATTTAATACATATACAATAACATTTATTTGTATTCAAATAAAATAAAAATTAAAAAAAAAAATAATTTACCCACATTATTTTATTATTTAACTTCAAAAAAAATCAAAGACTGGTTGAATATGGTATAAAAGTGTCAACAAGGGTTGAAGGGTGCAAAAAAAAACAATAAAACAAATTTATTTGTACACTTATAAAAATATAAATCCCAAAATAAAATTTATTTTTATAACGCACACTTTTCTCATTTAAAAAAAAATTCAAAAGAAACAAAAAAGGGGGAAGTGGAAAATTTTTCGTAAATAAAATTAAACATTTTTCCTCCAAAAAAAAAAAAAAAATAATAATCAGATTTAAAATGTCATCAAATTGAATGAAGTGTAATTTAACAATTTCCCTTAAGTTATATATACTTTTTTTAATTGTATTGTACATACATACACCAATGCATCCACATTCACATACAGATTTTTCAAATTGTTTTAACTTTTAATTGGAAAATAAATATTTAATCAAATAAATATCGCCTTTTTTGTGTAAATCAACTTAAAGATTCATTCAATTGGAAAAATTTGATAGAATTGTGATAATAGTGGATAGTTCTAAAATAATTTCTTAAGTATTTAATGGTATTTAAATACTTTTTGTTGATTTTTGTCTTATAACAACTGGCTATCGATATTCGGAAAAAATATTTTAAAAACAAAGTAATAAAATGTTATTTAATGTTAGTTTTAAACGTAAGCCTTGTTAAATTAAATTAAAATTACCAAAAATTACATGAAGTCATAAAATTAATTGTAATTCACATATATATTCATAAATCTTCATTTGAAGTCAATCGTAATTTGTTTATTATAGCGAAAGTTAATTGTGTT
The DNA here is from genome assembly GCA_963082915.1 of Dolichopus griseipennis. NCBI lineage: Eukaryota > Metazoa > Arthropoda > Insecta > Diptera > Dolichopodidae > Dolichopus > Dolichopus griseipennis. The sequence continues at coordinate 80,601,979 of OY720445.1, read as the reverse complement.
GCGATATTTGAAATACTTTTGCTTAAATACAAAGTCCCTCTTTTAATTAATTCTGTTAATTTTTTATTATTTATAATTAATAATATTTCAAACTCGAATTTGAATAAATGAGCAGGATATCTTATGAGGCAAAGACGGGAAATGACGCGAGGAAATACCGTTATAATTTTATTTAATCACCAGCACTGATTGATGATCCAATAATTCTTAATATTTCAAACTGTTGGGTTTGAACGAATGTGCAGGTGATTGTAAAATCTAAGTATCATGCAAAAAACAAGAAAAGTAGCGAGGAAATACCGTTATAATTTTTTTTTAAACGTTTTGAATGAGCAGGGATTGAAGATAGATCAATATTCTATAATTTTTAATATTTTAAACGCAGGTTGTAGTTTTGTTTATTCAAGGAAATGCGTTTCGAGGTTTGCAGAAGGCTATTCCTAATTTACAAAATACCTAGATTCCAAATATTAGAGTATTAGAGGTTCTTCTATTTTTATACTATATGGGACAATTTTAACTCAAGACTTCCTTCAAGAAAATTGTTGAAATGTGATTGTTATACCTATAAAAATACTGGTGCCAGCTCGACCGACGTAATGGTTTAAGTTGATTCCGCAGACTTTTGTTCGATGAAAAAGCTTCAATTATTCTTGACCTTAAATTCTTCGTTATAGGTTTTGTTTTCCCAATCCAGCCAAAACCGAGTTCTCCGAAATCGAATTCGTGTGTAAATGGTTTCTGTCGCCACATTTATAATCCCTTTGAGCTTCTTCAAATTATTTAATCATCTTCTTCTACTTTTAGGAATATTTAAAGTCTTATTCAAAGATTTTAGAGGAAGTCCCGATTTGTCTTCAAAAGGGCTTTAATAGAATTCTAGAGACATAAAGACTTACCTTGCAATTCTAAACTATTAAAATAGTATGGGCCTAAATGGGGAAAGTAAGACTCAAAAAAACGCACTACTATATAATATTATACGTAGACCTCCGGAAAGAAAACAAATCGAAACATTTATTTGATTCTTACATAATTGCCCAGGAAACTCAAATTTAAATATAATAACAAAAACCAAAAATCAATTTAACTTATATTTTCATTAAGTTTTACAAACCAATTGAAAATCATTAAACCATAAAAAAAAACCATATAATAAAAAAACTTAAACATAATACCCTTTAATTATAAATACAAAGTGTAATATAAATTTTTGGGTACGTGTTATAGTCGTAAAAACAATTTTTTTTTTTTGATTAAATGGTAGTATTTAAATGCGGGTTATTCAATTAGAAAAGCTATTCACAGAAAAAGTGTACGAAATAATAATAAAAAAAGAATTAAAGTAATAAATAACAAGGACACTTTAATGATTTGGTATATATGCACATACTTAAATTATATCTACTTGTACACAATACAGCTATATCAATAATCTATATGCATATATAAAAATATAAATATATAAAATCAAAATCTTTGATGTTTGTCCGTCTTAACACAAAATCAAATAAAAAAAAAAAAAAATTTAAATGTCCTAGTGTTGATTGTTATTCTTTTTATATTCATTTCTATTCAATTTCTATTGTCCTTACAATTTACACATATATATATGTATTTGTATATACCATTCATTTTTTTGTATTTTTATTTTTTTTAATTTACATTATCCCTTGAAAATGTCTATTACTTTCTTTTGTGATTTGTGACATAAAAAAAAAGTAACAGACGTTTGCAATAAAAAAAAAAAATGTAACTCAAGATTTATCACCCCTGACTCTTTCCTAATAATAAAATAATAAATGTATTAAAAAAATAAATAATACTTAAATGTTGGGTTCTACAAAACACGCTTCATCACCCCTCATTGCCCCTCATAGTTAGTAATTATTACTTACACATTGATTTTAAAATTAAAATTTTTACTATTTGATTCTTTGATAAAGCTTTTATCCAAGTTTTAGGTCCTTCAACTTAAGCTTTACCATCCCTGACTCTTTCATAATAATTCACCAATAAGATTATTAAAAAAAAAATGATTATTTAATGTTGGGTTCGACCTATTACATATAAACCATTGAAAGACTTATTATCTAAGTGTTTAGCCCTACAATCTGAGCTTAGTCACCCCGGTTTCTTCAATATAAATAAATTACAAAATGATTTTAAAACCAAATTTAATATTATTTGACTTTTCAAATCTTCTTGCATTTTCCATTCATAAAATTTTGCACTTCACTGTACCAACAAACATATTGTTGTACGGATAAAATTCTAATAAATGATTGTTTACAGTCTGTTTTTTTTTTTGTATTGGGCTCTTTAATATCCATAAGAATATTATTTTGTATATGATGTTGCCAATGTTGTTTACGGCCTTGCAAAGATGTTAAATTTTTTTTTTGGAAATTGTTACATTTTTTTACAAGGTTTATGTCTAAGTACAAATTTAAGTAGATTATATACATACATACTCATAAGCGTTTAATTAAACAAAAAATGAAGTTTAATACAAGTATAGAAAATGATTTTTGAGTTATAAGTTTGTATGGATAAGTGATGACAGAACACATTATATTATAAAAGTAATTGGAAGTAAATCAGGGTACTTAACTTTTTTTTAAGTGCTAAATATTCAACTTTTATAAGCTAAAAGCCTGTCTATATATGTGCATGGTAGAACATGAACTTTTACCAGAAATCGAACCAGAGCCTCGATACTCTAATCACTGTGGCATCCGTCTGTTATTCTTCTATATTCAAGTAACATAACTGATAAGTTTAAGTGATTAATGTTGCACGAAAGTATTTTAAGAAACATGGATTCACCATTACACACCAGAGACAAAAGTTCAGTCAAAACAATGGGTAGAAGCTGGTGGAAGTGCACCAAAGAAGGCAAAAACTTGTTTGGTTATGGCTATTGTTTTCTGGGATGCATGGAATACATGGAATAATCTTAATCGACTATCTTAAAAAAGGAAAATCGATAACAGGAGAATATTTTGTAGCGTTATTGGACCAGCTGAACAATGAAATAAAAGAAAACGGCCCCTCATTCGGCAAAGAAAAAAGTTTTGTTTCATCATAACAATGCACCTGCACATTTATCGGCAATTGCGACAGCAAAATAAGTGGAATTACGTTATGAATTGCTCCCCCACCAACCATATTATCCAGATTTGGCCACTAGTGACTTTTTCCTGTTTCCAAATATGAAGAAATGGCTCGCTGGAAAAAAATTCACATCGAATTTTGAAGTTATAGTTAAAACAGAGGCCTATTTTGCAGACTTCGACAAATCGTACTACGCAGATGGCTTAAAGAAGTAGGAATATCGTTGGACGAAGTGTATCCAACTAAAAGGAGACTATGTTGAAAAATAAAATGTTTTCTGGTAAATAACTTAATCCTTTGTTTCATTTATCACTGACTTTTCAGACAATCCTCGTTTATACATGTTTAAGAATGTTGAGTACAATAAAGAATGTTTCCAACAAATATATCGTATGGATGTACAGAGCTTAGCAACATTTTTTTAAAAATACACTAACATAAAGTTAATAAGTGAGAAATAGATCGTTTTATTAACAAACAAATTTATTGATTGATTTATTAATTTAAAATTTAAACAAGTAGGTACTTAAGGAAAAAAAAGAAATCCCTCTTAAAAGGGATTGTAACTAACAACTCCAAAATTTTATAAAATAAAAACGTATAAAAAACATACTCCATATGAAACAAGAAATTATATGAGTCATTTATTTTTAATTAAGTTGTTCACATATGAATTAGCTGAGAGCTAATAGAATTGAAATAATGTGTGATGCAATGAATAGGTATGTGATTTTTATGTTTTAATCCTATTCAGAATGCTGCATGTTAATTCTTAAATACCAACCAATACTTGTAACATTTATACATGATTCTATTTGAATATGCAATGCAACTCTTCCCTTCCACTTCATTACAACCCTTTATGTTTTTATTTTTTACCACCATCCACGATAAAACACGATGCATGATAGAACATTCATTGATTTCCTATATGCGTTTATTTTCTATTTCAATTTGCAATATTTAGTTTTTTTATTTTCGAATATTTCGTAATTTAATTCACAAAAATGCAATGAAGTTTTTTATCAATATACAAATCAATTTTTAAATGCTTTAGATTTGAAAATTTTGATTCATTTATTGTTGTTGTTATTTGCATAGTACAAACATATCTAAACTCTTTTTTTTTTTTTTTCTTTTTCCAATTTGTATCAAAATGACGAAGAAAGTGGAGTAGACTATGAAAACTCAGGGGTACATGGATTATCATGTAATGCAAACATGATATCTTAGATTTACCGAAAGGAATTTTATAAAAGAGGTTGCATGACATTTTTCGAATCTCAAGCACTAGCCAAATCAAATTTTGTACAAATGTTGGACATAAAATTTAGATCTTTGTAGCTTGGTTTCATTTGTACTTAGTAAGACCGAATGGCTTTTCCTGCCAAAGGTTTTAGTTTAGATTAAAATGATTTGATTTTAACTGCCTGAGCCTGACTATAAAAGAAGTTCAAAGATAGTTATTCGGACCTCTTACTTTTTAAACTTTGTGCCGTTAAACTGAACTACTTTTATTTCCAACAGGCAGGTCCAATTCGAATTGAAAATACGACGTAAAGACATCAAATTTCTGAATCCTAGCTTCTTTCAGTTTTTGAGCTAAAGCATGTAAGCGGATGGACCAAAATTGATTCGTACTTTGATTCTGAATGCATAAGACTGAGCTTAAACTTTAATTATTGCTTTTTCGAACTAAGACTGGGCTTAAATTTTCGAATTCTTAGTTTTTATTCGGAAAAGTGAAATGTCTGTTGAAGCCAACTTTAAAATTTTAGACCGTATTTCTCTTTAGACTCTTTAGTCAGGCAGTGCCACAAGCGTAATATCAAATTCCGAATAGCCTTAGAACAATGTTCAAACGAGTATTAGAGTAGAAGTTGTATTCCGGGATATGAGTGGTAATTTTTTTATACTCTCTTTCTTTTTGAGAGAAAAAAAACAGTGGAATAGCGGATAAAATCGTTAAATCCAATAACAAAAAAAGTGTAACTCTCCAGAGAGTTACACTCTACTGTTGGTGGAATTTTTTATATTCTGTGCTTCAAATGTTCAAAAAAAAATGTTCATTCGTGCGTTTTCTTCTTATATCAGAAAATTGTCTTTTGTGTTTTTTTGTAAATTAACGAATTTCACGAACACAAAAAAAAGTGTTATATAAAAAGTGTAAAGTCTGATAAAAGTGTATAGTTAGTAGGTATGAATTTTCATTTAAACAATATGTTGTATATTTGGTTTTTATTTAGGTTTTATAAATAATGAATTGTTTTGGAAATGTGATACGTGATTTTAAATATTATAGGTATGTGGGTTGATGGAGGAAAAAAACAGAGTTTTAGCGGCAGTTAAAAAACAGTTATTTTTCAGAAAAAAAAACTCAGATTAGACTTATACAGATTGTAAAATACACTATAAATTTATTTTAAGCCTTTGGGTCAGGTATAACATCTAAACAATTAAAATAATAAATGGCAGAATTCTTTAAACTTAAAGCTTATTAATTGTTAATCATATTCAACTATAAGCTAATCTATTACAGAACTGGTTCGTAGCCCTATGGGTAAAATATTAGAAAATTATACTATTAGTATAGAAAAGGCTAAAAATAAAAATCAGAGTCTTTGAAACTTATAGCATTTAAGCTAATCCAATGCAAAATTAGGCAATACCTTCCTTGGTATATTATTGGAAAATTTTAAAATCTATTGGTATAGAAGGAGATAAAAATAAGATTTAATTTAAGAATTTCGAATATGAACTGTATATAATGAATATCAAAGTCGGAAAGATTCGTGAACTTGCCAAAGATTCTGAAGATGATAGGAATTATCCAAAAACTACGTTATTATAAATCAGATGTGTATAAAACTGAATACAATTGTACTTAAGTACAGTTCTAAATACCATTAGCTGAAATCTGATTTCGATTCTTACAAAATTTAAGTACAAGTAAAAAAATCAAGTACATAATGTAATTCCCAAAAAGTAATCAAATTTTGTATTTAATTACTTTTGTAATTATTTTTTTATTTTACAAGTATTTAAATATTTTAAAAAATTTAAGTTCAAGTAAAAAAATCAAGTACATAACGTAATCCCCAAAAAGTAATTAAATTTTGTGTTTAATTACTTTTGTAATTAGTTTTTTATTTTACAAGTATTTAAATATAAAGAAATGCTTAAGTATCAAGTATTCAAGTACTTTTATTCAACATTAGTTATAATGATTCTTTTACTTATACTTAAAATTTGTAAGTATCGAAATGGTACTTATACTCGTACTTGGAAAAATAATCAGTACCAGTCAATTGTTACATGTAATTCAACAGGTACTTGAAATATTAAGGTCTGTTAGTTTCAGTGTTTTTGGCTTTATATTTTTCCAATGGAATGTTAGCGTATAAATCGAATCAAATGCTCATTATCAAAGGTCAGTTACAGTTCTATACTTTCAGTTAAAATTAATTTTCATTATCTCTTCACAATCTACATCTGTTTACTAAGTTTTCTACATTTTTTTTGTAATAATTTGATTTAATTTTCACTTAACTTTGTATTTAACTTAAGATAAATGTATTAAAAAATTTATTAGGAATTTTTCTTTTAATTTTCCTTCTTTAATAAAAAAAAAAAAACTTTGTATTAAATATTAAAAATACTCGTTTAAAAACAGAAAGTATAATATAGGAAATAGGAAATTAAATTTTTTTTACTAGTTTGTTTTAAATCAATTTTAATCATTATTATTAATTAATTTCACTCTATATATATTGCCTGTGCAATTTTTTTTTTCAATTACTGCTCCATTAAAGAAATTATAAATTTTTTTTTTGTTATATAATCAAAAAAAACTAAAGTTGACTGTACAAAAAATAGTTGAAATTATAATTTGTGTTTAATTATAAAGTGCAAGTACTTGATTTGAAAAGTCCCGTAATCAAATACAATACCCTGAAAAAACTTGATTGCAATTTTAAAGAATATCTGAAAAAGAATTAGTTCTAAATCCATATAAGTGCCTGTAGTACGAATCTTTAAAGTATTTAGTCAATCGATTTAAATCTATAATCAAGTACAGTTTTAAATATGAGTACTTGATTTTCATTAACTTTCTTAAATATCAATAAATAAAACTTCCATATAAAAACTTTCAAATTTTAAAAAAACACTAAAAACAAATGTAATTACAATGCTTGTTGTTTATTATCCAAAAAGTACTCGCATTTGAGATTAAGTACTTTTGGAATCGTTTTTAATACAGTATTTTAATCGATATAAAAGTACTTTTCAACTAATTAAGCATTTATTGTGATATTTAAGTACTTTTAAGTACTTTTAAAAGCTTAAGTATTTCGTCGGTACATAAGTACTTTAAAGGTACTTACGTATTTTTTATTTGAGGTTAATAAGTGATTTTAAAGTACTTAAGTATTTACTGTATATTTTAAAGTATATTTTGAAGAATTTAATTAATTTTTGAAGTGTTATCATTTACTAAGTTCAACACAACTCATTACCAAATAAAAGAATAGCAAGGGTTTATTTTTAGTAAAAGGATCAAGATTAAATGACCCCCATGCTACGTAATTTAATCCACCAAATTTGTTTTAATTATAAATTGAACCTATATTTCAAAATATTTAAATAACTAAAATTACAAAATCCAGAAAAAACTAGCATTTTAAAACAATAACTATTATTTTCTATATATACATATATAAACTAAATATTAGTTTAAAACAAAAGAATTGAAAAAGTTAGTTAACTGTTTTGTACACATGAATGCACAACGCAACTTACTAATTTATGTGCAGTTATAAATACATAATTTATTCTTGCAATATACGATTTTGTACTATGGTATGTCCAGTATTATGTGCATATTAAAATGTAGATCTATTGGATTGCCTTAATTTTTTTAGGGGGTTTAGAGTTTCACAATGAAATATTTTAAATTAAACAAAAGTTAGTTTGTATATTGTACATTAAAATTTTTGTTTTTGTGTATTAAGAATTATTATTGAAAATGCCAGTTATTTTTTAAACTACTACTTATGAGTTTTACTATTTTTGTTGTTGTTGTTTGTTGCAAATGCATTGCATATCCAACATTTAACATGGTTGTTTTTTTTCAAAAGGTTTGTTTTTGTTTTCAATTTTATACCTACTAGCATTTCACCATTTTTTTGTTAAAAGTTAATTTACGTGGTACATACATTCATACATACTAATTTTATAATAAAGTGCGCATATATACTGAATGTATGTATATATTACATAATTATTGTAGAGTAATTCTTTATAACATAGTTATGCAACATTGCTGACAGAAAGCAAAAAGCAAAAAAACAAAAACAAGTAGAATAGAAATTAATAAAACGTTACTTAAAAACTAATGGTTAACGGTCAACATAAATTCAATAACGGTTGTTGCTTTATATCTTTTTCACAACACAATGTTAAATAATAACTTTAATAAAGTCTACTAGTGCCTGAGAGTACTCATTCTCATTCATTTAAATGGCAATTGTCAACTATGGAAGTTGGAACTAGTTGACTGATTTTAGAATGAAATTGAGTATCTCGAATCTGTTCGGAACATCTGCTTGAGAGTATTCATTATCATTCAGTTGAATGCCTATATTATCAACTATGCAAGTTGGAGCTTGTTAAACGGTATTTTGTATCTTCCGTTTAGAAACTCTAAATCCATTCAAAACCAGTGCCTCAGAGTACTGATTCTAATCCTTTTAAATGTCAATTAAGTGTGCTTTAAAACTTCAGTTGATTGAGTCACCTAAAGTTGAATCTGGACTAATTCTTGAGAGTATTCATTCTCATATTCCAAATATCAACTATGGAAGTAGAAACATATTAACTGCTGCATCAAGAATAAATTAGATAATGGAGTCAATTTCATTTTGTTTGGGCTACAAGTTATGAAGGGACAGTTTTATGAAAGTAAAATAATAGTTAAGAGCTATGGGATAGAATAATGATTTAGCTATCAGTTATAACAGTTCGGAGACAGTAGTTTAAGAGAATGGTAAAGCCTTCCTAAATATAAGTACATTGATTTGAGAAATATTTCTACCAAGGGATATTCATTTATTTAATGTGAAAACATCTTTTACTGGGTAGTACTCATTATTAGAATGAATGGAGCAATTTCCAATAAAAAATTGATGTAGTTAACATAATACTGACTAATTCAAGGTCCTTAAGAATTTGCTTACCAATTGCTTGGAAACTCATTACAAATAAATTTTTAAAAGAAAACTCACATAAACTCCAGCATAACTGTCTGGCAGACCAATTGTTAAGACAAGAGTCAGTTATTTGAAGACTGGATAGTATTAATTTAAAAATGACATTAAAAAAGTACATTAATCCAATTACGCATAATATCATGATTCTTCCAAAGTAGTGATTAACATTCTAGTTAACAGTTATTTAAAACATGGAGATGGCTGGGGTTAATGCAGGACAAAAATCCTTTTGTAAAATTAGAAAAATCCTACAGAACCCTTAGACATTCAAAACAACTCAATCAACCTTCATTCAAATTTTTTTAAAATGAAACAAAAAACCTAAATAACCCAATACGGTGCATATTCGACTTGGTTAATTTACTATCACAATTTAAATAGAATTACCCTTCTTTAAAATTAGTTTGGTTTAGTACTAACAGTTTATTTTTTAGGTTTTTTTTTTATTGGTTCATTGTTTGTCAACCACTACACAAAAAACATTACACAAAAAAATTTAAAAGAGCGGGTGTTTTGAATACAAAATGAGGAGAGATCCGCAGAGGGTGTTAAAAAAAAATTTCAAAAAAATTATTTAAACAACAAAAAAATTAAATTAAATAGAAAGGGAATATTTTATAGAGTTAATGTATATAAACATGCAAATATATTAATGTTTATACAAATAAAAATAAATATATGTAGGTATACATATAGACATTAAAATTTATGTACACTGGAAGGCGTTATAAAAAATTGCAATTAAATTAAAAAATAAATTATAAAGCGATAGAGAATTTCCCAGAGATGAGGACTGGACAATACCACAGGGACAGTATATTGAAAGCATAGATGAATATTGAATGGGCATATTAAAAGATTGAGAAGCCTTAAGAATAGAGAGCTGTTAAGGGGGTAGGGTGAAACCTAGGATATTAAGAGATAACTGATAGATAGAGAGATTCTGAATGGAAACGGATAGTTCTGAATGAGGGGAATTGAGAAGCTAAATCGTTCCAGTATAAGATAATAAAGAATGGGCAGGAAAAATAAATAAATATATTTCAAAAGTTTCCTGGTTTTGAAGAATGACAACGGATTTATGTTAAAACGTAGGGGAATAACTTAGGATTCCAAAGCATGGTCTAGAGACGGAATATCAAATTATAAATTTTCCATATAATTTGGATAGAAAATACTGCGGGGACATAAGAATACTGGATGGATAGAGTAAGATTAAAAACATTCATATGGGAAACTCTAAGAATAGAGTTAAACAAGAGTTTGAATATTTATTATTTCCTACATATATGTGAACACGTAACTAACCCTAATGTAAACTTTATGAACTTGACCTTGTAATGTAGACCATATCATCAACAATTCATAAGTTTATATTCAGTATCCATAAACTAAGCAGGACTATATGTTACAGAGTCCCTATTGAGTTTTCCAACCTGCAACTTAAGTGGTACATATGTTACATAGTCCCTATTATATTCTGCCAAAGGTTTTATATCACAGGATTACAATTTCAACTGTTCAATTTGTGCAATCAACTCCTGTGGAGTTTCCATCCAAACTTTCCGCTCATTTTAAAAAACAATTATAGTGTACATCATCATTTGCACACCAGTGTACACTAATGTACAGAAAAACTTTATTTTATAAAATATATTTTTTTTCAATTCAAATTTAAATGAAAAATAAAACAGGACTACCAATGGCAACAAAAAATTTATTTTGATGGATATTTTTAGAAAAAGAGAGAAAAAAAAGTGATAGAGGGAGAAAAATATAATGATATGAAAAGAAATTGTACAAATATAGACTAGGGATATTTTGATGTTATTTTTTTTTTTTAAAGTAACTCACCGTAAAATAATACATATTAAAATAGATAAAAATGGGATTATTTTATAATTAACATTAAAAAATAAAGGTAATACATATATATAATTTCCGGTATACATTATAAAATATATATACATTATTATTTATATATATCTATAATACTTGTTAAAAATTTTTATTTGAATAAAAAAATTATTGACATAAAGTGGTTTAATTCATCATAAATAGTTTTTATGTATACATACATTAATTTATTAAATATAGTTTTAAAAAAAAAGGGTAATTGGGGTGAGAATAATGTGGAAGTTTTTTGCAATTTATATTTAATATTGAATTTAAATAATTGAATTTTTAAATACAAAAAAAAATTATATATAGTAGAAACATTTTAATTGGTATTATAATATGTACATATATATAACAAAATGCAAATAATATTTCAAAATTTTTTAAAGTTGAATTTTTGAAAAATTTAATTAATTTGATATTTAAACAGTTTTATATTGAATATTTACTTAATTGTTTATTTTAAATTGGTACTTTGACTTTGAAGTGCTCAGTACTGATGACATTTAGTACAGTTGAGGAGATAAAGTTCACTTGAGGAAATAGAGTTCAGTTGAGGGTAGAAAGTTCAATTAAGGACAGTGGGTTCAGTAGAAAAAATAAAAAACAGAAAGTAATACAAGTAATGCCAGGATCTTAAGATCTTGAAATAACTGATTTAATATCTAACAATAACATAATTTATAAGGGAAAGTTAAAAAAGATTTTTTGTGACTTTATAATCCATAATTCCAAATTTTATAATTTATTCAATAAAGTTCAAGAAAATTCTTTTAAGGTTTTTTTGAAAGTTCCAAGAAATTCTGGAAGGTCCTTTATATATGTAAAAATTCCATTGATAGTTTTACAATCGAAAGTTCAAATGAAAATTGAAACCTGTTGTTAAACCAATGTAAATAATCGTCAATTTCTCCAAAAACATAACGGCTTTTCCTCTTTCTAAATAGCGGCTAATTAAACAATTAATATGATACAATATGAAACATATCTCACTTGCTGCTATTATGACTTCAGATTTGGAAGGATATTTTTTTATTATATGCTTCCTTTAATCCATAAACTGCATTCTTTACGGATGCAGTTTTAATATGAAATTTTAAAATTTTTAAATTAAATAATTTTTCCAAAAACATAACGGCATTTCCTCTTTCTAAATAGCGGCTAATTAAACAATTAATATTATAAAATATGAAACATTCCTCACTTACTGCTATTATAACTAGGGACTTTGATAGATATTTTCTTATTACATGCTTCCTTTAATTCATTGAATCGAATTGTTTAGGGATGCAGTCTATAATATAAATTTCAAACTTTTTCAATTATTTTAATATTAGAAAAAAAAATAATTGATAATAACTTTTGATTCTCTTCCGAAAAAATTTCCTTTGTGTTATAATACTATATTAATCCTATTCAATAAATTTTCCCTCGTTTTAAACTGAACAATAATTCTTTCAATTCCTTACCCAACAACTTACGTCTTCGTCTTAGACTTTACCTTAAACAAAGCATTGCTAAAATAAATAATTCTAATAGGTACTATAAAATATCACCAGATCTCTACTACTGGATATAGCTAAGGTAACAAAATCTTTTTTAATAATAAAGGATTCTCTGTAACTTAATTTTAAATAAATGTTAAACCCTTCCATAAACTCAAATATAGATTCATTCTTTCTATATATACACATTATAATATATAGTTGAAACGTTCTACTATGTTGTTCCATTCTATATTTTGATTTTTATGGTTCAGACAGAATTAAGTCGAGTGAAAAAATGAAAATGTAAAGAAACAATTTTCTAGGAATTGTTAATTTTTTTTTTACTTGGAAAATATACATTTAAAAGGATTTTTGCAGTAGGGGTAGTTGAAATAGTAGTAGTAGTAATATTAGTATCTTTAAGTTTTGTTTATATTTGGATATCACGATTATGTGCAAAAAAAAAACAATTTCCAAATAAAAATATAAAACTTTTACATAGGGTTTTAATTTTTATGTTTCTGTAAAATTTTTTTTCAAAATTATTTTATAAAAACTTTTTAGGAAAGAGTAAATTTAAATATGTACGGATAGTTTTAAATATAATATCAGTTCCCTTAAATAGATATTTTTTATTTTGTAAAAAATATTGAATTAAACAGAATAAAATTGTGCAGTGATTAGGGTGTAAAAAAAAAAATTGTTTTTAAGTCATAACGTTATGAAAGTTTAATTATTTCTGAAAAATTGATATAATAAAAGGGTAAAATTAAATTAAAATTGATTTACAAAGAATATTGACATTTATATATAAAAATTATTTTTATTGTAATTATAATATTAATGGCAACGGAAAATCTGAATCTTGATAGGAGTCATATTTTATTATTGGACAGTTGTAATATTGGTGTATACTTTGATGTATGACTACACAGCATATTGAGAACATGAATGAAACATGAGATTCAGAGGGGGTAATTAAAATTGTGAGTTTCACTCAATCAATATGTCCTTTTAGCAAAACCGCAAATAGTTTCTGACCAATTGATAATGTAGGTTTATTCAAATATAAATAAATACATAATAATGAGATGTTATTAACAAACAAGCATAGTAGAAGACACGTATGTATATGAATCATATAATTATTCAATGACATCAATAATATTCTACAGTTACGTCAGCAAAATGAAATGAAGGCAAAAGGACTTTGAAAGCAGAAATCAATCGTAGCTGATCATTAGGTTATTTCTAGCCCGGATTAGTCGTTAAGAACAGCGGAAATTTTAAGACTTTATAGATTTGGGAAAAAAGTAGGGAACAATAGATTAAGCATTATTATTTTACCTTCAAACTAGAGAATGTAGAGGCAATTAAAAACTTTTGCACAATTTCCTAATCTATTACGGCATAAACGTGGTTCTTACATATTATGCAATGAGGACCGAGAGCTCTACAAAAATTTTATTGGAGATATACAGTAGTGGATAAATAGTTCGAGGAAGCAAAGAAATGTTAAGGTGGGTTAGGACTTTATAGAAGACCCTGTACCTTTTTTGATTGATTATGTACAATAAATTAAGCTTCGTTTTTGATATTCAAGCTAAAGAGTTTCTAGAGCACGCAGAGGCAATGAAAGTTTAGTAAGTTTCCATCTTTACGCAGATAACTTTATCTATCTATTACTTTGGAAACTGATGAATCCCTTAGTAATCACTTTCCCTCGGAGATTCTTAGTAAATTACTGTTATAACATTAAAGTCTTGATATCATTTTATTTGTCGATGGAACAGAATCCAATTTATTAATAAAAGCTCCACTTACACATTCTTTTTAAATTAGTGTTCCCCAATTTAACAATATTTCAACTCAATTACTATTAAATCTCTTTTTTTAGGCACATTTATTTTTATCTTTATTACCTTACATTTTTTTTATGTAAATCCATGTAATAAATACCGATCTATTTACACAGATAATACTTTATCTATTTGATATTCGGTAATTTATGTAAAAAAGTACCGAATTGTTAATAAAAATAATGATTTGATTTAAACAAGGTAATAAATTCACAAAATGTCAATCAATAGTCATAGTTTGATTGTAAATATTTTCAGAATTTTACAGATATTTTGTCACAATATAATAAAACAATCTTCATCATCAGATTAGTTTGTTCTAATTTTACCTAATCCTTTTATTAAACTGAGCTCATAAATATTTTCTAAAATTTTTATTACCAATTTTTTATTAGAAGGGGATTTACGAGTAATGTCAACATTATTTTATTTTTTTAAATCAAAACTGACAACAAATTATATATAACTTTCCTTTTTTAGTCGCACTGTCGGAGCTTAGTTGTATTGTCTGATCCTTGTTCACGTCATAAACTATATAATAGGGTAATATAAATGTTACCTGAACCTTGTTTATTGTAATAATGATGGTTAGCTGTCAGTTTTTAATTTATGAATTAAAAAATTATGTCAGAGGTATTGTAAATTTGTGATCTACATTTAAAATAAAGTTTTAAAAAATTTTTTGAAGAGAAAAACTAGAAAGAGAATATAGGAAACTGTGTCAACTCTGGGATACCCTAATTAGACTTAGAGTTATGTAAATATAGAAAAGAAATTGTATAACAGATATTCAAACCTCTTGCACTGGGTGTTCTAAACTGCACCCCTTTCTTACAATCTACAGTTTTATGCAGACGTCAGCCATAGACTTAACCACATTTCGCTTCCAGAGGCACTGCTTTATTTAATACTTATGGAGTTATGCTCACGTAAAAAACGAGTAGTAAGGTGGCTAATCAATCGCTTCGAGGGATTTGCTTAATTTCAATAACAATGATTGGCTATTGTATAAATGAAATTGTATAAATAACTCAAGGCAAATTTCGGAATCCCACCTTTTCAGTTTTGTGAGCTATCACCGGGGGGAATGGAAGGACACACATAGCTAATTTGAATCAGTTTCCGATTCTGATCCTTTCCGCTCTTTTGAGTCGAATCAATCTCGTATCAATTATTTCAACATCACAAACGGTATGACAAATTTAGTGTATTTCAGAGATGCATCGCCCTCAAATAAAAATTTGTGAACTATTTTTGAAACCGAACAAGTTTTGCTTCCAGATACGCTGCTTTATTAAATACTAAAGCGCTACTTTTGTAGTTGGTAGGGATTAATAAATTAGATTAAGAAGTTGAATGTCTTGTGAAAAATTTGAAGAAATATTTGTTCATATTCAACAGTTCTCACTTCTTTTGAAAACACTAGGTATATACAAAAAAAATCCCAGAAAATCCTTCTAATTTAAATACAATACTCATATTTAAGGCATTCCTCTTTGGTAATAAGTAATTAAAGGAATCTATTGTAAAATATTTATAAAAAACATTTTACATTACTTTTGTGTCTTTAAATGTCAAAGTTTTGATGAAAAAAGGTTTATTTTTTTTTTTTATTCTTTAAATGTCAATAAAAAATCTTATATTATAATAAATTATTAATGATTAAAATCAAAATGACAATCATATTTTTCAAAAAATTATTTAAAAGAATTGGAGTCATTGGGAAAATTAATGGAGTCATAAAATAAAAAAAAAAAATAAACAAACAAATATTTGTTAAAATTTTTAAAATAGAGAAAATACCTTAAATTCGAGGAAAATGGAAAACAAAGTTTCTAAGAAACTTATATAATTCTATAATCCCCTGAACTAAATTACCATAACTCATTTTTTAATTTATTATTCATCAATATATCATGCATCTCAAAATTCATTGCTTTTAAATTTAATAATGAGAGGATCAATTTTTCTTTTTAAAATTTTTTTTCTAACTTTTAGATTAATATTCTTGCTGACAGTTGGTACAGGATTTCCATGGAATAAGCAATGGATTCTATGTTGAAACAAAATGTTCAACAGATCAGTATTTCTATATTGTAGAATTGTTAAGATTATCTTTCGTCAAAACGGACAATCCTGATTCCCTCCCTCTATCCTTGACTTGACATCATTCTAACGTGCAGTTTTTAATAGAGATAGTTTTGGTTGGCTAAAATCAAGCCTTTCATAGGAAACCTCTTCTAGTTTTGTATATTTTCCGAGTAAATTTTCCGAAACGTCTTATATAATATGACTCGGTTTTTAAATGTTGGAATGTAAAATAAAATTCAAACTAAATTTGCTATCAAAACTCTTTGCAGTGGAATGGTCGCGTTCTTCCTGAAAGAGAAAGTGAAATAATATTTTGGTTCTCTCTCTCTTTCCTTAATTTGACAGAATCCTAAGGTGCAATTTTTATTTGGCGATAGTTTTGGCTGTCTTAAGTCAAGACTACCACAATTAGTGCCTTCAAGTCCTTCTACTTCCTGATTAAGTTTTGATATTGAATTCCGACGCGTTTTACGTAATATGACTAGATTTTCAATGTGCGAATATAAAAACAAAATTCCTAAATTTTCTACCGAAACTATTTTCAGAGGATTGACTATTGTCTCTATTATTTATTAAAATTTCAAATTATTTCAAATGACGGATGACAGATTTCGAATCATTGACAAATATCCTTCTATTAACGTTGGGACAGTTAATTTCGGTTCTAATTCGGTTGGGTTCTAATTCAGAAATCTTACCTCCTGTGAAGATTTCACGGAGGATAGAAAAGACGAATATTTCAAAAGCTTCTATTTAAGTTCAATGTTAATAACTAAAAACCAATTAAATCTTAGTCTTTCTTAAAGTTTCCTCATTAATTATTCTACTGAAATGTACATGCAAGCATGCACTATTCTTAAATTGTAAAAAAATCAACATGGTTGGTACCTACTTGGTATTGTATTCAAATTGAAGCTGTGAAAAAACCCAACACATTATTAATTCAATATTATGTAAAATAAATCTTAATTTAACAGAAATCCATCAATCAATCACATAATTGTAATTTATAATAATGACTATGATCCTAAATATTTTTAATTTTTCTAAGATGCATATATCATGATGATAATAATCTTATAAATCTTTGATATTATATCTAAACATATCTATATCTAATAAAATAAATATTGTTCAATTTTATAACCTATACATATTATTCATAAAATACATTTTCAAAACAAAATGAAAAATAAGTCAAATATAATATTGTAATTCTTTAATAGGTACAATAATATTTAAAGGTTAATAAAATACAGATTTTCTTTTTTTATCCCTTTTTTTCTTTCCTTCTATTTAATCCTTTCTGTCTTCATCTTTTACTTTGTGGTCCCTCTTAAATAACCGAAAGGTAATAATTGAAAACGTGCGTAACAAAAAACATTTTTATAATTTTTTTTTCTGTGATATTGAAATGCCAGGATCATTAAAGACAGAATAAATTTTTTAAAATGTATAAATTCTATTCATATTTAATTTTCGAAAAAAAATTGCAAAATAAAAATTTTTTTTTTATTACCTTTAGAAAAAAAAAATTAATTTTAAAATCATGGGAAAATATTTTTAATGGGAATTTATGTAAAAAAAAAAATACTCTGACGCATTTGCTGACTTTATTAGAATAAACCGCTGCCCTGATTAAGACAATGTTAGAACTATTCATACGGTCTAGCTTCGGTTTAGTAATTGTTTATTAATTGAATGTCATCACCCATTTCTAGGTGACAATGCTTGCTGTAATACCGTTGATTATCATTTACCAGAAGCTCCTTTTAAATTTTTTGTATGTGGTACCAATATTTTAGTAACCAAAGCAGCTAATCTGCCGTGGGATATCCGTGAATTAGAGCTTTCTCAGCAATGAGAGGCTTGACAAACAAGCCGAGGCGGCTATACATAAACATAAATTACTAAAAAAGACGAAAAGACTCTTCAACTCAAAAGTTACATATATTTGTAATGTCTTGGCAGCAGCAAAAGAATGCAGACTACAAATTACAGAATCCCAACACACAATAATTTTGTGAGGGTTAAGAACAGAAAAATGACGAAGAAATTTTTGACTCTTATTAGGAGGAATCTTAAACTAATAACAGAGGTTAGTGCAGGCGATCTAATATTAAGAACCAATGAAACAAGAGAAAACAAATAACTTAGAAGACGATGTAGATGTTGTAGGCAAGAAAACGAAACTTTTCATTAGGTCTTGTACTAATGCGTTGGATTGGAACCTGCAAGGCAATTTTTTTAGAGAATTTAAAAAACTCGATGATCCTGATATAGAAATTCGTATGCTCTGGGAAAATACAAGTACTCGTCGAGGCTTTTTGGTAGGATTCACTAAGTAAGTTTAAAATGTGAACTAGGCATTAATATAGCTTGTAAACAGTCTTTAATTTCTAGGTATTTTTTTAGTATTCAGCAAAATTGTTTCGAAACACTGCTTTCGTTTCCTGTTAATGTAAATGTTCATTCCGCTACTCTTATCTAAACAAAATATTTAAACCAAATTATAAAATAAAAAATCCATAATAAAGAAACTAAACGGCCCAATTAAACTAAAACTTTACAAATTGTTAAACAAATATTATATATGTTCATTTGAGGTTAGAAGACTTTTCCTTCTAAACTAATATCATATAAGTCTTACATATAACACATTTTAACAGAATCACGTCAGAAATTTAATTAATTTTCTGTTGTTTTATTTTTCTATCATGTCTTATTCTTTATATAATTGGATGGGTCGGAATGGAATTGTATTCTTTTTATTTTGATTTTCTATTTATTTATCATTATAATAAAAGAAAAAATTGAAGGTGAACCTATAGATTGAAATGATGAGTTTCGTTTATTTCATTTTGTTTCTCATTGTTTAAAAATGACCAAGTTTATATTATTGTTGTGGCTGTTACTATTACTTTTGTTTGGTTATTACACAGGATGTCCAAGAATAAAAACTCTATCCATTGGGAGGAAATGTAGAGGAAGTACAAAGTGTAGACTCTATCGTAGTTAATTGCAGGAGTTCGTAGAAATCACAAATCATCTGTTCAATTCGTTTGGTCAGATTTTAAATCGAATACATGCATCAGAACAACAGGCTTCTCATGCGATTATATGTATCGCTCGAGATCTTGAAAAGTTGAGAAAACACACCCTGCTACTCTTGACCTATATTAGATTTAATAATTTAGATCCAGCCTGACAATAGAAGGCCTAATAAATTTATTATATGAAGGCTTCTATTGTCAGACTGGATCTGTTTGGCATAAGTCACCAATAATCATGTAAATTCTTAGTAATTATATTTATTTCTGGAAACAGTTGCATCACATTGTCTCACAGTGTCTTAATGTTGCTTTAGCTTTATAATTAGTGATGACTTATGTGTGTTTCGATCACGGCTTATTCGGTCACCAAATTGCCGTTCGCGGCTCAATAAATTTTTTTTAAAAATATAAATAATAATTTGAGTTCGAAAATCTTTTGAGCCGCTATGTTGGGACGCTATGTTAATAACCTTATAAATGTGATTATAACTGTAATTATTGACATTTATTAAATATAACGGAAATCATTTAGACATGAATACAAATGTTATTATTTTCGAAAATTGTTTTCTAAATAAAGACTAAATATCTTGAAAAGTGTGTAAAAAGATCTGAACTCTGTAAAATAAATTTACTGTGAAAGTTTTAACTCCGGGAATTGCTTCATAACAAATAATATTCTAACGTTAGATAAATTTCTCTTTATTTAAGAGATACAATAGGCAAGATAGGGGATCTTCACTTCCTCCGTTTTGTTTTTCGTTATAAAAATGCTTAACTACTTCAAGAGTATTTAAGGAACCCTCAACTCCTTTTGATTTATTGATTTGCTCTAGGGCATTTATAGGATTGAGTTTCACTCCCATAAATGCCTCAGAATAAATAATATTCTTTTGTAAGATACCATCTTACATAAAATCTTACATTAAATTTTATCAAAGAGATCCAAATCTTACAAATGTATAGAGAATAATCCTCTCTCTGCTATAGTAAAGCTCTATACCTTAAAGAGTGTTTACAGGTATGTAAGAAAACTCAGCTCCGTTTTAGTCCTGAATTTATTAAATTTATTCTCAAAGATGCCCCCTAAATATCTTAGAGCAATTAATATTCTCATGTGAGACACCTTGTACATAAAATCTAGTTCATTTACATTAAATTACAAAACAAAAAAAAAACAAAATTAAACTCATTTTAAATAATTTTTTGTTTTGAATTGTTTTTCATTCTGAATATCCAATATTTTATAATTCTTTTTTTCAATTTTCTTTCTCACTTAAATTCATATCTTTTGTCTTTGTCTTTTTCTTTAATAACTAATAAAAAAAAAATTTATTTGAATTTCTCATAATGTTTTTTGTTTTTTTGTTTTTTTGTGTTTTTTGTTTTTTTTTTAAGTATTTTGATGCCATGCCATAGATGAGAACTAGAATTTGTTTTAATGTTTTTTTTTTTTGTTTTATTCACCTGGAATCCTAAATATTACATTCATACATACATGTCTGTATTTACATTTTATACTCAGCTTGACGTTCAGAAGGTTATGGAATTTCATATTTTTGAATACTGAAATGTCAGAAAATTACTAACCAAAAATTATATTATTTTATTATTATTGGATGCTGTGATGTTATTTTGGTCATTGGTTCATTCATATATAAATGTATGTATGTATAAATGTGTATATATTTTATATGTACATTGGTGTGAGAATAATTTATAATTTTTTTTGATATATGCATATATATATTGCAGTTTTTCAAGTTTATTCAACATATGAACAAAAAAAAAAACAAAAACAACAACAACAAAATATATATGATGATGACATGCTGAGTTTTTGAAGTTCTAGAAAAATGGAATCTTCATTTGGGATAATTTCATAAGAATTAAAAAGTGTTTTTTGTTGTTGTTGTTGTTTTTTCTGACGTTTTTATTTTTGTTTTTGTTTTTTTTTTTTGAAATAAAGGGTAAATCAAACTAAATGGTGAATAATGATGACGTGTTATTATTTGTAGGTTTACTCTGTTTTTACTGTTTATGGAAGGATTTAAGAGTTGTTGTTGTTGTTGTTGCTTTTATTTTGTAGAAATCAGATTTTTTTTT
The DNA here is from genome assembly GCA_963082915.1 of Dolichopus griseipennis. Classification (NCBI taxonomy): domain Eukaryota; kingdom Metazoa; phylum Arthropoda; class Insecta; order Diptera; family Dolichopodidae; genus Dolichopus; species Dolichopus griseipennis. The sequence goes on along the minus strand of OY720445.1, from coordinate 80,580,098 downwards.
TTTTGAAAAGATATTTATCGTTGTTAATTTGATTTTTTTTTTTAATTTTTTGGGGTTTTTAAATGTTTACTCTTTTGTTATACAGGGTGTCCCGGGAATAACGTGCCATAAAACAGCAGATGATAGGGGAGTTCAAAACGACCAAAAAATTGTATGGGAAGGGGGGTCTATCTCCAACTTTAAAAAAATCTTAAACCTTAATTTCTTCAACAATAAAATCTTTTGAAGAAATTTATTTAAAGGAAAAAAGTATTTTATTGAAACTTTATTTGGTTATAACTTTTATGATTTTTGAGATAAGAATAAAATTGGAGTTTCAAAATGTCCTCCTTCCCATACAATTTTTTGGTCGTTTTGAACTCCCCTATCATCTGCTGTTCTATGGCACGTTATTCTCGGGACACCCTGTATATTGAATTTTTTAATAAAATTAAAGTTTAATGCACTGACATGTTTTTTTTATGAAATTTTTTTTTTATTTTTTTTTTTTAATTCAAATGTTAAATAAAATGTTAATATGAAATTAAAGTATTAAAGTAGGTATACATATGTGTAGGTACATAATTATGATATTTTGAAGGATGATTTTTGAAAGGATTTGAAAGGTTTTATGGTATTTTAGACATTAAGGACTAGATTTAGTGTAATTTATAAGTCGAATAATGACTAATGGAATAGGTTTTAAATTGTTTTCATTTAAAAATGGGCTATTTAAAATACAATTGATAAATTGTTGAAGGTAAGTGACACGGTTAAACCTATTATATTTATTAATGAAATTTGAAATAAATTGTATATTACAGTATTAAATACTGTGGTGTTGACTCTTTAATAAAAGGATATATATTGATTAAATAAATATACTACTGAATCGTACTGATAGCTCAGTAATTAAAATGGCGGCTTTTCAATTGAAAAGTCTCGGGTTCAAGTCCTGATCAGATAATATCTAATAAAAAAAATATAATTTATAATTGGTATCGTATAATAGTTTGTGTCATAAATTTAACTGCCACACCTGAAAAGGGAACGCAGATTTATTCACTTATCACATTGGATGTGGTAGGGGACTGTACATAAAAATATATATACAGTCCCCTACCACTGAAGAACCAGGCTGGAGTGATTATGCTGCAACTCACACCACTACCGAAAACTGGAAATTGCATAAAATAAAACTCAAGAATAAGTGCTCAATATTGCCAGATGGTTTCTACTCATAAACTTGCATAAGAAAGATAAGAATAATATGCTATAAAAATAAAAATTTCAAATATAAACTAAAAGTAAAATATAACTTTTTTAATTCAACTAATCATTTAAAATAATCCGTAGATGAGAAATTGGAATTAATTTAAACAATTATACAAGTTTAGTTTAACGTTCTAATATGCAATAGGTTTAAAGTTTATTTTATCTTTTTTAAAACAAAAGTCGAAAATGTGTTTTCCCATCATATCAACTCCTTCTTTAATCTTACGTTTCTACAGATCAATATGTCTCTTAAAATTTCTGTCCTTTCCCTATGTACTTTTCCTGTAGAATTTTTTCTCATATTAACTCCTGTTTTAATTCTACTTCTTAACTAATTAACATATCTCTTAGAATATATCTCTTTTCCGTAATCTTTTCGTATTTGTTTTCCCATGTTAACTTCTTCCTTAATTCTACTTCTTTACTAATCAACATATCCCTTCCAATCCCTGTTCTTTCCTTATTCCTTAGACAATGTAGTCTTCTACCTTACTCCTTCTAACATATTGCTCACACATCTTTAGAATATTAATTCCATTTTTCTTTACCACGAGAAATGTTGTTCTTTTTGAAGATTCTCATCCTACCTTTCGGACAATGTTTGTGACTTTTGAGTTTTAATCTTTAAATGCAACTCCAGAGTTCTTCTTAAATAAATTTTTACTTTTAAGAACTTTAAAAGATTCCTGATTGCAAATGCCTCCAATAAGTTAAAACTATTAAGAATTCAACTTTGAACAAATCTATACCTTCAATATACCCGCTAACTACTATTTAATTCTGATATATTATATTAAGCTTTTAAACATTTAGTTTCGTCTTGAGTAAAATTTGCCATATTACTTCTCATAGTTTTAGTTTTTGAAAATACACATTTCAACTGGTTCAACTGAATTTTACACAGCAATTTTGCCTGTTCAATTATAATGCCAGATTACTAGGGATTTTAGCTTCCACAGTCAGTTGACAGGTTTTATATAATACAACACTTAAAGTCTATAAATTTTTTAATTTTAAATCAATAAACTCATTCCAAAAATAACTAATTTCCAATAAGTCAATCATTTTAAATTCCATGATTCAAAGATTTCCGATAATCAAATGTTTGGCGAAGCATAGACAGACAAAGATCTATCTATATAATTAAGTATAATATACATTTCCAATTCAATACAACAATTTTTTTTTATCATTTTGTGACTAAATCCAATAACGCAACAAAACGCTACAAAATTTGATCTAATTAATTATTCATAAAATATTTAAAAAAATAACGCACATACAACTTAATATATAATAAAACATAATTTTCTTTTATTTCATACATGTATATTATATATATTTTATATTAATACATAAAACAATCATAAATTAAAAATCGAACCCTCTTCAATTTAAGATTGGTATTATTATACATACTTATTATTATATAAATCGCCCACAAAACTATTCATAAAAAAATAAAATAAAATAAAATAAAAAAAAAAAACTTTTAAATAATAATTTAACAAAAAACAAAAGATACAACCAGCGCCAAATAAAAATATTAATTTCCAATAAACATTCAAATTGGTTTAATAAAAAAAAATTTATTTTTTTTTTTTTCCTTTTTTATTGCTATGCTCTCTTTCATGTTAAACAACACTCATAAACAAACAGCAATAACAACAACAACAACAACATCAATAAAGCAACCAAAAAAAACAAAAAAACAAAAAAAAAAAAATAAGTCAACTTAGTTCAGACTTAGCAGGACTTTTCTTTTCTTCTTATTGTTTTTATATTTTTACTTCGCCGTTCTTCACCTTTTCTTTTACTTGCTCTGTTGTTTTTTTTCTTTTTTTTTTTCATTTTCTTTCTCACTTTTTTTTCTGTTGTTGTTTTTCTTATTGTTGTTGCCATCGTCATATCGCCTTCAATATATTTCGTTTTAAATTTCGTTATCATCCCTAAAAAAACAATGCTTACAGGTTTAACTGTTAGTTTGTTCATTTTGTCTGGCAACAACAAAGTAAAAATAAAAACAACAAAAACATAATAACAAAAAACAAAAAACAAAAAATCAACTCACAATATGTGATAATAAAACCAGGTGTTAACAAAACAGTTACGAATTCAGGTTAATAGCCTTTTTGGTTACAAAGTTTTGCATCAAGGTTATAAAATTATTTTCTGTGTGTTACGTAGTTTTTTATTACGAAGTTTTTTTGTTGTTGTTGTTTTGTGTTTTTTTTTTTTGTGGGATTTTTTTTCTTTAATAAAAAAAGGACAATTATATAAGGAGGATCGTAGGGAGTAATGACTGGTACTTATGTTTATCGTATTAAAATAAACTTTTCAATTAAATATTATTATAACCAATAAGAAGTATGTAGACTACAGAGAAGATCTAGAAGGCTTCAGTTTCATGAATATATATTTTCATATAATCTTTGTTTGGCCCTGTTGCATTAGTTGTTGTAGTGGGTTCCGCAATTTAAATACTATATTTTAGGTCGCTCATTTCAGTCTAGCCTAAGTGTATATCAAAAGTCAAGCTTTTGGTTTATCTATACTAGGTTTATGTACCATTGAATTTGCATTTGTTGCTTGTGGTTTAGTTTGTCTTGGATAACATAAATTTGCGACATATTTCTATATGATGTTTTATTGTAAGATACAATTCCTCAAACTAATACTGGAATTACTTAACTCGACTTTAATTCAATGAAAATAAAACTAAACATTGTTGAAATGACGGATTTCCAATTTTCAAATTATGTTTGATAAAAGATTCATTTATTCGTGGTAAATTAAAGTGACAGATTCAACTTAAATATGTCTGAAAAATTACCTCTGAAACTCTGTTTCACAAAAACTATCAACTATATATCAACTATTTTGATTATTATTTGAAATTAAATACTTTTTATTAATGACTACTACGGAAAAATGTATTTAAAATTATTTTTCCTCAAAATAACGGTAAATGCTCGTTGAAATCAATTTTAGTGTGTTGGCGCATGATTCAATTACTAAACGATGTGTAGCAAAATAAAATTTAATAATCCAAAAAGTTTAAGATGTTAGAGGTTAGTAAATCACCTGATTGTCTATTTATAAGTGATTTGTAACTCACTTCTAGTTTCGGATTTTAGACATCTCGAAACCTAATTTGAACATTTCGATGTTTCTTGATATTGGTTCATAATCAAGAAAAGTTAAGCCTCTAAGAAGAAAGGGGAAGAAGTAGTCTAGAAGAAGCCTAACCACTAAAGACTTTGAAGAAATCGAACTTTTAAATAAATAAATATATTCCCCCACCTAAAGTTACTTAATGTTATTGTACTTACAAAATAACACATCTTTTAATTCAAATTTTACCAATTTAATTAACGGTATTGAAGTGATATTTTGACGTTTATTTATACATATATTACATTAGAACTCAACCCTTGAGTGAGTTTTCAAGTTAAATTTAAAGGTATAGTTAAGGTATAAAAAAAATTAAATAAAAACAAAAGTAAGGTGAAATAATTTCGATTTGCGCCGCATTTAAAAAAACACAAAATCAAAAAACAAAGGATTACAAAAAAATAAAAAAAACCCAAGACGAAACAAAAATACAAAACAAAAAAACAAATGAAATGAAAAAAGGACGTACACGCCTTCATTTATTTTTATTTTCTTTTAATATCCTTTAAAATTTATTTTTGTTTTATACAAAATATTATCGATTAATTTCGATTTTACTTTTTTTTTCAATATTTTTTTTTTTTTTAATTTTGGAAATTTCGCCAATTTTGTAAATTTTTCTTGGTTTGTTATTGCCCATAAAATAACGAACCACTATGGGTCAAAAAACTTGGATTTCTGGACTCTGAGTTTTTTTTTTAAACGGTTTTGTGTTCTACCGATTGGTTAAGTAAAAAGACATTGAAGAACTTGGCATTGATAAGTTTATTAGTAGAGAGCAAATTGGGATGGAAACATTATTGAGGTTCTGCGTAGTCGTGGATTGGGTTAGTGAAAGTAAAAATTTTTTGAAGATTAAACTCCAATTAGACTGTAGATACATCACTTTCAATTAAATACAAGAAGAATATACTTGCATATAAAGCATAAGAAACACAAACTTCTTACATGACTCAAAATAAGTATTTTGGATTTTCTGTATCAGAGACGGAATGTCTTCAAAAACTTTATGTGTTTATATTTTTGTCATCATAAGAAATCTAAGAATAAGAATTGAGTCATTTAAACCAATTTAATTCCAAAATTTTTTATGCCAAGTAAAATTTAAATTATCGTAAAATTTATAGCCTTCGTCTAAATATATCAAAACACCCATTACACTCATATCCATTCAGTTGACACAGATTCTATAATTAGAATAAAAATAGCAAGAGAGAATATGTGACTAGTTTAGTTCGATTAAATACTCACTTATTTAGTTATAAATAATTAAAAATCCTTTATAACATTTTACAGTTTACTTCTTCTAGCAACAAACGGGATGATTCAAAGACAGCTCCAAAGGGAGTCATTCGGGATATGTTTAATAGACGATTAAAAATTAACTACGCCAGTGATTAGAAATTTCAGCAGCAATGATTCAAAGTGAAAGAAATGTGACTACCACTGATTGAAAGATCTTGGTGTGAAGTTACATAATCTACTCTCCCCCATAACGAATCCAAGACAATGAACTCTATTAACCGTATGGCTTCATAGTGCAAATAAAATGATGTATTAGTAAAAATAACATTCACAATTTTATTTAAATTAAAAATTGAATTCAAAGAATAAGTAAACCATCATCGACACAATCAATATAAAACAAATTAAAAGAAAAAAAAAAAAAAGAAAAAGGGCAGAAAAAAAAAACAAAGATTTCAACAATGAAATTTAATTTTTGTCCTGCTTTTTTTTATCGTTAAATCTCTTTTTCATTTTCAAGGATTTTTCAGATCGTTCACATCGTATTTAAATCAAATTCTTGTACTTATACATATAACGAAAAAAAAATAATGGTTCTAGACAGGTAGTAAGTTTGGATGTTTTGGATTACAATTGGGATTAGTTTTTTAATAGATTTTTGAGGATTGATATGAATATAGGGCAAGTTTAAGTATCGGGTATAAAATATTTGAAGAATTAATTTTTCAATTAAAATAATAAAATTAAAACTGAATGGAAATTTAATAAGCGCAGTACCTATTATTAATTTTTAAACCCAATTTTTTCCTAAAAATGGTGATACCGGAATACGTATACTAGGAATACGTATTTTATTTTAAAAAAAATATCACATACACTAATAGTAGATTCTTATTTGAAGTAATAAAAACTAAGGGAACAATTAACTGATATAGAATGTATTATTAATTTGAGATTCAATTCATTAGGTAAATTTTCCTACTGCATTCGTCCCGTGACAATTGATTTTCATCATCCTGCATTTCTTGGATCATGTTGCTGTCCATTATTCGAATTGATCTGTGCTTGTTTAAGTGAGATCCCCTGCTTTCGAAATTCATTTCATTAGGTAAGTTTTCCTATTGCATTCGTCCCGTGACAATTGATTCTCATCATCCTGCATTTCTTGGATCATGTTGCTGTCCATTATCCAAATTGATCTGTGCTTGTATAAGTTAGATCCGCTGCTTTGGAAAACTTTCTAATTTAAAACGGTTTTTTCCAACTAATATTATACATTAAAACAAAGTAATTCAAACTTCAATTATAAAATCAAACTACGCTCCCTTAAAAATAATAAGAAATCTTTAATGGGTTTATAAGGTATCGCATAGGTACGTAAATAACTTTTTCTCAATTACTTTTGAAATAATACTTTCATGTATTTCTTGAAATCCCCCAGAGCCCGTATTAATTAACATTATTGTTTTGAAATTTTTAAACAATTTTAAACGTTTCTTGGAATCGTCAAATTTTGAATGAATTAACACCGATTTTCTTGTGTTTAATTCCTTCTAATGCTCTGGAGCTTTCTCCTGTTCTTTAGCGGCTTTATTATTAATACGCCTAATAATTCGTATCTCAAAAAGAAAATTTAAAATTTAGTTTTCACAGATTAACAAGAGTATATTTTAGAAAAAAGAAAAATTTTTCAAAAAGGATATCGCTTATATAAAGGATTTTCTGAGGAAAGCATGGATCTGTAAAAAAATTCATTTCACTCCATTTATTTACTATTGTACTTATTTTTTAAAAAGCTCATATTTATTATTAAAAAAAAAAACAGTGTTTTGTTTCATTTTATTTTTAGTTTAAAAAATCATTTTTACAAAGGATATTATTATCCTTTTATTATCCTTTTTGTGATCACATAAACAGCATAAAAAGCAAAACTGAAACTAAAAACAAATAAATAGGTTATTTTGAGTTGAACAAAAATACCTAAATCTAGGATAATGTACTTATCATATACCTACCTACATATATATACATATAATACAAAGTATATCTACATATATAAAACAATAAAAAATAGGAGAAAGGAAGAACAGATAAATATGCAGATAAACTTACAAATATCAAACCTTTTTTTTTGTATTTTTTTCCTTCCATTTTGTCTATAATTCTATTGAAAAATAATTTTTTAATCCTTTATTATTATGTTTTCAGCTTTTTATTTTAATTATTTTGAAGAAATGTGTCTAGTAGATTCGTTCTGTTCGTCTGTTTGTCTGCCGGGAGTATAGGCAACACTTCTACACCTTTGGAAACGAAGCAATGAAACTTTAGATTGGATTATCTTGAATATGTATTGCAAAAACATTAGATTCGTAAAACAACTTTCTTCTGAAGGGCACCTATTACAGGGCTACAGCTCCCTAAAGTTCGGGAAAGCCCTTAATTTAAAATATTATAATAAAAGTTCCATAAGATATATATCTTCAATCGAGACGCCAAACGACAGCTATTTCCATAAGTTTTGTAAATAAATATACTTAATTTAAATTTTTAGGGTTGTGATACGGTATTTTAATTTACAGTTATACAAAGATTTTTGCAAAATGTTTTACCTTCTTATATTTCCCGAATAGTTTCAATAAGAAATTTACATTTTGAGCAGAAGTTTAATCCTTGCAAATAGGTATCCAAGCTACCTAGCGGTAGTTTGAATACCTCCCGAAATTCGCTGCTCCTTAACTCCTGATTTTTTTCAATACTTGGTTTTTCTACAAAAAATTTAATTTATTTTCTCTGCTACTGACATTTTCTATTGAAAAAATGAAAATTCTACATAATACTTTAGATGTAATATAGAGATGGGAGTAAAATAATCTTTGAACTCATAAAAATTATTCATTGACTCCTGTAAAATCAAAAAACAAAAAATTTAAAACTGAATAACATTTATTTACAGAAAGAGATCAAATGTTTTTTGTTTTTTTTTTTTTAATATTTTTTTGCCAGGACGAAAATAAAAAAAAAGGAAAAAAAAAAATATATTTTTATTCAATTTATATGGTTAACTGATATTGAAGATTATTTTTAAGTGTTATGAGTATTTAAAATTAAATTTGAATAATAATCTTTTTTTAATTTCTTGGAATTATACCAGATGGAGGTCAAAAGGGTATTGTTTTTCTGATTTATTTAAAATTAATTGGTTGAATAATCAATATGAGAGTTGAAGGTGGACTTTTTACTTCTGAAAATTTTGGAAATATTGAGTCAGAGGAATGGAAGCTGTAGCTAAAGAAGTCCATACCGTAACTGGAGAGGTTAGTGAGCGTACTACTTTAAATCTATATTGTGATAGATGGCAAATTTGAATATAAATTAGGGTTTTATGTCTTAAAAATTTGGTAATAAAAATTGAAGTATTTCAGCTATTAGAATATTACAGGGAAGAATTTTTAGATATTAGAATATTATTTCTAGAATTCTACTGGAAAGCCTAGTTTTAGACGCCATAAAATTCGTTCATCTGTGGTTTTATGTTTCTTCAAACTTTAAGTTGAATTTTTTCCTTTAAATGAAACCGCACCTAGTTTAAGTTTGTTTAAAGTTCGAAGATCTTCTAGTTTCATCTGCTTAATATTGTAAGAAGGGATGTAAGGGGATATTGTATAAAAAGGATAATTAAACTTCTGTACACCTTTTCGTTTCCCACTGTTGGAAACTGCAACAGGAGTCATTAGTCTCAGTCAAATGTTTTTCCATTCCGACGTTCTATTTAAAAATAATTTTTTTGAGACAAACTTGTAGAAAGTTGCTTTAACTTCTGGAACATAAAGTCATATTCTTTTATATGGTATACATAAAAAGTATAAGTAGTACATATCAGTGAGTTTGAATTAGAGATATCGTAAAGAGTTTGGAGAGTTTGTATCTTAATGTTTTAAAGAATTATTTCACATCAGCTGGAAAACGTAACGTATATTATTTAATTTTGTGAGTGTAAGTTAAACAACATTTTTAATCATCTTAAAGAAGCTGGTTTCCAATATTCAGGACCAATAAAAACTTGTGGTACTTCATACTGTAGTTCTAAAACCAAACCTATTAATCTATCAATTACCAACTCTTTAAGTATTCGGATCTCTTTGTCTTAAAACGTTTTACCTTTAAATTTTAAACTTACGATAGGGTTCATACATACTTTAAGAGATTTTTTTATTTTGAAAAATTCCTTGACTTCTAGATTCCACTTGCATTTTTCAAAATTTTTTGTCATTATTTGCATATGCTTTTCCTGGAATGAAAGATCATAAGGTCCCTGACAAGGCTATAATTTTTAATAGTTTAATACTTGCAAAATGAATCCATAAAAAAATCTAAGGCCATTAATAAATTAATTTGTCTTTAAATTGCTGTAATCAGAGACCATTAAATCGGATAGGGGAACTTGTCTTCTAATTGTTCTAATTAGGGTTAATGGGGTGCTTTTTAGTCCCCCTGACTTAATTTATATCAATTCCTTCTTTAAGTTGGAAAACATCAGTCCATTTCAACAGTCTTACATGGGCATTATTACATTTTTCCATGTACTTAAATATGTCGCATAGCATCTCCCATCAAGGTTTCTTAATTTAAACACCGACCAAAAAACCCCCATTTAACCGATTTTTAATTTAAACTTTATTTATTACTATTAACTTGTTAAAAAATCTATTAAATTACATTACTAAATGTTCATATTAAATATTCCTTTTAATAAAAGGACATTTTCAAGTTATCCTTTAAACAAAAAAAAAATAAATTTTTAAAAATTGAATACAAGTTAAAAAGAAGTTATTTAAAAGCAAAACAACAAAAAACTGTTGTAATTTACTTGTCATTCTAAAAAAAATCTCTTCATACATTTTTAATATCTTTATCTCATCTTTATTTTAATTTTTTTGGTTTTTTTGGTTTTTTCTTGTTTTTATTTTTTGTTTTTTTTTTTACCAAACTGTATGGTCAATAATCCCAAAAAATTTTTAAGGACATCATTTTTATATAATATGCCTTTTACCATATTCTAAATTATAAACTGGTAACATAGAAAATGAACTCGTATTCTATTTTAAATATCATACCAAATACAGCTTTTTTTTTTATATCATACAAAACATTTTCATTTGAGTGTCATCACATCACATCAAAAATGTTTCTATCTATAAAATAAATATGTATACTAAATAGTGTTGCCGTTTTACGGTAACTTTAAGTAGCAGATTTTAAAACAAATGTAGGAGTGTGAGTATGACTATAAAATTCAGTGATTTTCTTGAGTTATCTCTTCAAAGCTTTAAGTCCTACTTCTTCTTTATTATTACATAGGTTTTGAGGAACTTAAATAGTGTTGCCGTTCTGAAATAACTCAGTACAGCGTATTCTGTAAGAAAATAGTGATATGTAAAGCTTTAGTCTACTTCGCTTTTAATCACATAAGTTTTGAATAACTTGATAGTGTTGCCGCTCTGATAGAATTCTTCGTTGCAGATTTATTTACAGAAATGAGGGGTTTTATGAAATGCAATTGTTTTAAAAATTATGTTACTGCCTTGTAATTATATGTTTATAACTGATATCGTGTGATTTATTATAGTGTAAGTCCAAAAAACTTCAGTCGTCACAATATTATCAATTAACAGTAGTTATAAATACGCGTATTCGCAAAGTATTAACTTTTAATAAAAAAAGTTTTAAAATAAAGAGCCTTCTTTAGCTTTAGGCACAAAAACTGAGTTAAGTGATAAATTTTAAAAATTTTTTAATAAGTTAATTACAAAATTTATATAATAGTGTACGTAGTTGATTTAACCCGTTTTAAGAATCTATTCTCCTTAGAAAGTACCAACTTTACTCTAATTATTGTAGATCGACAACACTAAATTCACACACCTCTTTTGGTTTACATTTAGAAAAAAAAAACAAAACAAAAAACAAAAAAAACAGAAAGAAATAATAAGAAAGAAAAAAAAAAAAAATTTAGAGAACCTCAAAATGGTAACATGGTTTTGGTCGAGTTTATTGTACGATAGTTAAAAGTCGAGACTCTTTCATATTTTTTTTTTTATTTTGCTTGTTTTAATTTTCTTTTTTTTTGGTTTATTTTTTTAGGCTTTCATTTTTCTGTTTAATAAATAAAAAAAGAAACAGAAAGTTAAAAAAAAATGAAACAAAAAATTAAATAGCAAGCAGAGTTTTTTTTTTGTTAAAAAGAATATAAAACAAATTTTTTTTGTATGTTTGTATGTAAAAAGTTCAACACAGGACAAAAAAATTTTTACAAAAAATAAATTTATAAAATAAAGCGTTTGTGTGTAAATTATAAATGTATGTATGATTGTGTATATTTTTGTATTACAAAACAGGGTGTAGACATATATGAGAGAAAAACAAAACTCGAACATGATATTTTTAGATAGGTTAGGAAGAGGTTCTATCTTCATATATAGTAAATGTTCTTTATTTAAAATTTTTATTCTTAATTTGTTTTTTTTTTTACCTCATTTCAATTTGAAATTCATTGACATGGCCTGGTTTTTATTTTATTTTATTTTTTTGTTAATCGTTGCTGCCCTTTTGTTTAACTTTGTGTATTTTATTTTATTTTGTTTTTTATCTTTGAGAATGTTTAAGAAGGTTTTCGAAGGTTTAAAATAATATTTGATATAAAATAAACCATAGACAATTTTTGTCTTCTCTTTCTAGTGAACTCATACAATCACATTTTGGAAGGAATTTATTAAAATAAGTTTTATATCGTAAGAATAATACATTTCTAAGATATTCTTCCGAATATATTTTGAATAGTATTCGTTTAACAACACAATTCTTCGGATGCCTTATAGTATCTATCAATCCAATCTATAAATCGGCAATTACTTTGTATATATTATCTTTTTTTCCACCATGTAGTGTTTTGCGGGTCCATTGACAATAGACTTACAATTCTGAGCTCTTTAGTTCAAAAATTGATAAAGAAAATGGAAATCGTTGGTAAGTTGTGCTGGGTTTTTGAGCTTAAGGTGCTCGAATTTTGTAATTTTTTTGAAAATAAGTAAACTTGACTTGATATTCTCTTTACTGATGATGCCATGTGCTGGATCATCAAATCTTCGTAAAGAACCTGGATCCTTGAATTTTAAACAGCTTTTTGTTTTCAATTGATTCTATAGTCTTCAATTACTGTATTACATTTGAAAGGATCCCCATTTTGTACCTTTTGGATTTTTTTTATCAAAAAAATTTTCGATACCTTTACTCTTAGGGGGGATTTTTTTAATATTTTAGGAGTATCGATTCATATTAATATTTTCAGATATATAATATAATTGTGTAAGTGTTTATCATAAGACAGGGAGAATACGACAGACACCGCATTTGCTACAGTCAAGTTTTTTTTTGTCAATAATATCCATTTAACATAGCAACCAAATCCTTTTAATAAAAAAAAGTCCTTTCCAAAGACCTTCAATAAAAATATTAATTTCTATTTGTATTTATGAATCTATGAAACCATATTAAGGTTGTGGAGATATTAATAATAATAATTTTTGGGTACCCATTACTAATATAATTTAGTGTGCCTATGACAATGACCCTTTTCTAGTTAAACTTTTTTTTTTAAAAAAAATTTTGTTACTATGTTTTAAGAGACAGAAGCGTTATTTGAAACACAAAAAATGAAAACAAGGCACAGAAGCAGCAAAAAAAAAGGAAAAGAGATATCGTAAAAGAGAATGGAATAAATTGAGCTTGTCGGTCAATGAATTTGTTAATACATATACATATATGCGTACATTTTTTTTTCTCCAGTTTGTTTGTTTATAAATTATTGTGTAAAAATAACATAAATATTTTTGGAAATTTTTTTTTTTAATATTTACCCCTTCTTCCAAATTTTAAACAACCAGACTAAGAACTGATGCTTTTTATTTGACTTTTATTCTGGATTTCAAAAAGTCCAAAAAGGTACACAAAAAAAATTGGAAAAAAATGAAAATGGTGTTGTTATGGAACACACAAAAAAAAAACAAAATTCAAATTAAGTGGATGTTATATTTAAATGTTGTAATTGAGTGGTGGTTGTTGAAAGATAAAAGTTTTTTGTCAGTTTTTTAGAAGTTATAAATAATTTAATTAAACGATTAGAATTTTTTCATGGATTTTTGAACACAGTAAATTTGATTTAAAAATTATTAATTGAATTACAAATTATAACTTAAATAATTGATTAAATTTACAGGACATAGGGAAAAGGATGGCAGGATTTAAGGATTCTTTTGTTTAAATTAGTTTGTATCCGATTATTATATGGAAATTATATTAGCAAATGCACAAGGATGATTCAGGAATATATTCGAGGATCTTAACTAAAAATAGTCAATTAATTGGTTTCGAGAAAGAGGAAATATAACAACTTTACAGCAGATCAACGAGGAAAGATAAATCAGGTTAATTAATTCTAAATTTTTTAGTAATCCTTAAAGGAAGCAACAATTATTTAACAATTAATGAATATTTCTAGGATAAGCATCTAAGATATAAAACTTATGATATACGGATAGGAAATGAAATTTAAAATTGAAATTAATGGAAAATTTAAATTTTTTCATTATAGTTAAATGCATAGAAATATTTTTTCTTATTTTTATGGCTCAAGTGGCATTAAACAACTTTTCCAATCAACACTTTCTCAAGCGGCATTCAACAACTTAACAGTTCAATCCAGGAATTTAATCTATGCAGATCTTGAAGAATATGCGAAGAACAAATACTAGCAAAATGTATATATCGGGAAAATATAAACATGCAGGGAAACAAGTGAATCATCAAAATGATTTGAGTAGATCAAATTGATATTACTCAAGACGTCAAACAATATTGACGCTGTTTCCAAGAACAGAAGAAAATAATAAAAGTTTGAAAGAGCTTAAGTCATTGAAAGTTTTTTTCTAAAAATTTCCCTCTCCCAATTTCAGTATCCCAAACTTCCAATCCTAATCCCTAGCATAAATCACTAAAATAATTTTTCTATAAATTCTCCCCAATTGATTCATAATTCAAAATCTCAATTCTGCAAGCTTCCTTTGCTAATTTTCGTTCTTAAATTGAATTTTTATTTCTATTAAAGGTTGCTGCCTATAGTTTAGTTTAAAATTGGTCTCATTTTATTGCGTTAAATAACCACATAGCTTTTGGTGCTTTCCGTTTTCCCTCGAAAAAAAGATTATTTTTAATTGTCTAATTATTTAAATACAAACTATTTTTTTTAAAGACATTAAGCAACTTCGTTGTTCATGTATTTTATCAATAAATTGATTTTCAATTTTCAAAACAATGGAGCAACAACAGTAACAACAACAATTCCAACATTTAAATATAAATTTCAAGTGAAAGAAATGTTTATAAGAACATACCCCATAACAAAATTAAATGAAGTTTATTCTTTCGATACTTTCATTTTTCATATTGTCTTTCTCACATTTCGTCCTGTTCGTCCTATCCATAGAACATATACACCAAAACAACAGAATATCAAAAGTTATAAATCCTTATATAATTCGTTTTTATACTTATTTTAATCAAAAAAAAAAAATATTTGAATCCCTTTTTTTTGTATTGTGTTGCGTTTCCTCTCTAATACCATAACAGCACCATAACTTACCATTTTCATATTATTATTATATACGTTCATTTTATTGTTATATCTGACTGTTTTGTTTGTTGTTGCTGTTTTTGTAATTTTTTTTTTGCAATATTTATGTCCTGTAATATAGTTTTACACTTTTCTTTCATGTTTAACCTCTTTTTCTGGTTTACGTGACTCAACTTAAAACCACCTCAGAAATTATATTTGGAAGCAAGATAAACTGTCTACATATATGTACATATATTTATATATATTTGTAAAATTAATGTACATTCTCCTATATATATACATTTAAAATATATAGGTATATAATATGCATACATACTGTAATATATTTAGGATTAAAAACTCTTCTCAAACATTATTATAACTGTGTTTATTAAATAATAAAAGAAGGAAAGAATATAAAGAAAAACACACAGCCAAACAAACAAACAAACAAATGTACAAGTACAAAAAAAAAGGACACAAGGATACACTCATAAAATATTATTTTTTCCTTTATTTTTATATACATTACTTATAGTTGACATGCGATACACATCTCCATTAGTTTTTTCTGAAATGAAAAATAAAAATAAAAAAAAAAATTCCTTACACTCCTGTTGTTGTTATTGTTGTTGTATTCCCTGCGTTTTCAGGATTTTGTGTCAATCTGTTTTACCGTATTTACAGCTTCAATAATAACAAAAAAAAGAAAAAACAAAATCTGAAAAGAAGAAAATCAAAAACGAGGGTTGACGCTAAGGAAATGATTCCCTTTTCATTTTGTTTCCACAGTCGTCGTCGTCGTCGTCGTTGTTGTTGTTTTGCTGTGTTCTCTACTTTGTACAGGAATTTTGTTGTTGTTCCTGTTTCTACTGCTCCCGCTGATCCTGCTGCTCCTTATGTCCTTTTTTTTTTTAAGAATTTCAATTTTATTATTTTAATTATGTGTGTGTGTGTACATTTTTTTTTAATATTATGACTTAAAGTGTATTTTCTTCTTAAAAACCATTTTTTTTTTACCTTGTCCGTCTGGATTTGAAAAACTTTTTCAAATTTTTTTTTATATGTGTTTGTAGTTTGTACAAATGACTGTATGAGTTTTTTTTGGATAAAGTTAGGTGTCAATTTTAATATTGTTGACATATAAAAGTTTACAGAGAAGATGAAGTTTAGATATATAGTAAAAAAGTAACTTAAGTTATCTGACTGAAAAAGAAAAACTTTTATTTCATATTTTGGATATTTTGAAGATTTTTTTGAGGGTAGAAAAAAAAGTTAAAAATCTAAAATTAGATTAGATATTCAAAAAATTGATTTGAATAGTCTTGGTTTCCAATAAAAGAGGGAAAGAACAATTAGAAAAGTTGTTGAGAAAATTTATTTTTAAAAAATTTTGAAGTCTTCTGGAAACAGAACAGAAATCTTTTTAAACAGATTTTGAATGATTTCAATTTAAAAGTACATTAAATCAATTTATAATAATTGATTTATATTTTGAATTAATGTTATGGTCTTCTTCTTATGTCTTCTGACAACTTTTATCTTCAGACTTTTATAAAACATGTTCCATAGTCATAATTCACTAAAATTTTATTGTTCAAATTAGCTGTTGCAACTCCACATGCAATATGCAACTTATCTTCAGAATTTTATAGAACAGGTTCTATTGTCATTAGATTCGGGGATTTTACCTTCAAATTCTGCTGTTGCTATTCAGTTGAGTTTACAATTTTGCTTCAAATGTGTTGATATTGTAACCGATGCAAGTGATGCATTTAATTGCACATTTTACCACTACTTTTTCAATCGAGTATGCTTTTTCAATTATTAAAAAATTTATAATACAAAAATACTTGTATAATTTACAATATTTAATTGTGGAATTGATGCACTTATTGGCACATTCCTCTCTACCTCTTCTAGACAATCCTGCTATTCGATTATCAGAACATCCGTGCTTTAGAAAATCTTGTAATACGCACCAGGAAATTGTGCAACTTTCAGGAGGTTGACTCTTTAAAATCCATTACGTGTTTTCAGAATGGCATTATATATTTCAGAATATCTGAAGGTAAAATGTTCTACAGACTTTTTGTAAAGCTTCAAATTTTTATCTTTCCAATGTCTTTAAGTAGATTATTTGAGCTGTTTTGTTTGTTTGTTTCAATCTTCTTTCCAAACTACAATAGCTTAACATATCAATTACCTCCATTAATTTTGAAGATATCTAAAAAAATCAATTTCTGTTCAATTTAACTCAGGAGGAATTTCTTTTAAGTTTGAAAGATGATTATTACCACTCTGAAAGGTGCTTAAAATCTAATAACTTCTATTTAGTCTTGAAAACGTCTAGGGAATCCATAATTATATTAAATTTAGAAGACTATTTTAAACAAGGAAGTATCAGTGGCAGAAATATATTCGACACAATGGAATATTCTAATAGCCCGGCGATTTCTATTGAAAGATTTAAGTTTCATTATTTGAGTCTGGTAGTATTTAGATATCTTACCTTTAATAGTTTCCATTCAGTTAATTTACCAGAAACATAATTTCCTACACAAGTAATTCAGCCCTCCCCCATTATTTCCAAAGAACAACCAAATTATCTTCACAATATTGTTATCTAGATAATAATTTCATAAAAAAAATTTATTTTTAAATAATATTTAACATAAGTTTTACCATTTTACTTAAATATTAAAAACTGGTAAAATATTGTTTTTTCCCAAAACCATAACGAAATTTTTTTTCTTTTAATTAAACTTATTCACCTTCGCTTCATCCTTAGCTGAAATTTACGCAGATGTAATTAGATAGAATGAACCAAAAAACAAGTAAAGAAACAGTCAGTCGGTGCAACCGACTTAGAAATACCCTACACCTATTTGGTTCAAATTTAAGGACATATCCATAAGTCATTTTAACACCATAGAAGCTGTTATTAATTTGATCGTAAGACATAGCTAACCAAATTAACTGTATAATACTAAAAACATTTTCTAATTACCCTATCTATTAAAAAATACTACAAATTCTTACTAATTTATCTATTTAAAAATATTAAAAAACAAACAAACTTGAAATAAATGAAAATATATTTATTCCAATTCAATTACAAAATGAAAAAATTCCAATTATTAAATTTTGTGATAAAAAGATAATCAAAGCATTATATATTTAATAATCCAAATTTTTAAAAATTGCAATTATTTTAAATGGTTAGTTTATATACCTAATAGAAAAACTTATAAACGCAAAATATGCAATAAATGTATTTCTAAAATACAATTAAAAATTTACACCTTTTCATATAATTCATTTAAATATAAAAATAAATTTTACATAAATGCAGCAAGTACCTTTGAACATAGCTGAACCACTACAATTAAGTCTAGATTTCGGAGACACATAGGACATAGGAAATATATTCTTTGGCTTCGAAATTAAACTCGACCACAACCAATTCCCATGGTACTTTCATTACTAGTAACCTACTGTTAAATTTCATCTAAATACCGGCATTATTTTTTGAGTTATGGTGTTTTTAAGATATATGTTTGTTAGTCCTTGAACTTTTCAAGGGTTCCAGGACCCGAAATTATGGTACGATTTCGCCCATATGCAGTCCCGCCATACTTTCAATGCTAGTTAACCCTTGTACACAATTGGAACGCTCTATCTTAATTTTAAGTTACTAGTTTTATTAATTTCGATGATAAGCTTTTACACATTGGGGGGTCTAAGAGAGGTTCTGAACCACCACTCCAATTGATCCCAAATTAGGGGGGCACGCAAGAAATAGTAAAGAACACCCTTGTGGCAAATTGGAAGCTTCTACATTTGTTTCAAGTTATTATCTTTATTAATTTCGAAAATATGCTTTAAGGGCCTAAGAACTGAGTGGCTGGTCCCCGATCCACTACTCCAATCCACTACTTCAAAGACACTTACGAAATAGGAAGGGACACCCTGATACCAAATTTGGAGGTTCTATCTTCATTGGTTTCGGAATTATGCTCGTTTGGCCTAAATTCGATCAAAAAGTTCTAAGTTCCGAACCCATTGTCCAATCCTCACTGTACGTAATCACCGCCGTAGTTTCGCTGCCAATAACCTACAGCACAAATTTCATGAAGATAGCCTCATTAGTTGTTGAGTTATCGTGATTTTTTATATATGTTCCTTAGCCCTGACATCGATTAAAAGGTCCGGAATCCGAACCGTTGGGCTGATTTCGCCCTTATATAGTCCGCGCTATACTTATAGTACTAGTTAACCCTTGTACACAATTTGAAAGGTCTATCCTAATTTTAAGTAACTATTTTTAGTAATTTCGATTATAAGCCTTTAAAACTTGGGAGGTCTGAGAGGGGTACAGAACAACCACTCCAATTGATCCCAAATTAGAGGAACACGCAAGAGATAGTAAAGAACACCCTTGTGGCAAATTGGAAGCTTCTACATTTTTTCAAGTTGTTATCTTTATTAATTTTAAAGATATGCTTTAAGGTCTTCGGAAATGGGGGGCTGGTCTCCGACCCACTACTCCAATGGGACCCAAATTCACAAGACACTTAGGAAATAGGAAGGGACACCCTGATACTAAATTTGGAGGTTCTATCTTCATTGGTTTCGGAATTATGCTCGTTTGGCCTAAATTCGATCAAAAAGTTCTAGGTTCCGAACCCATGGTCCAATCCTGACCTTACGCAATTCCCGAAGTATTTTCACTACTAGTAACCTACAGCACAAATTTGATGAAGATAGCGTCCTTAGTTGTTGAGTTATCGTGATTTTTTATATTTGTTCGTTAGCCCTGAAACCGATTAAAAGGTCCAGAATCCGAACCCATGGGCCGATTTCGCCCATATGCAATCCCCGCCGTACTTTCAGTCCTAGTAACCTACAGTTAAAATTTCATCAAGATAGCTCCATTATTTTTTGAGTTATCGTGCCTACGGACGGACGGACGGACGGACATGGCTATATCGACTAAGGCGGTCACGCTGATCACAAATATATATACTTTTCCATATCTAGCTCGCTTCCTTTAGGTGGTTACAAACACCATACCAAAGTTAATATACCCTTTTACCTATTCTATAGGTGTAGGGTATAAAAATATATGTATCTAAAAATATTTTATAAAATTATTACAAGGCATTAAAACAAAAACCAAAAAACCTCTTTACATAGCAATTATTAGTTACCTTAAGGGTATAAACATTTTCTCAAAAAAAAAGCGCAACAACCATAAGGGTAACAATCACTCATAATTCATAACATTTGATACAGTAGTATAAGAATCTAGTGTAGTTAGTTATATAGTTATAGATTAAAATATTTTGAAATTTTTTTC
Organism: Dolichopus griseipennis; assembly: GCA_963082915.1. Classification (NCBI taxonomy): domain Eukaryota; kingdom Metazoa; phylum Arthropoda; class Insecta; order Diptera; family Dolichopodidae; genus Dolichopus; species Dolichopus griseipennis. The sequence continues at coordinate 80,559,396 of OY720445.1, read as the reverse complement.
AATAAAATTCCGTTACTTTCCATAAAAAATGGGGAGAAATGTTGGTTTTTATACAGCAGTCATGGGAATTTATAAAATAATCAAGTTAAGATTCAAGAAAATGGAAACCCACCACAAAATAGATAGACGACATTTTTGATATTTTCTATTAACTATGACCCATCTTTTACTCCATCATCTTTAATAATTTTTTGTATATGTAAAAAGTGATTTTTTGATTTAAAATGCAAAAATATACAATGTGGTAAGGCGTGATAGGGGGTTGTAATCGAATTAGTGTCTTTTTACTTTTTTTAAATCAAAATGCAAGAAAACTGTTATACAGTTAAGAAAATTTAATATTTAGTCTTCTGGAAACGCAAGAAAAATTATTTTTAAAACAAAAAAAAAGTGGAGGTGAAATATTTTAAAATGTGAAGTTAAAAAAAAAAAAACGGTCTTCAGTCAGTTGCATAAATTATTTTACAGTCTGCCCTTTTATTTATTTTTTTTTTGCTCTTTATTTACTTAAGATTTTCAATTTCAATATTTTTTTTTTCAATCTTATGTCTCTCATTTTAACCTCCCGTGCTCTTTGTACCTCTCTCGCACTTTCTTCCTTTTCCACTATCTTACCATGTATTCCCCAAGATTATTTTTAATGTTTCTTTCTCCCTTTGAACAAAAAAGAGAGCACAAAAAAAACAGGACGCAGTTTAGAAGCAGTATAGAACAAGACAAAGAAAAAACCAAGCGAGGAAGATAATAGGGACGTGGTGATGGAAGGCAGGAAGGGAGGTAAGGAGGAAAAAATTTTCTGTCGTAATATTTTTTGTAAATGAATAAAACGAATTAAGCCGTGAAGTCATAGTAATAATGTCTCTACTTGTCAATGATTTTTTATATTCTTATAAATATGTATATGTATATGTATCTATCCATTTGTAAAATATTATTACATATATGTGTGTATAACAATTTGTACATTTTAAATACAATTGAAGGGGGCTGGCTTAAAAACATTGTTCTTTAATAAATTTTATGTATTTAGACGTAATACAATTTTTAAATACATTTATATATATACATATAGATATATAAATTTTACAACAAAAATTACAGGAGTATGTTTATGAGGTTATAAATTTCACTTATATATTTCGTATTTAACGGATAGCAGGGTGAACATCAAACAACACAAAAGGAAAATTTAAGGAAAAATTGAAAACAATAAAGTTGTTACATTAAATATATTTTTGTTGAATATGTTGAATCAACAATAGAATAAAATAAAAATAAAAAAATTGAATTTAAAACGTAAAAATATAAATAAAGTAAATGTAAAAAATTAGTTAAGATTTAAATGGAAAACTTAGTTTTTAAATTGTATTAAGGTTGTCAAATTTCTTCTAGAAGAAGTTTGATAGTTTAAATATTAGGGAGAGTTAAAGTGTTTTGAAATAAATGCAGTCCTTAACCTATAAGTCCTTAAATTTAATCTGTATTTAAATATACAAGAAGATAAACTTGTTTACGCAATTACTTTTACTTGCATTGCTATTAAATTAATCACTCATAAGTGATTCACTTGCAAACAAGATTTTAGTGGAAATTATCGTTAGTCCTCAGTGTATTCATAATTATGTACACCAAAGCCTACTGGAGATGAAGTGGATCGGAGCAACTATATTAATTGCTATGGAAAGCGAAGGAAAGTGTGAGGATGCGAAGACTGTCAGGGTTTAATTTTATTTATTAGAAAGTGGAACCTAAAAATAATTATTTATTGAATCGGACCACAAAAACATTGAAGGATTGGTGGAACAGCAGTTAGAGTGCCAACTATACTCATTTAAAGGATCTGGGTGAAAGTGGGAAAATTGCACTCAATAATTTTTTAGCTAATAGAAAATACAAGCACAATTCAAGTTTTATTAAGTAATTATGTCCTTGCTTTACATATGCATGCTACATATAAAAAAGATTTAAAAGATGAGTCGAAGCAGCATATTTCTGATAAACATTTTTAAGTTCTTCACATTAAAAGAACCTCTCAGACTTATACTTGATAAGAATATCCTTTATCAAAGCTTAAGATGTAGCTACTAAGTGATCTGATTTTCTGTGAACTGAAACCAGTTCCGGGTGATATCCTTCTGCTACCAAAAAAGGACGATTTCTTGAAGGATCAAGTCATCAAACTCATAAGGATAATTTTCAAAATCCATCTAATAAAAATACTTTGTCCTTTAATGTAAAATTGCAAAGATTTAGATTGGCACTTGGTGCTTGATTTACTTGCAATTTCGCACAATGAAAACTCAATAAAAATAATGGATTTTGGAGGAGTATTGTGTGAATGGAAGATTTCGATGGGAGTATTGGGCAGTATTTATAAAAGCTTTTTGAATTGTTGTGACTTTAAGCGATTGAATAGAACTACAATCTAATATTAGTGTCTAGTGTAACTAATCTATTAACATATTTCTTCTAAAATAGCAATTGCTTCGAATGCGTCCAGCTTTTATCACAATACTCCGGTAAACATCCAGATCTTATTTAATGGCGTTATCTTTGGCATTTCCAGCTTTCCAAAAATTGTATCCTTAATGCCGTCATATTATCCTTAAAGGACGAAAAGGATATTTGAATGCATCGTTGTTTTTCTAATGCTTTTGATAGAAACAGTATTACGTGGGTTCCCCTCTACGTGAGTACCCCCCCCCCCCCCCATTTGCTCCAGAAACACCGAAAAAATATTTTAAATCAAATCAAATTTTCAGAATGAAATATTCAAATAAAAAGGACATTCATACAAATACATTGTTCTTTCTGTTTGTTTTTTATTAGATTGCATTTTCCTGCTTCAAAACAGCAGGATAAAAAAATGTTTTTGAAACCAAAAAACAAATACAACAACAATAACAAAAAGAATATTTTTCATATATATACCTAATACTAATACATATGATTAGAAAGTGCAAATAAAGAAAAAAAAAAAAAAAAAAAAACTTTTATTTTCTATATAATTTATTGTTCAATAAAAAAAATCCTTTGCAGAATTAAAATTTTTTTCATTTTTAAACTCTATATCCTTCAATCAATACATTCAAGAGAGTCCTAATTTTTTTTTTTACTTTTCCTTTCTACAAAAAAATTTTTCTAATAAGAAAAATAAATACAAGAAAAAAACAAAAACAAAAAAAAAACAAAAAATCATCATCTCATCATGAAAAACAAACATTAACCTAATCTGTGTAACTCCTTTTCATATGTCCTTTTCAGTAATTTTTTTTATTCTTTTGTATTTTACTTAAAAAAAAAAAACTTTAAGCATATGTATGTATGTATGAAGGAATGTACTCAAATAAAATCAATAAATGCACATATAACATATTATATACTGTAAAAAGATTTATTGTATACAATACCATACAGTAAAAATGAATTGTGGATATTTACGAGGGATAAAAAAAAAAAAAAAAAAAAAAAATCCTGAAAATAAAAATGTATATATATATTGAGGACAGATTTTAGAGAAATGAAATCCTAAACGACCGGAAACATTTTCAAGACACACAGAAAAAGGAAAAAAAAAAAAAAAAAATTTTATGAAAAAAAATTGAAACGAAGTACAAAACCGAATTGAAAAATAAAGGGGGAAAATTTCGATTGTAATAAAAATAAATAAAAACGAGGAAGATTATAGTTGCCCTTGTCAACTTTTAGATACCCGTGCATACCCACTATGGTGTATAAAATAAACCGTAATTTACTTCCCTTATACATTTAACTCATTACCCCATAATTTTGACGTAAAAAAAAAAAAAAAAATTAACAAAAAAAAAAAAAAATCACAAAACAAAAACAAAATTTTCATTCATTGTCCAATAACTTTAGCTTAAAAAAAAAAAAAAATAAAATAAAAAAAAAAAAAACAAAAAAAAAAAAAATTGGCCCACTCTAAAAGTTCGAAGGTCCGAGTGATGTCCAACTTTGCCAAGTAACTTGCCCTATTAATTTTTCTGCCCAATTTTAATTTTAACCTTGTAGCTTCATTAGATTCAAAGTTATTGAATTGAAAACTTTGTATGGCAGCCCCCCGAAAATGGGGCCCTAACATTTTGAAACTTCATATAAGTGCTCGATTCATTATATAACTAACCGTGTGTAATTTTCAGCCTCGTAGTACAATTAGTTTTGAAGAAATTCATATTGGTGCAAAGAAGTTGTATGGCAGCCCCCCGAAAATGGGGCCCTAACATTTTGAAACTTCATATAAGTCCTCGATTCACTATATAACTAACCGTGTGTAACTTTCAGCCTCGTAGTACAATTAGTTTTGAAGAAATTCATATTGGTGCAAAGAAGTTGTATGGCAGCCCCCCGAAAATGGGGCCCTAACATTTTGAAACTTCATATAAGTGCTCGATTCATTATATAACTAACCGTGTGTAATTTTCAGCCTCGTAGTATAATTAGTTTTGAAGAAATTCATATTGGTGCAAAGAAGTTGTATGGCAGCCCCCCGAAAATGGGGCCCTAACATTTTGAAACTTCATATAAGTGCTCGATTCATTATATAACTAACAGTGTGTAATTTTCATCCCCGTAGTATAATTAGTTTTGAAGAAATTCATATTGGTGCAAAGAAGTTGTATGGCAGCCCCCCGAAAATGGGGCCCTAACATTTTGTAACTTCATATAAGTGCCGGAGTCATTATAAAACTAACCGTGTGTAATTTTCATCCCCGTAGTATAAATAGTTTTGAAGAAATTCATATTGGTGCAAAAAAGTTGTATGGCAGCTCCCCGAAGCCTTGGTCCGATTTTAACCAAAAACAATAGGGAACCTAGAAATTGTCTAAAAATGACTTTGTGTGAAATTCAAGACTCTAGCCCTTTTAGTTTTTGAGTTATCGTGCTGACGGACGGACGGACGGACGGACACACATAGCTAGATCGATTCACTTTTCGATGCTGATTCGATACGTACCCTTGACACTATATCTAGCTCGTCTAGATCGATGCGTTACAAACGGAGGAGTAATTTTAATATACCCGATGTTCATATATGTATGCACGGGTATAAAAAATTATTATGATGGTGGTTAAGGTTGATGTGGTGGATTTTGTATCTCTATACATATATAGACACAAAATAAAATAATAAAAATTCAATATTTTCTATAAAATTTTACAGTAGAAAAAAAATCAAAAGGAAAATAATAAAATCAAGGCAGTGTGCAATACAGAGAGTTTAGAATGACTCACATTTTTCAAATAGAGTTGATGATGAAAGTTGTTGAACTTCTAAAAATAGTTTTGCTTCAAAATATTAAAATATTACTTAGAACACTTTCTGTTTAGAAGTCATTTTACTTGGATTATCCTTCTGGAAGAGGCTTGAAAAATTTACCTGGTTCTCTGAAGAGGCGTTATTTAAAATGAAAATTTCTTAAGTCTTTGAGTAGAAATTTACTGTCTAAAAAGAATTTACCAGAATCGTCACCTAATTCTAAACGATCCTTCCTCTCTTCTTATTTTTGGTAGTATTCCTCTGGATGGAATCCTTGTAAGAAATATTCTTCCTCGCACATTTTTAAATTTATCTAATTTGTTGAAGAAGTTGCAATTAAAATCATTTTTAGGTACTTCTAAGACTAAGTTAAATATGATGGGGTGAAATATAGTCACTATGATGTGATGGTGGTGGATGAAATGTTGCGAGAAAAATTGTGGAACTATCGATAGTTTTGCATCAACGATTTAAGAATTTTACCTAGATTAATTTCTGTGGAGAATAACTAATTGCTTTTATATAAAAATTAAGAAGCAGTTTTTTCAATTTTTTTAAGGGTAAAGGATACCTATTTCATAGTAACCTCAGCCATGCTGTAGTGGTTATAACGCCTTCTAGGTTGAGTGTCTTCGAGGAACTCCACTCAGATCATACCTAATTTAAAAAAATATCGTAAAATTTTATAATTATATCGTAATATCTTATATCGTATGACATTTACTGCTTAAAGACGGGAAAAAATAAAAAAAAACGTTTGGGTAATAACGTGTTTGGATCGCTGGAACATTAAATGGGTAAGCATTTCCAAATGGTCCTAAGCACTCTCTTCAATGGATTTATAAATTATTAGGTTATATAATTTAAAAAAAAAAAATTACATGTGCAGAATTGCACAGAATTCAGATACATCAAATACTCAAGTTAACATATTTTCTACCTTAAATCCCCTACAGTCTTCAATTGGCTAGAAACATTCAACAGATATTTTCTGAAGTATCTTGTGGTTTGTCTTAACGATTGAAAAACTCTCAATATCCCTTCTTATAGTCTTCAAATAGTCTTAAATTACCAAATCAAAGGTTTTATAAATTCAAGTTAAGTTTTTCAAACCTGCTTAGTCTGTTAGAAAATTGGTTAGTAAAAAATTACCTACTAAGCCCTACAATACCTCCTCATCTTTTACTAACTTCTCAAACAGTTTGAAAATCTCCTAGCTAAGTAAACAGTCAAATGGTAACTAATAAGTACATTTTTTTCATAATACTTGTTTTTTTAAATTCTTCTAAAAAAAATATTCCAAAAAAAATGTACAAAATAAGTTGAAATTTTTTTTCAGAGACACAAGAATTTGAGATAAGAAGATGTAAAAGGAAAAAAAAAAGGAAGCACATGCCACATATTGAAAATGTAGATACATATGTAATATGTGTTTTGATACTTCAATAATGATAATGATATTTTTATATTTTTTTTTTGTATTGATATATTGATGTGAAAAGGAAACATCAACAACAACAAAAACAATAAAAACAAACACACTAAATATTTATTTTGGTCTTATTATGGTCCATGAGCCATGAGGTTTTTTCCAGGTATATACGGAATAATATTTAAACATCTTGCTTTTATTGTTATAATATTTAAATTTTTACAATTACACTCGTAGGTAGGGTTTAAAAAAAAATCTATGAGAAGTAAGAATCAATATAGTTAATATATAACCTGATTTACTCTCAGTGATAAGTTTTTAGATAATTGGATTCTTTATAATTTCTGTATAATAGTTTGTTTTGAGGACAATTGCCTCAAAACTTCACTTTCACTTTCTGTGAAATTGTCTTCGGATTTCTCGAGGGTCCTAGAACATACTCAACTTCTGGGTTTACCTGCGAATTTAATTGAAGTTTCTTGATAATTTATTCAATTTAAGTGTTCTTCCAAGTGGTTTCCAAAATGACCTTGGTTTCCAAATGACGTGGGTTTGACTACATTTCTAGTAGAACATCTCCATCAATACTCGTTTAAGCACCTGTTCTAACACTTGTTTAAAGACTTTTTATTTGTCTAGATCAAGTGGACTGATACTTCAGGTTCTAGCCTCTTGATTTAAAGAAAATACTTTTTTTGACCGTTTTTATCAGATTCCTTTAGTGGTTCGTTGGTTTTGCTTTTTTTCCAGAACTCCATTACCATCATTGAAAAGCGAAGAATAAATAGTAATTATTCAAAAAATCCAATTATATTACGTTATAATAATCTGGAATACCTGGAATTATAATTGAATTATCTAGTTTTCCAGATATCTTATACCATATCTGCATGTTCCAGGGGTTGGAGGCTGCTGCTTTCAATAAATCTTTGTTGACTTCTTAGTTAATACAATCAATGTCCCATAATCATGAAGTAATGTATAAATCTGAAAATTCTTTTTAGATTAATCCTGTGTCAGCACTCAAGAAATTTAGAAATCAATATTTCCAAATTTTATAATTAAATTCTCCATGTTCTCAGACAATATTTGCATGTTGAGGCTATTGAAATCGCCTGCTTTAAGAAATCTTTGCAGCATTCTGAAAATAGTTTACGTAATCAATGCTTCAGTGCTATAAAAATCAAACTAAAACTTCTTTTTTCGATTCCTACCGTGCAATATCATAAATAACGGTAAATCCCCAATATTTAATAAAAATAAAATTCTGATTAAGTAAATGATTCTTCTTTTACAAAGTTATTGTATTAAATTAGTTACAAATTTATTTAAACAAATTTTTTGAAGAAAATTTTCTATTTTAATTTTTTTTATTTAATACATAAATAAATTATTATTATTATTAAATGTTCCACCTTACATTTTATACATACTAAGTACATATACATCTGTCTATACTTACTTTTTCTTTCTATTTTTGTCTTTATTGTACCCAGTTTACTTTATTTTTCATATTTTTCAATTCTCTTCTTCGTCGTCGTCTTATTCCACAGTTTTTCTCAACCTAATTTTTATCTAAACTTTTCCTTTTTTTATTCCTTTAAATAACAAAATTAAATTTTCTTTTATTTGTCTTATTTTCCTTTTTTTTTCCTTTTTATTGTTTTTCCGAACTTTCTTTCTTTTCATCGTATACATACATTCATACAAATATATTCTGAGATTTTAAATATATTTATATTGAAGATACAGTAAGAATACAGTTGACTTCGTAAATTTGCTCTATTTAAGAGTTCGAGCACCTTATAAGGACATATAATTGACATCTTTTTCATATTAAATATCACATTGACTATATGTACATACATACATATATATTACAATAATACATACATATTTTATATATTTAACAATTTTTAAGGATACCACAAAACAAAAAAAAAAAAAAGGAAGAGAAAAAGCAAAAACGTAATAGAAATTCTAACATTCTAAAAAATAAAAACTTTCATAAAGATTTTCTTTGGAAAATAAAGAAGAAAAAAAAAACAACAAGTCACTGTAAAGCAAATACAAACATTAATACGAATATAAATCAAGTGAAAGCATTAGAAAAGTTTTTTTTTATAAAGAGGAAAAACAAATTTTCTCTTTGTTTTTTTTTTTTTTTTGTTTTTTAGTTAAACAACAGATTCAACTTATTTGAGAACTTAGTTAGACATTTGATGTAAGTATAAATTTAAGTATGTAGTAAAAGTGAATGGATTTTGGTCACATTACGTAAGGTTAAGTTATAAAGTTTACCAATTTGTAGTAGTAGACTGAAAACAAATTTGGCTCACCGTGGAGTGTCTAGGGATACACTTCCTTCTCCTTAAGAAAAGATAATATTTACAAGGCAAGAGCAAGAGTGTAGGGGTTTTTGCAGAGTTGAGGAACTAAAATAGATATCTTGCATTTTAAAGCCCATTTTTAGTATTTCTTATTTTAATTATTTACAAATTTAAGGGTAGTAATAATTTGCGGAGGCTTTAGTGGTGTATTGACTAATAATTTGAGAGGAGTTCTAATCTACTAACTAGATGTTTAACCATGAAATTTTCTTGAAAGTAAACAATAGGAAAATTGGATGGTATTGCAGGTACAAATTAAAACCATTTTCATCATTCAACATTTCACTGAGGTTCCCGTATCTGATTAAAAATATAATTGCAATTTGAACAATTAATACCATTATTATCAAATAAGTCAAAACTTTTTTCAACCTCAAATGGTACATTTTTTTTCGGTCATTGGTATAACTATTAAATTTATCAAAGTGGCTTCATCTCTACACCTCAACTAAATTCAAAATATTCAATTTGCCATAATAAAAGATTCCATTCAATCTTTTGTTTTCAAATTATTATCTAAAGTTTTGTATTCAACCAAATTTAATTTAAAATCAATTAACAAACCGCTTAATTCACACGATTCAAGTTTTACGCCATTATTTCATAATATTTACATTGTAGTTCAAATTCCAATTATTTTAAATTTTTATATCTATCACCACCATCTAAATTAATCGTGTAAATCCAAATTTGAACAATATTCTTAAAATCTGACATCAATCAATTATCAGTGATTGTGTAAACAACCCTTAACCAAAAAACAACAAAAACAAATAAATGAACAAAAAACTGAACAACGCAATAAGTTAAAGTTTAAAGAAAGAACAAAATAAAACAAAAAAAAACACAATAAATGAAAATAACAAATTTTCTATAAAAGATCGAAGAAGTATTAATAATATATAAAGTAAAAGATAAATTGAAGTAAAGATATATTTCATGTATATGTATATATGAATACAAACAATATATAGTACGATTTTAATATAAGGTTTACAAAGCAAAGAGCAAATGTATAAAACACAAACAGAAAGAAACAAAGAAGGGCAAAAATAAAAGAGAAAAGGCAATACAGTAAATTAATATAAAAAAAAAGAAAGAAAGGAAAAAAAAACGAATATTAATTGAACAGTTAATCAAAGGTAAAGTATACCGTATATAAAACTAAAAGAAATAGTACTTACATTTTGATTTAAATGATAGTAAATTTTTATAATGATAAATTGTCGATTATACAGTGAGAAATAAAATATTAAAATAAATGGAAATTAATAAATGATATAAGATGTTAAATACTCATAATATTGCACAAAAGAATATAAATTTCAGGTCAATTAGATTTTTTTCTGTGTTCCTAATCAGAATATTGTTTCATAATTATTTCGATCAATGAAATATTTACATATAAACCCTCATATTAAATAAAAGCACATAATTTTTTATTCATCTTTATAACTCACATTATAGGTATGAAAATATTTCCTGGAAATTATAAAATTTTTAAAAAAAAACTTGGTTTTACATGGAAACTATGAAATTTTAGTAGTGATCACGAATTGAAGCTAGAATTGCTCTAACTTGTTTCTAAGTGCGTTAAAAATGAGTTTAAAGATTTCAAAGACAAAAATTTTAGCGACTTACCAATTTAGAGAAGTATCGCCTTATATAAAAAATATCCCTTCATAACTTTTGAGAACAATAATAATCGAATCAGGTCCACGCTGTTTTATGCAAACCACGCTTTTTCAATAAAAAAAAAAACAAGATTTTTAATTCATCTTTATAACTCACATATTACATAAAAATATTCTCTAACAGCTTTGAAGAACAATTATAACTGAAGTTGGACTTAGCTAACGATGTCACAAAGACAAACACTACATGATTTTTATTTTAACTATGGACATTTATACTATAAATGACTTCAGGTGAAATACAAAGTTTTCATTTGAAATTAAAATGTCTTCAGTTAAAATATATAGTATCAAGTTTAAATATAAAAAGTCTTTTGTTAAAGTAAAAATAGTTTTTTAAAAAACTTGTCGTCAAACATAAAAACTGTACGAAGGAAAGGGAAACGGGATTGAAAAGATAATATATGAAATATCCGAGTGGTAGCGTAGCGGTTGGGGTATCGACATTTTAATGAAAAGGTTCATATTATCTATATATCATAATATTAAATAAAATACCTGTCCCAACTGAAGAGAAAAGGTAGAATCCCTCGGAAATCACATTATATGTGGTAGGAAACAGTTAATTAATAAATAAATAAAAAATGCGAAAATGATCTATAAGAGGCAACATGCGATGGAAAAAGTCCTATGCGATAATATAATAGAATTTTTCATAAATTCCAAAATTGTCTTATCTTATAGTACTTCAGTAATTTTAGATCGCTTTCTTCCCTCTACTTTTGCTAAAATTACCTTCCCTAATTATGAATTTGTATTTCCAACTTATACCATCCCTTCTTCCATATTACTTCCGCTAACTTCAAGTAATTTTCTATTTTTCTACACTAAATATCTCTTGATTTCGTGTTAATTAAATCATTATCTTAAATCTCTTATTTTATTTTTGATTAATTAATTGTTGAAATAAATAATAAAAAATATTTTTCCATTAATTTCCTGAATAATTATTAATTATTATAATTTTGTCTATTCCACTTAAAAGGCATTTCTATATTCTACCCCCACTTTTTTAATTTTTAAATTATATTTAAATGATATATTAGTAATATTTCCCCTTTTTTTATTTTATTTAAATTATTGTTTTTCATAAAAAAAATCACACCTGTGTGCTTACCTTTAATTGAATATAGTAATGTAGTAAATTATTCGATTAATATTGAAATGATTTTTTTAAGTTGATTATATTATTTAATTATTTTATGAGAAAAACTCTTTTTATATATACTTAATAATAAGTACAGGTAAATATTTATTAATTACCTGTCGAAATTGTTTAGACTTTGGTAATTATTCAAAATTGTTGAATATAGATTTCAACTAATAACGATTTTTAGTTCTCACTACGAAAAAGAGGTTTAGGGGCTTCCCTAAATTAACTTCCGTTAATTAACGAAAACAATCCTCGTAGCAAATTTGTTACTTCCACCGCAGTCCTCAAATTTATATTACCGAATTCCAGAATGATAATTATTTTGGTGTAATCATATGTCAAATCATATGTCATCAAATCATTCGGGAAACTCACATTTGATTACATAAAAATAAAAAACAACATTGGTCTGAAACCATTAGCAGCAATATAAATTTGATGGCTGCGGTGGAAGTAACAAATTTGCTTCGAGGATTGTTTTCATTAATTAACGGAAGTTAGTAATTAGCCGACGATATTACAGTCCGAAAAATGACCGATTGTCTCTTCTTCTCGATAATAATCCATCTAATGCTAGCTGCAGGATACTTTAGATTCCTTACATAGATTCTTTGCCAGAGATTATGGCCGAAATTAAAGGAATCTTGCCTCAAATTTCGCATTTTTTGACTCCAAAAAGGTTCCTCAACTATGGAAGTGCATCAACGGATTTCCTTTTCTTTAAAGCAGGGGTAGCATTAATCGAGAGTCTAGGTGCTTAAAAACTCATTTGCTTTGAGGAAACCATTGCATAGTTTAAGTTGCTAATTAATAGTCAACATTGCTGTCCGAATAATGGCCAATTGCTCCATCGTCTAGCTACATGATAATGCTCTGAATGTTACTCAATGTATAATTCTAGTTGTTGAATAGAGATTTTTTGCCACGACATCTCGCGGAATGAGCGAAATTCGAACTCAAGTTTTTTTTTTTATTAATTGTTATAATTTTGGAAGGAAGTTTTAAAATTTGGACACAGTAGTGCATGAACCAACTGGACTACTGGCCAACAACCTTTGAACTCTTAAAGCTATTATGATACAACTATAATTGAAGATTCGAAGAATAATTCATGAAACGAGCATCAACACCAGAACACTTAAAGCCATTAAGTTTAACCTAATATTTACACTTTCTAGAACCTTTCCGTAGACTTTTTCGCCAATTTTTAAACACCTACCAATCCCATCTTCCTCCTTTTAAAATACTATAATTAAAGTACCATAGCAAATTTCATTTCATATAATCTATAATTAAATTTTACATTAAATATCTCATAATCATTTTCAATGAAGAAATTAAAAAAATTTCAATTTAATTTAGGTATTATAAAAGATAAAAAAAAAAAATAAAAAAAAAAAATACTTTTCATAAAATTTCCGATTCAATTCCTGTTCAATTCAAAACTATAAAACAATACTCACTATCAGAAATTTCTACTAAATGCTTCAAAAGTTTATGAACCTTATATACGTACATTTTCCGTTTCCGTTTCCTCATTTTTAAAGATAAATAACTTTTTATACAATATTAGTTCAAAGTGTTGAAAGGCAGCAATAAGAACAATGCGTTAGTTTTGTTTTGTAATTGTGTTATTTTTCAATATTTTTAATGGCATTTTGAATTTAAAACAATGGAATGAGTTTTTAAACCTGTAGTAGGGGAGGAGAAGTTTTATAGGAAAACTGAAGACATAATGTTGGAATGAAAAAGGGTTGGAGGATATTACGAACTGAATCGAGAAAGTTTGAAAAAGCGGTTGTCTTGTTTAATAAACTTCGAAGGATATGTTAAAGATGATTATGAGACTATGAAACTACTTAGTTCCCAGGAATATTAGAGTGAACTATTGAAATCCTTTGTTATCTGGATAAGTTCACGATCAAAGATTTAAATATATCTTATCTCGGAATCAAACCCTTTGGACGGGCATTCAGTTGGTGTTGCAGTAAGATAATTATGAGGTTATGTGATTAGTTAGTGAAAAGTATTGCCAGGAATATCAGAGTGAATTAATTTAATTCTTTTCTTATTCAGAATAAGTTCAGTATTAAATATTTAAATATGTCTTAACTCGTTCTCTAAGCCTGTGATTAGAAAATATGTTGGTGTTATAATGAAATGGCCAATGTTACAAATGAACTGGACACGCTAGAAGTTTGAATATTCATACATGGAATTAACACAGGAATAATTGCCGACTATTAAAAAAAATATATCCGACCAGTTTAAGGATTTAGGATGACCTAATAGTATCGATTCAAGGTATTAACAATAGCATCTTCGAAGAGGGCAGTGCACAACTTCTTAGATATAGAAAAACTGCACAGATCCCCACATAAGTGTCTAATAGTCATAGTAGTGTTAATCATTTTGCCTTTATTAATACAAAATGACAGAATCAGTGCTAAGAGTAATGACAGATTCTGCAGAATATTCGAACCGACCAATGGTGTAGTGGTATAGACGCCGCCTTTCATGTGAAAAGTCTCGGATTCAAACTCCGGTAACATCATTTCTAATCAAATTATATCGTAATAGTGAACATCGTAATATAAGATAGGATTTAAAATAAATATATGATAAAACTCTTGTATAGGATAATAGATGGCGCACAATATCAACATTTGTGTATTCATAATGTTAATAAGTAATGAACGGCTTAGTAAATATAAAGATTAAAGAAGCTGAGGCCTAGTCTAACTAGACTGCCCTTTACTCCTTAAGAGAGTGGAAAAGGAATAAAAAAAAAATATGTGAGTATGTAATTAAATATTAATAGTCTACATAAAAGTTTTGTAAAATTCTTTTGTGAAAAACGATATTGCAAAAGAACTTTACCATATTACATCACATTTTTTTAATACAGAATTTATATATATAAATACATATATATATATATATATATATATATATATATATATATGATAATAAGGTAACATATGTTTATTTATTTACATATATACACATTACCATTTTCCAAAAAAACAAAAACCTCCTAAATATTTTGTTATACGATTATAAAATATACACATACGTATATATGTATATATATATTTATCTAGATTCCAATTTTTGGATTTTAATTTGAGTTATTAAACATCTGATTAACTTTATAACATGCTATCTACATTACATTACACACATGTATATATTTCTTACAAAACTCTCTTACATTTAATATCTTTTATCTCTTTCTATCTTTTATATATACCTATTAATTTATACCCAAGTACTATCCTAATTTTGTGTGCCATGTATAACAAACTTAAAATACACATGAAAAAACCGAATCCTGAACCGTTTTCTGTTATAAATAAAAAAAAATAAAGAGATCAAAACTGCTTATTACATTCTATAGCATTAAAAGTACCTTTAATTTTAACACATCAATACATACATACACATATCCATTCATACATACATTGATAAGATATTATTTCAGATTCAGAGAAAAAAAAAAATTTTACGATAAACATACGTGATAACGAATTCATTCTTTATTTGTCACAGGATAAAATAATATACATATATTTACATACAAACACCTGTATGTATATGAACATGTATGTATATAATTTGTCTGGAGATTTAGTAAATATATATTTAGGCAGGTGCTTTAAAAAGTAATTGTATATATACAAATGGTTGTTTTAGTGTTTATATATCGTATATATGCAAAATGATGTACTTGCGGTTATTAAATTTTATGAACTATTTAAAAGGGCGGGAAATGTTCAGAGGAAATTAGTGCAAGTTTTGAGGGAGGGAATGGAAGAAGTGAAGGGATTTTTTTTCGGATAAGAGAAGAAATTAATGAAAAAATTAAAATATAGTTTAAGTAAAACAACAAAATAGGGAAAGAATTATGTAGTAAAGGATGGTATAAAAAGGAAAAGTTTAGAGAGAGAAAACAAAAGAAATTTAAAATTTTTGTTTTTTGAGTTGCATGAAAATGTCAAATTAGGGCTATACCCAAAAACAGTGAATTGTTGTATTTATTTTAAGTAGTAAAGTTGTTTTATGGTAACTGTCTTCAAATTTGACAAATTGAACAATGCTGCTGATGGATAAGTGGTAGTTAGAAAGTTAGGAAGCTAAAGTTTATATATTGGGAAGCGAAAACTTATTTCAGAGAGATAAATTTATGTTTGCTTTCCATTCTTTTAAAAAAGCCTAGGAAAATTTTAAAAAACCATAATGATTAAACAGTTTGGGACACTGGGAACAGAAGAATAAATTTAAAAAATAACTAAATGATGGAGGCTTGGCTTTAATAGCTCAATTAAAAATATGGAGTATTAAAATTTTAAACTTTTTTGAAAATTCTAATGAAATCATTGTTTACTAGATATAAATTGTAATATTTGAACAAATAATAGAGGCCTTGTTGTTTTTATGTTTAAAATCGTAATCCCTTCAACGTACAACCAAATATTAGTTGCTGAAATAGAAGAAAATATCATTGGATCCAGTTCCGACTATTTTGGAAGAATAAGTAGGCGGAAAATGGGAAATGTTTTAAATGCTACAATTATGTGTGTTTTATTATTTAAGTCCTCTATAAATTTATTTCAAAATTTAAAAACTTATTTCTAGCCTTTGAAACCTTTAAATTTTTAATGTAATGGCATAAGAATTTAAAAAATGTAATTTACAAAATAAGGTTAAAGAGTCGTCCGGTTTCAGTGAACTACTTAAAACTCTTATGTCCGATATAACTCATATAAAACTCTCTGTTGATTCTTTTACTAGCAATGGTATTACAATCATAATCTTATCTATCATAATATTGGCAGCCTTAACAGTTACGTCGACGGTATAACAACCAATTGAGTTTTAGTGTCCATTGAATATAGTGTCCATTACAAATAAACTTAGTTTCGGAACTCCTTGAAAAAGGACTCTTTTGTCAGTAAAAAAACTATTTCCAATTGAGTATTAAAATTTACAGAAAACATGTAAAATTTTTTGAATGAGTATCGAATTGAAAAACTTATACCAGTTGCATGAAATCAAACAGTCTTTTAAAAGGAGTGAAACACTGTTCAACACTTTATGATTTCCTTTGCATGTCGGTTTTTACACTACCAATATACATGACACACATTAATAACATTTCTCACCCAAAAATGTTCATTAGGTTTCAATCTTACAGAGGGTAATTATTTTCAAGAGCTATTCAACATTTAATCAATTAACTCAGATTTTAACAATTTAATCTGTAAAAATTGAATTGTGTAAAATTCTTCAGGTATCATTTTATAATCCCTTAAAACAATTTTTTAAAAATTAATTTTTTTTTTAAATTTTACCACAATGTTACACAACATTTAACACTCATATATAGTAATAATCAATATTATATATAATTTAATTTTTAATTCAAAAACAATGATTATTTAAATAAATATATAATTATTTTCTATTGTTACAAGGGAAAATCCCTATTAAAAAATTTTTTAATCAAAGGACATTTTGTTTTTACCTTATATAAGTTACTTATCAATGTGTTTACCTTATATAAATTATACTAATCAATTGCTTTTCACGCACTTGAATTTTTCTAAAAAAAAATGTGAAGTACTTAGTTACATACAATTTTTTTTCTTTTTTAATAATAATTGAAGCTAATCATGTTTAATTTTAAGTTATCATGCAAAATATAAGATTATATATATACATATATGTATATAAAATCGTAAACAATCAAAATTTCAATAAAAAAAAATCAATATTTAAAAAACGCCCTTTTATCATCACCGCATTCAATTTTCTTCAATACTTAATTGTTTTTTTTTTTCAATTTTCCACCCTCAAGTAAATAGGAAAGAAAACAACAACTTAATGTTAACTACCCTTAAAAAATAAATCACCCTTTAGAATACATACAAAACAATTAAAACAATTAACCATACATATTCGTTAAGTAACTTGACAAAAAAGAAAATGAATAAAGAAAAAAAAAAAAGTTTTATAAAAAAATTTAAATCTTATATCACTTATGTACACTCTTTTCACACGAATATGGTCCTTTTTGAACTTATTATACCCTTTACCTAAAATAGGCATAGTGGTATATTAAATTTGGTACGATGTTTGTATCCCTCAAAAGGAAGCGACCTGTTGGTACATAAAAGTATGTATATTTTAGCTTAGCCCCACGGTTTCCTTCCATACGCCGCATAATTCAAAAAAATTATGATGCTATCTAAATGAAATTTATACTGTAGTTTACTAATAGCGAGAACAGGCAAGAATTTGGACGAAACTGGACAATAGACTCGAATTCCGGAAGCTTGTAATCAAATTTAGACCAAACTAGCATAAATTCCATAACGAATAAAAATAGAACCTTCAAATTTGATGCAAAAGTGTTCTTTTCTGTATTCTTTATTTCCTTGAATTTTGGGATCACTTGGAGAGGAGGCGCAGGTGCTTTTCACACAATTCTCAAGGCTTATACATATCTTTCATATTAATAAAGAAAGAAACTTAAAATTTTGACAAGCGTGTTTGTTTCTGTTTCCATTATGTTCCTAAAATTACTAATCGCCCCCGTTTCTCCGGGTCCAGTAGTCTGATCAATATATTTGAAAAAAGTTTCCTCTGATTTTAAAGTAGAACCTTAAAGAAAAAATTAAAAAATCTACCATTAAGTCAAACCCCGATAAATAGCTCCCCAAAACTTAAAGTTTATTTTTTGGGACTTTACACAATTTTTAGATTCTCTTGCAGAATTGGGGACTAGAATTTTTTTTTTTAATTCATATTAGTTCGACTACTGGATCTCAAGATACGGGGTGTTCTTGGAAAAAAGTGGTTCAATTTAATTTGAAAAAATGCCAAATCAATTTGAAAAAAGAAAAATTTAAAAAAAGGACCAAGTTCATGTGAAAAGAGTATACGTATAAATTATAACCGAATGAAATCTAAATTATAATACTTTGTTTTTTGAATTATAAAGATATTTATTTTCTTTGATCCTTTTGATTTCCTTATTATTTAATAACAATCATTAAAAAAAAATTTTCATATAAAAATTGTATAAAATAGAATATTATGTCAACACATATTCGTACATACATACATATAATACATAATCTGTGTGTATATTAATTTTTATTTGATTACTTATCAAGTTATCATCAGAAATGAAATGAACATTTGATAATCTCTCTCTACATATATGTATGTAACTTAACTATTATTATAATGATTATTCTTTTACTTTGAAATCCTTTAAAATTAAAAAACTCTTAAAAAAAAAAAAAATAGAAAAAAACAAATTTAAATCCTTTTCAAAAAGGACTTTACAATTCAAAATTTTTTGATTTTTTATTTTGTAAGGACAAAAATCGAAACTAATAATAAAACTTAAAAAAAAACTTCTTGTAATAATATATATTTACTTGTATATATATCCTTAAATAATAAAAACCCAATATGTTTATATGTACGTGCATATGTATCTCAAAAAAAAAATCCAAAAAAAAGGACGAAAACTACAAAAAACAAACAAAACTTACTTTGTAGTTTAATATATACAATATCTAAACTATCTCTCCTTGAATATCCTTTCATATATCCTTTTTCATAATATAAGTATATCTTGCATCTATACACTACATTTTGGGTATGTATAAATATATACATATATATACATATATAAATGTTATAATTTAATTGCAGACAACATGATATCCTATAAAAAAAACCAACAACAACAAAAATAAATAAAATATAAAAGGAAAAACTGAATTATAATTTAGCATGTAATAGTTTCAAACAAATAAAATAAAAAAAAACAAAAAAAAAAAAAAAACCAAAAAAAGGATAATCGAAAACAAACACATCAAAAGTAATCAAATAAAAGTTTTCCTTTGATTGTGTTCCGAAATATTAGGCGTTCAGAATTGATAACAATTCGAAGGAAGCAATTTTATGAAAATATTTTACCAAAAAAATTTACACACAAATGTTCCAAAAAAAAAAAAAAAACCACAACAACAACAAAAACAATAATAATAAAAGTTTTATTTTGTTTACAAAATTCTTTTAATACAAAAAAAACAACAATATCCTTGCATGTTAACATATATATATATACATGCATACATTTCACATAAATATATATATATATATATATATATATATATACAAATTTATGTAAACTACAAAGTAAAAAAAAAAATTACTTAATATAGGGAGGGAATGTCTATAAACTCGTATATATCCTATTATTGTGTTTTGGTTGAATCCTTGTTTTGTTTTTGTTGTTGCAGACACCTATTTTGGTATACACACATTCACACATATACTTTTACAATATATATTTTCGATATTTTTTGACATATATATATATATACATGAATGAGTGTTGAATAGAGCGCGGTATCAAAAAAATGAAACACACAAAGTAGGTAACAACTACTTTATAAAATGAATTTTTTTTTTTTTTTTTGTGTGTTTTTAGTGTCCTTTTTTTTTTTTTGGTTTTATTGTTTTTGTTTTTTTGTGTTTTGTTTATATGCCATTGCTTTTTCAAGGATTTAACTAAATTTGTATATTTAATATGTTGTATTTTGCACAATTGAATGAACAATATGGTGTGGTGAGTAGGTGCATGGAGTTATAAATGAATAATAATATTTTTAGTCCTTTGATATCCTTTACAAAAACAAAATAAATATCATAAGTGTATGTATGTATGAATGTATGTTGAGTTAAAATTGTGTGATATTTTTTAATATAAATATATAATTATATTTAAAAAAAAAAGGATAATATATATGAAAAATAGATAAGTTGAAAAACTTCAAATGAAAAAATTATATGATTAAGAATTTGGTAACAGGAGTGCAAGGATTCGTTGAAACAAAAATTTTTCGAATTTTTTTTTAGTTTCGAAAATTTTGTTAGAAAACAAAAGAATATAAAAAATTGTGTTTGAAAATGGATGTGGTGGTGTTAGAAATTGATGTCATGTAAAAAATAGGTGTCGAAGAAAAAGAAGTGTATAAATAGTATAAACCAGAGAGTTGGGGGCTGGGAAGTGGGGGATAATTGATTAAATTTAAAACCTGTGGCGAATATATTGGATGTGTGTATCAGGAGAATTTAATGATATATAAGGAAATTTAAAAATATACTTTAAGGACTTTGTAAGAATTAGTTCTATGTTAACTATTGAAAAATACTGGTAAATACTTTATCAGGATAAAATAATTTGATTGAAGACGGCAAGGATTAAATTGGAAGCGAAATGGATTCAATATTCATTAAATATTATTGGATGGAATTAACAAGAATAATGATAAAATTCATCAAATAATAGATTGCACTATACATTTTAGGCACTGTTAGCAAAATATAAACATTCATACGTACTATCCCCTAGGTTTTTTTTTGGGTTTATCCACTTAAGTAATTATTAAAGATTCATTTGTATATTACATGATAGCTCTGGTGCCTCTGGATATTGTTCAGCTTCAACTAAGTTTTCCAATGATAAAGTTACTTTAATATTATGTAATTTTCACAGAAGTTGAATTTAAGAATCGTCAATTGCCAATCAATCAATGGAAATCGTCAATTTTCAGTAAAATAATTGCCGTCTTCACAAAATTAATTCAAGAGAAGGGTCTGTAAAGTAATATGAAAGAGAGAAGAAATGTGTAATACACTACAATTTTATGTACAAAATATAAAACTCTGTGATATGAAAAAAGCCTCAAAATCAAAAGAAATCAATCCCCACGAGCATCAAATTAAAAACTAAATTTTATTTTATTTACTCCTCAGTTTCATGTCTTTGTAAGGAATTTCAGTTTCGGGACACCATTAAATCAAATTCAAATTTAATCAAATTGTTTAAAATAAAATATGGAATTTGTATCTCTTTGTTTAGGCGACTTTTTTACCAGGCCAGGAACCTTGACTTCGACTTCAGCGTTGTATGGTACTGGAAATAATGCTTGGAAATCAATAGATTTATAATAGGACTGAGTATTCCACTCATACTACCAAACAAATTTCCGAGGAATTGATTATAGAAAATAATAATTATTCAACTAAACTTCATAAGCAATGGAATAATCTTTATAATACTGAATTCGCTTCAATTGATGTTAGAGAAGGTTAACCCAAATTCCACAAAAAGGATTAAAAATGTAAAAGGATCTGAAGTATAAAAATTTCAATTAAATAATTTTTTAAACTAAATACCACCTTCATAAGAAGCATATCCTACTTCCATGCATTCCGAAGCTTTAACTTAATAACGTACTATAAGTAAATAAATATAATCTTTTAATATTTTTCACAAAAATCTTTTATTTGTATTTGTTTTTAAAAACTATTTACTATATTAATTTCTAATATCCTTGCAATATATATATATATTGAATATATATTGAGTATATATTGATAGAGCAATTATATATTATAACAACAAGTTATATTTATTTAGAAAATATTTTCTCATTAAATAAAATTATTACAAACTATGTATATATATAGGTATATTTTCATAGCTATATATAAAACTAATTACCAAACTAATATACATAAATGTTTTTCGTCCTTTTTTGTTATAAAAATCTATACAAAAATATTAGGATTTTTTTTCTTTGGTTGTTTATTTATTTTCCCATTTATTTATAATTTTCTTTTGTCATTGTTATTTTGAGGTTAAAATATTTTTCTTTATTCCTCTTCATATCAATGTACAAATATATATATATATATGTATATATATAATATGAAAAAATAAATAAAAATTTAATATTCCCCTTCTGTCATAAAAATCAACTTAAATCATACTAATACATTCATATTAACATATGTAGTCATAATATAAAATAAAAGGATATCGGTAGTAATGTGTGCTGCCAAAGCAAGCGTTCAAACGGTGACAACAGCAACGCACGATATTGTTAAAAAGGCTTAAGGACTCCCTAAAACATCGAGGCAGGGCAATTTGAAACCCAAATGCAAGATGATTATCCAAAAAAAATTTTCAGAGCTTGTCAGGATATTCTAAAATCTATGTAGATGATTCCTCAGTCACTGATTTTTAATAGTACGAGCTTTAAAACGCTCTCAGAGCCAAGGAGATCAATTTGGAACTAGGATTTGCAAACAAAAGTTCTAGAATCGCGAAAAAAAATCATAATGATTTAAAAAACGTCGTAAAAAAATGAGGTTTAGAAACGCTTTCATCTCCTAAGCAGAGTGCATTAGAACCAATGCTCCTACAATATAAATAACAGAGCTTGCCAAAATCCTTTAAATGATATCTCGAGTGATGATTTTTGCGACTAAATATGGAGCTGCTCTTACTACTTATCAAAGGTCGAAACGGATCCTTTGGAAATTGAATAGTACTAATACTCGAATCGTAACACACCTGGGAGATACTTTTAGAAATGCCTCATTCTATTGATATAAAGTGGTTCCAAGCATTTGTTAAGAGTTGTTTTATATATTTGCAATATATATCAATTTGTATGTATGTGAGGATATTTCTTAAATGATTCAAAACAAGTAGTCTTGAAAAACGATTTAGCTATATATATGTACATATACGTATAATGTATATGTACTTATTACTACGTGTCATTTTATCTAGATATCCTAATCAAGAAATAATATTTTTTAATAAAATTACTATTATACCAAAATCGAAGGACGAAATTGAAGAGACGGCAGAGTGAGGTAGGAAGGGACTTCGTTGATGATAGTAAGGAAAATAAGAGAAAAAAGTGTGTTATAGTGTAACGTAAAAACTAAAGAGAAAATACGAAAATTAAAAAGTAAAATAAAATAATAGAATAAAATTTTCACAAAAATAAAGAGGTGAAGAAGAAGCAGAAGAAGAAGCATAAGGGGAAAGGAGAAGAGACAGAAGTTGTAGTCAAGAATATATAAAAAGAAGCGGGAATAAAATTTTGTAATCAATATCGAATTTTTGAAAATAAAGTTGGAAATATTTTTTTTTATGTATATATATACAAATATTGTAAGTTATAGGTATATTTTTTTAATAATATTTAAGAATTCAAAGTGTATACTTAGTAATTTGTACGAAAATTGGCGTTGAGTAATTTGAAGATTCTTCAGTACCTATGCTTCTTTTGATTGTAAAAGTAAAAGTATATTTTCAGAATGAGAAGTAGAATTCATTAGGGTTTTTGTTTTAGTCTTTGATAAGATTTGAATATTCGGTTTATATATAATAACCGGGAACCACCAATCATGCACAGTACCTTTTAATGTTTCCTCCACTTCACAAATGTTAAAAAAAAAAATTTTAAAGGAAAAAAACGGTTGTAAAGAAGGTAAACCCTTTTAAAAAAGTTTTTAAGAAATCCTATGTGATCCTGTGTATTTAACTAATCCTATATAATCTCAATAGTATTGAACGTATCCAGTTAGTCATCTTCATTGATTTGTTCAGTGGAGAAGCAAATAGCAAAATATTGTATGTTTGATGGGTGAGCCTCTTAAAAAATTATTTAAGAAATCCTTTATGACCCTTTAGATATTTAAGTATTTATTGCACTCATATAACGGTCTCATGGAGTTAAATCATTAGAATGCATCCTAATCGTGTCTAATAGTATCGAACATATCGAACTGAATAACTTAACTCAGTAGGGAAGCAAACGGAAATATATTATGGAAATAGTGGTAATATTCTCCAAACATTTTCAGATGCTCACTTAATAAGATTTTGCATAGTGCAGAGTTGGAGTCCGAATAGGTTTTACATTATATTCATGGGAATAGGTTATCCTTATAACTTCTATTCGAAATCTTGTATTTCTTTTGGAATTCATTACAAACTTATTTTAAGAAACTTTTAAAACTCTCAGTTTACCAGGTAACTATATCGTTTACTTTCAATTGAACAAATGTTACTAAATGAAACTTTGAGGTAACTGTTAACTAAAGATTTTTCAGTACATGACTTTTGCAGAATTTCTATAAAGTAATAGACTAGATTTAACAATTTAATTAAGACTTACATTCTGCCCAATTAAGCTTCAAAGAGATATATTTGAATGAATTAGAACGTAAACATTTTAAGAGGCAACAAAAATCCCGGAGTCAAAAGTCCTTTGCGGAGCTATGACATAAAAAAAGTCACAATTCCCTAATGTCTCACGAGGAGTCTGCCAAAAACCCTCTAAAAAATGATACATTTTAAAAATTTCAATTTATCCAGTCAAGAATCCTCGGGAAACTTTCAACTCTGGGATTTTTGTGACCTCGTCATACTAGGAATTGCAGATGTTTATTACAAATAATTTTATTCACCTCAAGTATTCCATACAAAAAAAATTCTTTAGAAAAGGTATTTGATAGACATTTTAATAAAATTTTAATTGATATCACAATAAACAAATCAATACGTCATAATTTAAACAATACAGTCGTGCACCAATAAAAAATCTCCACTACTGAAATATCAATAAACCCTTACAAAAAATTCGCGAATTATATAATGAAAAAAACAAATATCTTAAAACCATTTGTTATAATAATTTATTTAAATTTTTTTATTAATAAATAAAAAATTTTCAAAAAAATAAACAAAAATTCACCACTCTACAATTTTATATAAGTTATAGTAGTTATCAACGCTCATATAATAAGTATTAGTTTCTCAAGGCTATACAGTATACTATTTTCATAGGAGCTTGATCCTTTTTGAAATGGAATTGATCGCAAGTTTTCAAATGAAATTATTCCTCTTTTAAAACCAATTTGGTTCTGTTTTATTTAAAATGTTCCCGAATCTTATAACTCAAGTGTCAAACTGACATTCGAAAAACTTGAGTCTCCAATTTTTGAAATAGAAAGTAAAAATGGAAAAAACAATTAAAATAAGTGTCAAAAATTAACACCAAAGTGTAAGGGGACTTTTAGAACAGATTTTTCGAATTTTTTTAATTGAAGACGGCAAAAATTGGTCCATTTTTTCGGAAAAGGGTTTTATATGTGTACGCCATCAGTGTATATATGTATGTGTGTAGTATGTGTATCTGTGAACAAGATAACTCACGGAAATTTCAACTGATTTTGATAAATTTTGGTAGAAATGCTTTTTTCGTCAATAGTAAGGTTAAGTTGGTAGATGGGTTAAATTAGACCAGGGAATCGGGAGACACTCATACAAAAACACCAGACTCTTTGAGAAATCTCGAGTTCTAACCGTCGAAATGAGTTCAAATTTGGTACAAAAACTATTGGTGGGTACTTGTGAAGAGTAACTTCCATAAATGGACTCTAGTATCATTGAGTTTCGGGAATGTCAACAGATTCTAGAGGTTTCGGGAATCTCAAGTTCTAATAATTCATTAAAATCTCAACCGATTTGAATGAAATTTGGTATAAAAACTTTTTTTTGGCAAATAAAAGGAAAACTTCCCAGATGGGCCATATTCGACCCTGGATCTGGGGGTAATCCACCATTTGCAACAAGAAAAGTTTATACAATCAATCTTGGATTTATTTCTACGTTTTTCATTGTGAATTTTTGGAAATTGGTGGGTTTATTTGAAAAAAGGGCCAAGTTCATGTGAAAAGAGTATATATATACAACCCAAAACCACATTACAATATTGATTTGCGTAAGCAATTTTATAATCACATAAAAACTATTATTAAAACAATTATACATTAAGTATTTTTGAAAAAAAAAATTTGCAAAATAAAAGGGGTTGATAAGTTCGTCAGTTTGGTTTATAGTTGATAAGTTATTCCATTGAATTGCAATATTATTTAATAATTTTTTCAATCAAAAAAGGATAAAAAAATATCCTTCCTTAAAAATATCATTTAGAATACGATATCCTTTATAAAAAACAACCGATTTCCATGATAATCATCTATATTTGGATTGCATATGGTTGAAAAAGTTGTACTTGACAAATTTAGAAATTTTTTTTTTAAATAAAAACCTTAAAAAGGGCGACATAATAATATGGAGACAAAGGACTATTATTAAGACAAGGATTCAAAGAAAAAAAAAATTCAGGATATACATTAAATGTTGCACAAAGGCTATTTAATTTTATTTTATAAGTAAGGGGTGAACAATATTTGTGGCAAATATAATCATTGTTTATATGTATATTGAAAAAAATAAACGATTTCAGGATCAAATATTGGTTTATGTATACACTACATACTTGTAGTATTTAATAAAGGACTAGAAAATTACTGTCACACATGCAATTTAAATATTAATTATTTTTCCAAAATAATAATTTCCTTTACAGATCATTTTTATAAGGGATTTTTTTTTTTTTTATGTTGTCTTTTGATAATTACCACCGGATATTAAGTAGATACTATTCGTATATAAGGTCTAAAAATATTTTTGAGGAAATTAAAAATATGTATAGTAAATCTTTTGTTATATAAAATAAAAAAAAATTCTAAGTATTGTGTATATAATTAAAACAATTATTATTTCCTTTTCAATTTAATTAATTAAATTAAAATAAAAAAAAAGGAAATATTGTGTAGTAATTATATGTCTATGATGAATTGGTTTTTGGGGTTTTATTTAACTAGTTGACTCATTGACTAATTATGTAAAGTTTCTTTGATGGAATGCTAACCTTTCTTACCCAGACTATTTATGATTCTGCAAATAAGCTATTTTTCCATTAGAAATTTACTTTTTGGAATAATGGAAGGAGGAATATATGACTCTGGGGACTTGGAAAATTGACTGAAAAATCACAAAACACCATTTAAGGTCGTTAACATTATTTTGTTGCTATTAAACACAGAACATTAGTTGAAGTAATCAAAGTTTAATTTCTAAATGCAACAATTGGGCAGGACAGATTTAGTTATGTTTATATTACCTATAATTACATTTCTTTTAATCAATTATAATCTTATCTACTGATTAAAAGATACTCTGTCACGCTTTTATTTTTCTTTAGGTAACGAAGTTTGAACAGAATACGAAGAAGCTATACGTAATTCCTTCGGTATGTTTGGGCCGTTACACATCAACTAAAATCTTCCCTATTGTAAACCAAAACTTTAGGATTAGAACTTTAATGCAAATGTACCATACGGTTTTGAAAAACCGTATTAAAAAAAGAAAAGATTTAATACATTACCATATTGCGGAGAAATTTGCTGCAAAATAACGGTAATTCCTCAGGAGCTATTTTAAGCTTATATGACAGTAAAAAATTAAGTTAACAAAATTTTATTAATAAATTATAGTTTTTTAACAGAATGCAATATAACGGTAAAACCTGTTGAAGCTATTGCATTGTGATATTGCGGAAAACACAAGAGTTAGAAAAATTTAACCAGGAAGAAAAAATCAAATAACTCAACGGTCTGGAAAAAAATAAGATTTGTTTTTATATCCTTTCCTCAAAGTAATCAACGAGTTCTTGGGGAAATTAAATATTCAAAATTGAATAAATATCCCTACAGTTCTTTTATTCGATATTGATCACAATCACTCATTCACCGAAATTTGTGAAAACATTAAAGATATACTGCTTATGAAAGTACAATGGACCAGTCTAATCTAATGCAAGTCCACTATTTAGTTTAACATTCCAGAAGATAAAAGGTAACATTTGTATGGAAAATATTATCAAATACGGAAGTAACTTAATTAAATTCCATGTTAAAATGTTACAGTTCCTCAAAATTAAAATACCAACTACTGTTATAATATTTGAAAATATTATCTTGTCATAATATAGTCTTATGTTACCATTCTGTTCTTATTTCCTTATACCACAATTAACATTTCATAACATATTAGATACTCTTTTGTCTTTACAAAGTTTTTATAGCTAGAAATCTTTTGTTTCAAAACACCCATATAGAATTCTGGTATTCAATAAAATTGGTTTTTCTTTTGTTTTTTTTTTTTATTTTCAATATATTTGAGATTTAGGTGAAAAGATATGAGAAAATATCAAATTAAGTTCAAACAAAGCAATGAAAAAAAATTAAAAAATGAGGAAATAATATTTTTAATAAAAAATATATAGGTAACTTATATATATATCAAAGACATGAACCTTAGTGTGCAAAGCAAAAAAAAAAATTTAGATACAATCTTTCAAATGAATGCGATTCTATATAGAATTTAAAATTATTAAATATATATTACATATAGTATAAACTTAAACAATGAACCCTTGTTATTAAATTGATAAATCAATTATTTAAAAAAAAAAATTTACAATATAATATTTCCATTTATTTTTCTATTCTATAGTCAATTATAATAGAACTTTTTTTCATTGGTATTATGAAGATATTTCAGGGGCTTTATTAAAAAACTTACGCTTCAAGCTAAGCGAATATCTATAACGACTTTTACCAGTTTCATTTGAAGTATATTTCTTAGAATACAATATTTTGATTTCGATTTTAATTGTGGCTCCAAACTCTATGTATGAACAGTATTTGGTATATTACAGATAGTCTATGACAGTTGTTCTATATGGTCTCTAAAGCGTTGAAAAAGACACTAATTTTCAAAAGAAATGTGACGTTTTTAAATGTAATGATACCCTGATACCTTCTACATTTGTTTGAATCTTTTCATTTTCAGCAAAAACTGTTTGAATGTAGAAGGGTCTAGGTTTATGCCGTCTAGGCTTATGTTTCGGGTTCCCCAGGCTTAAACCGCTACAAATCTTACAAACACATTATCTCCAAATTTGAAAAAAAAGACATATTTAGATCAATAACCATTTTATCTCTTTGGTACTAGATACTTTAAATATAGCAATCATCGCTCGCAGCAGGAATTTCTATATATGCATATATGATATATATTTATATATTTAAACAATGAAAAGACATTCCCATAGTTATCAGCAATTCTAATAATTCTAATAGTTACTTCTTATTTAATAACATTTTAAACTAAATTTTAACTATACTTTTATCGTTGATTTATAGTATTAAGTTACTCTTATAATTTGCTACTATATATTATTTAAAGTTTGTTTTCAATATTACACATATAAAGTTCAAAACTACTGCTCTAGGATGACAACAACAAAGTGTGCCACATATTAAATATTTTTTTACCTACCATATAATCGAAAAAATAATTATCGAAAGACGATTTACGTTCTTTTAAAAATTATTTAAGTCATATAACGGTAATTACTTGGAGAATACAATTATCATTATAAAATTGAAGAAAGACTATCGAAAGACTTTGCTGCACTTTTTAAGTTTCAGGATTAGAAAGAAAGAAGGGGTCCATAATCCGGAAATTTTCTACCTTCCAGATTGGTATCTAATTGAAGCAAATATTTTGAGGCAGTTGAGTAATAATCCCTTTACTTTACTACTTCTACAGAGTTATTTAAGATTCTGAATTAGGGACTTAATTTTACACGTGGACAATCGTCTTGTTATTTTATCTATCTACTTAAGGACAAAATTTCATTTGAAAGTCTAAACATTTTTATTGTGCCTCGTATCTTATCAAAACCTGCGTTGCCTCATCTTTTCAGACTGTAGAATTTCAAAGGAACAACTCATTTAGTAATACAGTTTTCTAAATTAGCATTAGAAGAATGTGACGATCCATAATCCGAAAGATGTTAAAAATTTTATTAACTGTAGAAAAATTAATTTTCGAACAATTATTTATGTACCTAAACTATTTAAACTTTTTTTTTCATACTTAATTTTGAAGCAATAGAATATTCTTGTCGTGTGCCTGAATAACCTGAAACCAAACCTTACCGATTCAATTTTTTTTTTTTTTTTTTTTTTATTATCTTGTTTCCTATTTTCTATTATATTGTTAAATTCAATTTTTCACTTAAATCGTATTTATAACTTCCACCCGCTAATTCACAATTCTAAAATAAAACAAAAAAACATAAAATTTGACTCAGTCATATTGAATTTATTCTCTTGCTTCCTAAATTCTATAGAAAAAAAAACAGATTTTGTTTTATGTTTGCAAGCCAACATTGCACAAATAAAATTTAAAAAACAAAATTCAATAAATATTCATCTATAATTACAATATGTTGAACTAAAGTACAGGGGGATTTATTTTAAGCGCTTATATATTTCAAAATTAGGAAAGTATTTGGTAGGAAAGTAGGAAAGAAGCTCACATTTCAAAAGTGATTTTAAGCAATGATCTTAAGCAATTCCAAAACACAATCAATTGAACTGAATCTGCTCCTATTATCAAGAATCTATTTGCTTTAAAAAAAAACCCCAGGAAAGCAGCTTTTTACATTCCATAAGATTGTCCTAGCCTCGACGACCTTTTAAGGAAAGATATTTCGCTGATTCATTTGATAAAAGTCAGGAAATTTCTGTTCTACCTCGAACGAAATCCAAACTGGCTGTGCCTCACCTTTCCCAACCTAATGAACTGAAAACATACTTAGGGATGAAATTTGGTTGATTCTTTTTTAAAGTTTGAGTATTTCAGTCGTTCCTCGTATCAGATCCAAGCGAGTTACGCCTCGTCTTTTCTAAGCTCTAGGATTTCGACGACAAATTAGTCTACGACCTTTTTATGGACGAAATTTTACTGAATCATTTGAAAAAAGTCACAAATTTTCTT
Organism: Dolichopus griseipennis; assembly: GCA_963082915.1. Classification (NCBI taxonomy): domain Eukaryota; kingdom Metazoa; phylum Arthropoda; class Insecta; order Diptera; family Dolichopodidae; genus Dolichopus; species Dolichopus griseipennis. The sequence continues at coordinate 80,527,792 of OY720445.1, read as the reverse complement.
TTACACCTAATAGCGATTCCAAATTGCCTATTGTGCCTCTTCTTTCTAAAATTTAGAATTTCGAAAATAATTAACTGATTGCCGAAATTATCTGGTAACTGGTAACGCCTCTTCTTTTCTTAACTCTCGGATTTCGAAGACAAATTAACCACGACCAACTTAGAGATGAAACTGAAAAGTCTCAGCATTTCTGCCGCGCCTCGTACCAAATCTAAGTTTGTAGTGCCTTTTCTTTCAAACATTAAAACTTCGAAGACTAATCAACCGACTACAGAAAATATATCGCACCTAAATTAAAATAATTAAATAGAAGACCGTCTGTACACCTACCAGGCACAAATTTATTTCCATTATATAAATATATTTTGATAATGTATCTAAATCTATCTTAACCAATTCGTCTACCATATAATTTAATAAAATGAAAAATCTTTAAAAGAAAAACAAAATTTGAAACAAAAAAATTGGTTTTTTATTTGAAGTTACGATAAATAACAAAATGAATTATAATTTTTAAAACTATCAAAATATAATAAAACACCATAATACAACAATAAAAACATATGAAGCAAGCGAATAAAAAATAAAGAAAAAAAAAATAAATCTCAAGGTAACCAACTTTTACTTTCCGTATATATTTTATGGTGCGAAGTTACCATAAGCATAGAATATGATCGCATACAAGTTAGGTTCCATTCAAAATTCACTAGATATATACTTTATAATATTTTAATCTATTACATACCTACATATTAATAGAAAATCATAAACCAAAATATCGTATCTTTTGTAGTGAATTTTGTATCTTAAAGATACAATAGTTTAAGATTCGCGTGGATGAACTTTATTTTCTATAGTTGTTGTTGTTTCCGTCTTTATTTATTTGTTTTAAATAATTTTGGAAAAAAAATTGCATTTAAAATATAAAAGTTTTCAAAATACATCTATAGTAAGTGTTCTGACTCATTAGGGAAGGTTACTTCCTCTAAATAAATTATGATGCAATATGGAATTAGAAGAATTGTTCTATACCTATAAAAATGCTAACTAGTTGTTTTATAATACACTATTCACCTAATTTAAATATAGTAAGATTTTGTGGATATAAATATATAGATTATGTATCAAAAAGATGTTGGGCTGGTTTCTCGAATAATGTTTTCAACCTTTTATATAAAATTTGTGCTAGAATAGCTTTATAAACCACTCCTAATGATTTCTAGTCCCCGACCTGAGTCCTCGACCACCCAAAAAACCAGGAACCGATTACTCTGGAAATATATGTCTTTTACAAACAAGTATATTACATACTTAAATGTATTGAAAATCTGCAGTTCATTGCTTCAAGAGTGAAAATCTTGGAATCAATATTCTTTTCCTGGAATCTTTCATAGGAAATCTAATAATGGAATATAAATTTTTTTACTCATCGCTTCTTAAGTCAAAAAAGTCCCCAAAAATCTTGGGTTATATTTTCAATGTCTTCAAATACTTAAGCTCAAGTGATTCAATATTTCCTACTTTCAAAATTTTTAACTTTTGCCGCTGCACAGCATATCATATTAATATTTAATTTTATATATAAAAATAGAAATGGGTCGTGGGTTAAGTAAGCAAATACCGTTATAGATTGGAATGAAATATTACAATTGTACAGCCAGTCTTACATCCTTTCATCTGCATAGTTCTGCATCACTTCAATACCAGTTTCATCCACCAAGCTCAACAAATGGAATATATACTCAATTTCAAGAGTTTTATCTTACATTATAATCTGTATAATTCTTTATTGGACCATTCCTGAAGTTGTATGATGATTTCTGAAGAATTGCAAAATATTTTCTAAGTTCTTTTTCTTCCGTATCTATCACCAGTTTTCATCTCAAACATTTTATTTAAAAAATTACAGTATTTCTGACATAATTTTTTGACCCAAAAAGCCTAGACATTCAAAGTTTAATTAAATATTAAAGAGTGGGCATTAAATAAATATTATATAATTTTATTATTCTTCTGCTTTTTCTTTTTACTTTTTTTAGTTTTTTTTCCAATCAAAAAAAAAAAAAAAATTGTTGACGAGTCGAAGGTGTAGAATTGCAAAAGAAAAAATATATTTCATCATAAATCATATACACTTTAATAGATTGAAGAATATGCGCCTGAAGAATATCTTCATGTATATACCATAGTATCTATCGGTTTTGAAGTTTTCAGTACCTTTTTTTTTCAAAAAAAACTTTTCAATTTGAATCTTTCAATGGGTTTTATTGTAAATTGTTCTCTGAAAGTTATGAAATTTGTGACGACTTTTTATTTATTTTTTTTTTTTTTGCAGTTCTTGTTCTGTTTATTTTAAAACAATCACAATTTGAATTCTTTCATTTCCATTTTAATTCTTTTAAAATAAAAATAATTAAAAAAAAAAAATCTTTTTGATGAAATAAGAATTGAAATAAACCTTGAACCGAAATTTTTAACAAAAACACCAAAATACAAGGTAGTATTTCAAAATTCGGTAATTTAAAGTGGTCAGAAGGTAGTTTCAATCGCTGTAGTTGAAAGTAGTAACTATCACAAAAAGGTTACAAAAATTGTAGCCTGATTATACGACCGAATGATGGTGGTCGAAAAAACGTAAACTAAAAGACAACTGCTGGATACCGCACAGCAAAGAGATGACCGCCAAAAGTAAGAAAAATCAAAGAAAAATATCAAATACCCCATTCGAATTGAAATAATCCAAGATAAGTAATCAAAACCTAGCATATATCACTAAAAAGTTAAAAAATATTGAACCCAGATAGTATCGTCGGATGATGGAAGTCCTGAAAAATAAACGTTGATGAGCGCACAGAAAAGATTCAGTCTCTGAAGATTTAAATAAATGTGAAAAAGATTTCAAATACCCCATTTCAAATGAAATGCCCCAAGATGGGAAGTCATGATAGTTTTGAATATATATGTATCTGTCAAGGTTGTAGTGATTTTATTCTATTTTCATAGTTAAAAAAAAAGGAAATGGGAAAGGGGTCATGCGAAATTAAGTATCTGAAGCTAATGGTTATAGATTTTAGAATATTAAATAAGTCCCAAATACCCCTATCTAAACGAAATACCCCAAGATGGAATATAAAATTATATTTATTCCTATAGAATACATACAAGTTACACAGGTCTAAAAATAAACAATCCAATGAACAGAGGGACAAATGACGGAACTACATAATTAAACTATTTCCATTTTATCAAAATCTACTTAAAAAAAATTATTAATGAATAATGAAATAAAAATGAAAAATATAATTATTAAAATAAATGGTTATATTATGATTTTTGTTGCATAGAATAGAAGGGTATATGATAGATTTTTCTGACAATTGATGATCAGATAGGAAATTGAATAATAGAAAAAATATGAAAAACGTTTATTTTTTTTTTGTTTTTTATTATTTTAAGTTAAAGATTTAAGATTGTTTAAAATATTGCAAAATATTCATTAGAAGTACAAAAAAAATGGGTTTGAGTTGAGATAGAATGGAAATGATAGTAAAATAATAATTATGAATTTTTTATGACATCATATTGCTTTTATGTATATAGTAAAAAAGAAATATTTATTATGTGTCAATTCCGATTCTTTTTTTTTCCAATCTTTGATTGTAATTATTAATAAAGTATGGGTACTTAATTGGAATTCATTAATTATTAATTTTTAATTTGATTTAAAGAGCACAGGTAAAAAAAAATGTGTTAAAATATATATGTTAATCAAATATTCAATCAAGTGTTTAGGTATGAACCTTAAATAGCTAAATGAAATTTAAGTGAGAGCATCTAGTAGCCCCAGAGCACCCTTAAAGAGCACCTAGTCAAAATAGACTACAAAGATTCGAACCACCACTCAAAATCGCTTTAATCCTTGTTCCTATAGGAATCTTTTTGAAATTAGCTTACATCCCATTTAAATACCACAGAACTTGAAAGTAAATTTATTTAACCCAGTTACTACTGGCGATTATTATAATCTCCATTCGATATCTGAGGAAATATTACCTTCAAATTAAAACCATTATTTTTAATTTGATTTGTTTTAATTGAAAACAACTAGACATGGAAAGATTTTTTAAAATCTATTGTAAAATAATAGATCCGCAGAAAAAGGGTTGAACTAGACAAGCAAAATTGAAATCAAATACAACTTCCTGGATAAAAAAAACCCTTGCGTCTAGTCTGTGCTATAAGAGATCTAAACCTTTTCTTTCTCTAAGGTTTCAACTGAAGCATTTAAAAAGAAACTGTGTCAAATGTTAAATACTATTTCCCTTACCTTATTTTAATTTTTTTTTTTTACGAGGGACATGGAAAGCTTTGAAAGCCAAATATTTGAGATGTTCGTAGTTCCTATATCTATAGTGTGTGATGACAAACGAATTTCCATAAACCGTGTTGCGCCATCTAGATAGTTCAACTGTGTAAGGATGAGTATCTATTGACCTCCATGTTTCCTGTTGTAAAATTTTATTTGGAGGCAACAGCTGTTTAATTTCATTAGAACAGATGTAAGTCCCTACAAGATATCAAAAAAACAAAGTCAGCTATCCAACTGTACGACGATTGATAAGTGGAATGAGTGTTTAGGTGACTTTAGGATCGTTTAAAAGACGAATAGCTCTAATTTTCATTTTATTATGATATACTAGCATCATAATAGGAACGCTAGTTAAAGCGCGGGCAATATTCTCCATTTTCAGTCTAATATACGTTATCTAGAAGTAAAGAAGACCAGATGTGGAGAGTATCATTTAGAAAGCTAATCATTCGACAACACCTTCTTAAGTAATTTGCCCTCATTTATTTAATAAACACATTTTATTTTCAAAATATATTATTGAATCACTTCTTTCGGACAGTTCGATGATGATCACAGTTCAGTAATTGATAGTCTATCTAATTATTTAAGTCTAATGATTATATACTTCAAATCCGCATTATTATCCATAAGAATTAAAAGATTTTTTCATAAATAAAACAAGGGGAACAGAAGAACTCTTCTTTATGATATGATATGACAAAATAATATTTGTCTAAATTTATGATAATTGTAGTTATATTTATTTATTTTTTTTTTTTCATAAAAATATTCTGTTAAGTATAATTATTATTTATTTATTTTTTAATACTATGATAATCCAATAAATAATATCAATATAAAACTAATATACTTAATTCTAACTTCACTTATACAATAAAACTTTTAAATTTATTTCAAAAATAAAAAAATCCTATTTGAATAGAAAAACTTCAATTCACTTTCTTCCTTTTCCTTCCTCTCCTTCTTCACTTTAATTTTTTGCCCATTCTGTATGTTTTCCTCTGGACTTTTCTGTGTACCCAAATGCGGAGGCAGTTGAAAAATTATTATAGTCATTAAAAATTAATATGTTTTCAAATTCAATTTTGAATTGGTATGATGAAGGATTTATCTTACTTAAGCTATTAAAGACCAGGGAAATAAGAAGTTAGTTTGAGGAACGTTAAGAATTTGACGATTTAAGGAATTCCATCTATTTTAAACTTCCTGGAAACATAATCTTATGTACAAATAATTTCGAGTACTGGAATCTTCGAGTTTTATTTTATAAAAATGAAATCGTCTTTAAATGATCAAACCGGCATTAAATTTTTGAAGAAGTATCTTCGGAAAGCACCTCCTTATACGATATGGACATCCATCTGACTCTGATTCAATTGTTTAAGCTTCAACCTCCTCAGTTCTACGAATCCAATTTATCAGAGTTGAAAGGACAATTGGCTTTATCTGGAACCAAATATTTCATTACCATTTCTAGCTGTTGAACTTCCCTTAAATTTTTTGAAAAAAAAGGACTATAATCCTCTGTCATATAGTACCTTTCATTACAATAACTTAACCTCTAATAAAACTTCCTCAAGTTATTGGTTCTATAGAAAGGTCGCGCCATCGAAACAAAACTCACTCACAACAGGCTTAGATTTACTAACCGTGCTATAAGCATTTTCTGTTAAACAAAGAATCTAAAAAATGTGTGTTATTAATCAAAAATTTGAGCCAACTACAGAGATGGTACAAGATACAAACTACCATTTCTATTTTTTGAATGCACAAACCGGTGACAACAGACGAAGGAAAAACTAACCTCAAAACTAACCTTCATTCATTGAATCCATTGATTTCCAAAATCTCACAACTTGCTCATCAATACTCATCGTGGGTTTCCCATTCAAAGATTTGAAGCCAATTGTTGCTTATACAGAGAAGGGACAGGATACAAACTACCATCTCTATTTACTAAATGCCCACACCGGTGACTAAGGAAGAAGGAAAAACCAACCTCAAAATGATCAACCAACATGACCTACCAAGTTCAATAATCTTTTTAAATAAAACCCATTAATTGAATCCATTGAATTCCAAAATCTCAAATTCGACTTCAATTTGTCGTTTATGATTCCAATACTTGGTACGTTTTTAAATTACACATTTACAACTACTCACTTCTTTCAATATCAGAAAATATAAAAATCCAATTTATAAGAGCCACAAAATATCAATATAACAAAAATATATTGTAAGGACAATAAAGGATATAAAACAAAATTTTTTTTTTTTTTTTTTCCTTTTTTTCATAACCAAAAAAAAATTAAAAACAAAATTTGAAACCATCATCGAATATTTATAATATTTAAAGCTTCCACTCTATAAGTATATGTATATAATAAAAACAAAATATATTTATGGATTCGTTATGAGAATTGAATTGGAGTATCCTTGAGAAAAACAAAAACAAAAAACAACAACAACAAAATTAGTATAAAAAACATTCCATGGGTAGAAAATTTATCGGAATTGAAATTGAAGAAAATATATTAACCCTTGAGACTTATAACAACACGATATATATTTTTTTTTATATTGTTATTATACACTTTTATAACATATCCATATCCTTTTTGAATATATCCTTTTTATTTATTTTTTTTTTTTGAATTACTATACATATATACATATTATAGTTATATAGAAAATACTAAAGGAAAAATTTATAAGGATACCATTGTATATAGAAAAAGTTAACTGAAAATCATTTTGTTAATGGGGTCGTTCTGTTCTGGATTGAATGGTGCGGTACTAGTTCTACACATATTGATATATACAATTGGTTTAATATTTTTTATTGTATATATATATATATAAGTGTACTTATATATTTTGAATTTTAACATGTAATATAAACCACTATATTATATTTTGCAATAACATGCAACATAATATCCGTTCAGAATTTGACTACAAAATCAAATAAAGAAGAATTGGTTGGTATTCGGAATAATTTTTTTTGAAAAAAAATGAGGGGTGAAATTTTATTTTAAAAATATTTGATTTTTTTTTTTTTTGAAAAATATTATTTAACATAATTATGAATATGATTTTGAGATTTGCCTTGTTCTAATAACTCTACTAAAAAAATAATATAAAGGAGGAATAATGTAAGAAGGGGTAAAGAATTAACTGAATACTGACAGAGAATCTTTAGTTTTTAATTTTATTGTTTTTTTATATAATTAGGGTCGAATTTCGTTCAATAGCTTAACTTTTAATAATCTCATGCCCTTTCTCATTGTGTTTTATTATGCTTTTTGTAAGTCTTTACTCAATTTAAAACAATGAGTTTACTGGCGACCAGGTTTTTCTATGCCTATCCATGCCTAGGAATGGTACAAAAATTTTGAGAATATGGTTGAACTCTATTTGATCTTTTGTCCATGACTTTCTAACGCAAAGCCTTAAATATCAATAGTTTTGCTTAATTGTTGTACTTTTTTTTAAAATGTTTATTTTAAAATTTCTTTGACTCGAGGATTCAGAATTTGGGGCTGCATGAACAAAATGGAAAACTACCATCAAATAATCATCTGCAGATTAATTATTAATCCAGAGGATCATCTAATTTCCTAGAGAATTCTTCTTTCCAATATTTTGTTGTCCTTGGTATCCATATACATACTTCAGAAATTATATACCTAAAACATGTCCATCAGTTTTATGGAAGTAGGTTTATAACTTGTTCTTCTAAATATAATACAAGAGTCGAATCTTACATTGATTTCATATTAAACTATATCATTAATTTCATTCCCAGTTCATTACGTTTTTATACTAGAAATAAAGGTTTACTAACTATGTCTCCATGGTAACTAGTTTGAGGTAGACTCCTTAGTTCGTAACATAACCTCTCAATAGTTAGGTAATTGTTAGTTTTTATTAACTCAAGGTATTGCCTGCTGATCTAAGTGTCGTGAAAGAAAATATTAAAGCACAAACTCTGACAAAGGAACTAGTTTAGGTTAGGAGTACTGAGTCTTAAACTGAAATAGGAAATTATTAAGACGACACCTAAGAATTCTGTGGAAATTTTAAAATGAAGATTTTCCACATAATTCCTCAACAAATAATAACTGGATCAAAACTAGAAAAAAGTCTAGGTCCTTAAATCATTTCTTGCATAAAGCACCTGAAATCTTAAAAAGGACATTAAAAGGAAGTTACTATCAAAAACTCTTCTTTTTCAAACCACATAATTGTTCTCGAGAGAATAATGAATATTCCATTAAAATTTTATTAAATACAACTTTAAATCAACCAAGAAATTACATTCAAATAAAAAAAAATTAAGATGTTGATAACACATTCTAAAACAAACACACACACACACACACACAAATACATTCTTATTTTGAAGTTTCAAAAACAAACACAGTACCCAAAACTCTTAATTTATCTAATTAATTATTTTTTTTTCTTCCTTACACTCCCTTATATTTACAACTCTATTTGTTCTTCTCTTTCTATCATATCTATCTCTTTCTATCTCAACTACTAACCACCCTTTTTTTCATATTTTCATCATTAAAATAATAAAATTTTTAACTTTCATTAAATACCGTTAACATTTATGTTATTTTTTACCTCAACTCTATATTCCTATTGTCCTTTTTTAATCCTTACATTCTTTTTTGTTTTTGTTTCTTTTTATTTAAACAAGTGTTTACAAAAACAAAACAAAGAAAAAATAACTGTTATAATTTGTGTTTGTATTCATTTAACTGTTTTTTTTTGTTTTGTTTTCGCGCAGCGCGAAATAACATTTTTATTAATTCATGAAAATTAACCTTATAAATAAATAAAAAAAAAAAAAAAAAAAATATTAAATAATATTAATGGAAGAAACCATTTGGATTGAAGTTAGTAGAACTTTTACTTTCAGCAAGGATGAAAAAAAGGATATTAGGTAAGGACATTTACATTTTGTATTAATTTTATAATTAGAAGAAGAATTAGAACGGTTAGGAACCTTTTCACCCATAAACAGTGGGCATATAAATTTTGAAAGACACTTGAATTCTAATCCTTATCCTGATAATTAGATTCTTAAATGAATTCCTCAAACTCCTTCCTTAAGCGTTGTTCTTTAAAACTGCAAATATTTTAGGAGACTTAAAATTTAAAGCTCAATACAACCATAAATGCAGCTAAAACTACTACTGTTATATCCGAGAGAATCATGTTGTCCTTTACGTTCCTCATTACACTGAGAATGTGGTGGCAGTTGTGATACTATCTCATTGTTGTGGTAACAGATTAGTCAAACTTCAAGGAAGATGAAAAAGGTTTCCATATTATAAAATAAAATTAGATAATTGAGGTTATTAAAGGTGAGGCCAAAAGCCTGGAACCTATTTCAACGGATGCCTAGTTTCTCATAATTGAGAGATTACTCAAACTTCAAGGCTGATATAAAATAGAAGTTAGATAATTAAGGTTATTACACGTAATTTCAGAAGCCTCCAATCAATTTCGACGAATGCCTACTCCAGAAAAATGGTGGTCTTAATTGAATGTCAAATGCATTCTAAAACAGATATTTCTTTTTAAAATGAACGATGCTTCACTCTCTAAATGCTCATAAATGAAGCATTTTATCTTAGTGAGGTTAATTCAGTTCTGATTGTACTGGTCACAGATTACTTCAACTGCAAGAGAGGACAAAATTTCACCAAAATTATAATATAAAATTAGATAATTGAAGTTGTTGAATATAATGGCAGAAGTTTCGACGGGTACCTACTTCTTCATTAGTCTAAGAATGTGTAAGTAGTTATGACGTCTTCTGGTTATACTGGTCACAGATTACTTAAACTTCAAGCGGGAAGTAAAAGGATATCATTGATTTCGAATCGAGGAACTGATTTCGAAAATGCCTTAAAAAAATCCGTCCCACCGTCAAAGAAAAGAAATGACAGCATCACGGTGTCTTGCTCATAGTCTCAGCTTTTAGGACCCTAAGACTTAAAGTGACGCTAGGTTTGATATCGGTAAAGTTTAATAAATGAACATTCTGAATCGAAGACTTTTCATAAGGAAATTAATACTCAGCAAGTCTTTAAAGTTTGGGTATTTTGTTGAGATTCTTCAGTAGTGAACTTGTACTTTTAACATTTAAAATATTGCATCCGCTTAATTAATATGCAATTTTTTATGTTAACGTTTTATTATTTTCACTCTTAATTAAATTTTATTCTCCTTCCTATGAATTTAAAAATATTTTTTTCATTTGTATTTATTTATTTATTTAGTAGAAAATTTCTTTATTTATTTTTGTTTTTTATATCTTTTATATTTTTATTTATCACTTTTTATTTAAAAGTCACGTTCATATCATTTATACTTTTATATTTTTGTTTTTATTGTATTTATTTAATGGTCATAATTTGTTCAAATTAAATTTCAGTTTTAAAGTTAAAGTGTTAAGTTTTATTTGAGAGCAAATAACTTTTAAAATACACTAGGATTTTTTTAGGTGGATCGATGGGTTTTAGACTTCATTATGAGCTGTGAATCATTTCGAGAGCGAAGCGTCGTTCATCTTGGACATAAATATTAGTTTTTAAATGGTTTTAATTTTGACATTCAACATAAATCAATCATTTTTGAAGTGTTTAGTACCTTTAATTATATGTTTATATTCCAGCAGAGACACTTTTAGCTTCATCACATAAGTGGGCATGGCTTACGTCTTCAGGCAGGTAATCGTTAAGCTGGAAAACTTTTGAATACAATCTTTAGTTTTTAAATCATTTGAATGCAATTAAACAACTATGAATTACAATTTTATTTTCCAGAGGTTTTATTAGCTTCATCAATTACGTCCAAACGGAAGACAATCATTAGACTGCAAATCCTTTCTAAGCCATCCCTGGGTTACAAGAAAGGTTATTAAACATTTGAAAGAAGATGAATGTCCCGGAATCTCTGTGGTAAATTACTGAAATAAAGCACTTTTGTCCAGGTAGTTCAAAATCAAACATTTTAAGCTTCTAAAGTATGTGGCTTCAAGAATCGTACTGTCAAAAGTACGCTGAAGATTTGTAATAAATTTGTCGTGGAAAATGCAGCAATTTGGAAATACAAATTTTTCTTTCAACTAAAGAACTATTTCTTTTTAAATTCGTTTAAAAACATATTTTTTTATTTAAAAGAACTTGTTGTGCAATCAATTAATTTTTTGCATCACTTTTGATATATTAATTTATGTTGATTTATGGTTTACCACTAAAATTAAAATTGACCTTATTGACCTTAAATTGTACTACACTTATTAAGAAAAAAAATCTAACCACACTTAAAATTAATATTTAATTTCTAATTAACAATTATTTAAACTCAATTCTACAACCCTTCCTACTGCAATTTAAAAAAAAAATAATGCTTTCTAATTAAAAGTAATCACTAGGAGAGATATTTTTTAAAATAGGTCAGGAAGGAGTATTATAGACCCAGAAACACCAGGAGAAAAACAGAATTGGAAAGATAATCAGATGCAAAATTAGCAGAAGCAGGAGCGTATTTAGAAGCAATCAAGATTGAAGTCTTCAAATATGAGTCTTATACTCTGGAAGCAGAGTGAATTGAAATCTATTTTGATTAGAACATTTTTACAAGTGTTTCCCCCTAGTTTTTTAGGTCCTTCTTACATTTAAAATTCCTTTTCTCAATAAAATTATTTTATTCATAGTTTTGATTAATCAATTTTAACACAGTTCTGGTAATTGTGTAACATGTGTATACCTTTAAATTACAAAAATTCAATTTTGAACTTTTTAATTGAAGGGTAAAATTAACTTAATTTTCTGAGCCTTAAGTATAAAAATTACTATTTTTTAATAATAATAATCAAGTATTAAAAAAAATAATATGAAAGTTTGCTTTTAAAGGACGAAAAACAAAGCGGCAAATAATAAAAGGGGGAAAAAATTTCTTTTACCGGAATAAAAAGTTTCCACTTAACAAAGGTTTGTTCCTTCCGGTTTTTATACTGTTGTTAAACAATGTATTTTCTTTTTTATTTAAATTCCCGTTTCTATTTTTTTTGGAAGGGTTCGCAGCAGAAGGGGAAAGGTAATCATTACTTACATTTTTTTTGTTTAAGAATAATTGTTTAAGTTCTAGAAATAAAATAAAAATAGAAAAACAAAATTGCGTTAAAAATTACCTTAAATTTGGTGTAATGGACACGCAAACTTTTCTTACTTCAAAAAAAATTGTTTTGAAACATAAACGTAACTATAAATTCTGTTGAGCATTTGTTTCTTATTTAATACAAAATTAACCTTATTATTTGGTTTTTGGTATTTTTCTTTTAGTTTTTTTAGTTAGATTTCTGCTTCTGATAAAGAATTTGAAAGAAATGAAAATGAAAATCTGTCATAATATTTGAAATTTTGATGTCAATGTTTTAATGAACAATGAGTTTAGAGTTTTGTTATTTAATTGTTACATTGAACCAGTAGTTTAGGTTCTAAAAATAAATTTGTAAACATAATAATTATCCTAATTGAAAAATTAATCAATTTCCAAAGTAGTTATATAATATAGCTGGTGTCGTTGAAGTGTATGTCGTTTAAGGTTATACCGTTATTCAGGATTATGTAATTGGGATTTATTTTAATTTGCAGGAGTATTAAAAAAAAACCTTTTCGTGGTTTAAATTTCAAGGTTTCATCCATTGGTTACCTTTTTGTTTCAATTCCAATTTAAAATAAAGTTATTCAATTTAATTGACATCGTTGAAGTGTATATCATTTGAGGTTATACCGTTATTTCGAATTATGTGACTGGGATTTCTTTTGATCTGTTTGAGGACTGGCAGAAGTTGCTTCATGATTAATACTATGGAAATATATCTTCAAGATTTCATCCTTTGGTTACCTTTTTGTTTTAAATTAGAATTTCCAAAGTAAGTATTCCATTCAACTAGCGCCGTTGAATTGTATATCGTTTGAGGTTATACCGTTATTTAAGATCATATAATTTATGGGATTTCTTTTAACCTGTTTGCAGATTGGCAGAAGCCGTTTGAGAATCTGAATTATGGAAATATGTCTTCATGACTTCATCCTTGACTTACTTTTCTTCTTTAATCCCGATCCCAAAAACCAAACAATACATTTGTATTTAAGGTCCATACCAAGTTTGGTTTTACGAAAAGGTGAGTGGTTTTAGTTGGTTAAAGTCCAACACTCCCCAGATGAACCCCGTATAGTGATTCTGGGCGGCTTTCGATGCTTTCCATCAACCTTCGCAAAAAAAAAAAAAAAAAAAAAAATTCAGTCTATGAGATGGAAATCTTCAAAATTTTCTATGACATGGAAATCTTATCCATAAATCTTGAATATACTTTTAAAGATGCTAAGCTTAGTTCTTCATTATCCCATATCAATCAATCTGCTGATATATGAAGCCTTTTTTTTACCAAATGTATGGCTCTTCTATGAATCTTGGAAATTCAGCATCGAAATCGTAATGACAGAAAGTCTTCGATGAACAATTACAGAATTAATGGAGTTTTAAGTCAGAAGTTCCTGCTAAGTATAGAAAGTTAAAAAGTTTTTAAATGAATTGAGATTCTTAAATATCTTGGAATTTATATAAGTTATGTTATATGATTACTTCTATTTCTAAAGTTCATTGGCTCGAATTTTACTACGTGAAATAATAGCTACACATTATGTAACTATACAGTCTTTCCTTTATATACATATATATCTATAAAATTTGATACCACTTTAAAAAACAAGTTCTTTTAAAACCGATTTTGAACTACAAATAACTTCCTTATACATATTTATAGTTGAAATATAAAACCATTCAATTTGACTTATAAAGTTTTCAACTTCAAATAAAACTTTTTTTTTTAAATTTTCAAATAACTTTCTTTTTTATTTGATGGTAAATAATTACTTGAATATCAATAACATTAAAACTATTTTCTCCTGGAATTAAAAAAAAAAAAAAGTACATAAAAGCTAGCAAAGTAAAAAAAATAACTTATATTGTTTTTGTTTTAAATTTTCTTTGAACTTTCTATATTTCAATATACTTAAGTCAGCTTAATATAATAATTTTTATTTATACTGAAGTAAATAAAAAGCTTATTAATATTTCAGTAATACAAAGAACATTAAAGAAAAAAACAAAATTCCGCTCAACTTAAAAGAAAATTTTCCGAACAAAGGTTTAAAAAGAAAAATTAAAAAAAAAAAAATTTTCAAAATTTTCATTCTTTGTTCCGAATAAGTTGGAGAGAAGAAAGGGTCTTACATACTTTGAAAATTAAATGCAAAATACTGAAAATTAAATTAACTTTTTTATTTCAATATATTTCAGTTGAAGCTATTATTAAATATCAATTTAATTGCATTAAAATTATATAAGACGTCTTATGACGCCAATTTGAATTTGCTTTCAATGATGTATTCAAGAATTAATTAAAACTGAATATTGACTTTAATTTTTCATTTTAATATATTTTATTTTAATCTATCTTTAAATATAAATTTAATTCCATACAGAATATTTATGACGTCTAATGGCGCTAAATTGAATGTATTTTTAAATTTTGTATTCAAGAAAAATGGAAATGTGAACTTTAAATTTTTATTTCAATATATTTCAGTTGAATCCATCATTAAATATCAAGTTGATTGCATTCAGGTGGTATAAGACGTCTTATGACGCCAATTTGAATGTGTTTTTATTGATGTTTTCCAGAATTAAGAAAACCTGGATATTGACTCTAATTTCTCATTTTAATAATTTTATCTTAATGTATTTTTAAATATAAATCCAAAATCCAATCAGAAATCCAAAACAGAATATTTATGACGTCAAATGGCGCTAAATTGAATGTAATTTTAAATTTCGTGTTCAAGAAAAACGGAACAATGGAATTGAAATTTTTATTTCAATATATTTCAGTTTAATCTATCATTAAATATCAATTTAATAGCATTCAGATTATATAAGACGTCTTATGACGTCCATTTGAAAGTGTTTTCTATGATGTATTCAAGAAATAATTAAAACTGAATATCGACTCTAATTTCTTATTTTAATATATGTTATTTTAATCTATCTTTAAATATAAATTTAATTCCATACAGAATATTTATGACGTCTAATGGCGCTAAATTGAATGTATTTTTAAATTTCGTATTTAAGAAAAATGGAAAAATGGACTTTAAATTTTTCGTTTAATATATTTTATTTTAATCTATGATTTATTAAATTTAGAATGTGTATGACGTCTAACGCTAAGTTGAATATTTTTTAACCTCGAATAACACTGAATCAATTGGATTTTAAAATGAAAAGGTAATGTACAGTTCTGAATCTGATATCTTTTAGTTTTAGAAATCCTCATACGAATATTAAAGAATATTTACATTAATATTGTGTTTAAGGGATTGTAGATTTAACTGATTATAGTTTTACAGAATTCAGAAGAACCTCCAAGGGTATCGTAATAATGTCTTTCATAAATTTTTGTATAACCTTGCAAAAAAAATATTTAAATCGATAATTAAAAGAAACTGTTTCAAATAATATGTTATTAAATACTTATTTAATTATATGAAAAAAAATCTTTTATTTTCATTACACCATTACTAAGTAATAGAACTTTTTTTATAGAAAATCAGTAGCGGAGCGGAATTTAAAATAAAGAATATATAACTTTTGTGAATGAAATTAAAAAACGAACTCGCTTCAATAATTTACTCTCGTCATATTGTTTCAAAAATAATTGACCTATAATTTTAGTCATACCACTGGGCAGCATACTTTATATGACTTTTTCTTAACGCTCTTTGATAAGTCTTTATTCATTTCTATAAGTTTCGAATAGGTTTCCCCATTAAATAATTTTGGTGCTTTATGAACTACTACCGGGTATACATGAATATTTATATCTATATTTAAAAGATCCGCAGTTGAAATGATTTCAATTGTTCTCCTATTACAACATACTGCACCCTTCAGACACTTCCACCCTCCGTCACTGATATAAAAAATCAAATATTCAAGTATAATTATATAATAAATAAGCTTGTTAAAATTACATTTTTAAATAAAAATTACCACGTTACCATTCTGTCATAATCCTTCAAAATCAGGACATGAAACAATTATGAAATGTAAATAATAGTAAAAGCTATATAATGAAAAAAAAACTTAATATCATGTTACAAAATTTTTTTTTTTTTTTCCTTAGAAAATATTCTTCCAATTTATGTCATTACAAAAAAAAATATCGTGTTAACTTCATCAAATATTAATCTTGTTCTAATCTAATTCTATATTTAATAATATTTTGCAAATATATTTTTACAATTCTAATTCAAAATGAAAAAAAAAAAATTAAAATAATATGAAATTCAAATGAATTATTTAAAAAATAATATATAAAAAAAACTTTTAAATATATTATGACATAAATTTAAATATTTTTATATCATGCAATTTTTTTTCAACTATTCTGCAATTTAAATGCAATTTTATTGTAATAAAAAATTGATTTTAATTTCATATTTATAAAAATAAACTTCAATTTGTCTGCTTTTGTTAATAATTTGATTATATTATATTCTACTTGACTGGTTCTAGTAAAATTTAGTAGTTTGTAGATTATCCAATGAATTTAGCCAACCCATCCTTTGACAGTAGGTGATACATTAAATTTTATAGAAAATTTCATATATTTAGACAATATGTTAATATTCGATATGATTTCAAAAAATGGATAAAAATTAATTCAGGAATGTGATATATTTGTAACCTCTTTCTCTGTAAAGTTAAACAACGCCCTTTTCGTTCTGATCTTGTAATTAATTAAATAAAAGTATTTTAAGACCTTCCTTCTTAAAATCCCGTTTAAAAAATCTCTGTATCTTGTTTAAATTCTAAGTTAATCAAAGAGAGGAAATGCCGTTATTTTAAATGTCATCAAAAAAAATTCGAACCTAAGCAAGAATATTTTAAGTTTTTATCAACTTTTCTTATAGATTATCTGCTGGCATTCCTTTTTTTTTATTTTTGTAAGATTTGGAATACTTAATTAAGAAGTCGTTTATTTTTATATGCATGTTAATATATCAAATGCTTCAAAGTTTATGAAAGAATTTTGTGTTAGGTTTTAATTTCAATAAAAATAAATTTCAAATTTTTATAAAACTTTTTTGATTAGTCTTTTCCTTTCGCAATCACCGAGAGTTACTCGTTGGTCATTTACCCTTGTTAGGAGAATCTTGCATACTATCCCAAAGCAATTAAAGCAATTTATTTGCAGATTTGAATAAAATGTTTTAATACCTGTAGATTATTGGGCCAATAATTTTATATGTGTTATTTTGACTCTCTGAAAATGAATTGGAAAGTTATCTTCGATTTTTAAGACAAGTCGAAATCTTCAAAACACACCTGTTAGTAGCTGCACAACATTCTAATAGGCAGTATTTAACTTTAATCAACCAAAATAGACCTTTATTTTTAAACCAAACTTTAGGATTCGACTTTTAATACAACCGTTCAGTTTAGTTTTGTGCAAAGAGTTTCGTAAAGGAAGCTTACGGAAAGCATTTACGAATCATGTAGGAAGAGGATTTAGGATTTATGGAATATGTAGGATAAAGAGAAAAATGTTTTGATATTTTATGAGCAACGATGACCCCTAATAAATCCCATATAAAAAAACTCTATATCTTGCTTATATTGTAAGTTATTCAAAGAGGGGAAATGCCGTTATTTTTAATTCGAATTTTCAGTTTCATTAAAATAAAATTAAGACATATTTTATTTATAATTTAATAAAATTTAACTAATTTATTTAATCACAAATAATTCATTAAAACGATAACTACTTATTGTATCATATATACATACTTAATTATATTTAATTAACCTTAAATTAAATTAATTATATAAAACTATAGTATTTTTTTTTTATTTTGATTTGTAATCAATGCTTATATTTGCATAACAACAACATCATCAACTATAGCAACAACAACAACAAAAACCAAACAACAATATTTGCAACATCAATAAATTTCAAACAATTAAAATTTAAAAATCATGTTATACTAATAAATTATAATAAATTTAAAAATAAAATCAAATTAATAATACATATATTTAAAAAAAAAAAAAATTAACTAGATACAAATACAGTGTATATAAATAATTTATCTGTAGTTTTAAATCATTACAATGTGGTTTTTTTAAATTAAAATTTTTATAGGAATTTAGTAAAAACCGTCATAAATTTTATAATAAAAAAAAAATAACGGTAGGGTAGAAACTGATTTTTATTATTTTAATAAATAATTGCGGTATAATATTGTTTACTTATATTTATTTATATATAAATACATTATTATTTAAATAAAAGTATCATCAAATTAAAAATACCACATTTTAATTTGCAATAACTAAATAAACGTTCCTAATGCTTGTATAGGAGTGATATAGGAGTTGTACAGGAAATTAGTGTCAGAGTCTCTGGATTTTAAATAAAATCAAATGGAGAGTCAAAGAAACTTACATGAGAAAACTCTTTATGATTCTTAATTGTATTTAGATAGTTATTATGGTGTCTAAGGGGTGATACCTTCAATTTAAAGCTTAAAAGTTCTTTAATCGTTTTAACTGAAAATCCTGCAAAACTATGTTCAGAAACAGAGTACATTTCTTCCCTCTATAAATGTAAATGACTTAAACCTTCTATAATCATATCAATTATCTAATTTTTACATATCTTCATTAGCTACACAATTTTTTTAACTCCGCCATTTAGTTTCAGTGTCATTTAATAAAGTTTCTTAATAATTTCTTATTTCCACACACAAGATATCAAATCCTCAATATCAATGATTGACTATCTACTGTTAAAGTCAATACAATGTGTCTTTTAGTAAATCTTGAAAAATTTATTAATTGCATCTAATAACATTAGAGATATATTTAAAAATATTAATAAAAATTTGTAGATCATTTAAATATTTATAATTTTTATATTTTTAGAGCTGCCTTCTCTCATATCCGTTGAATACCTTTTTTCAACTTTTTGATTTTTTTAACTCAAATAGGCTTTACTTGGATTTAAAATGTGTTTCAAGAATTCATAAACAACATATTGTGATATTATTTTGATTTAAATATGAAATTACAGCTCAGAATCAGAAATTATAAAGCGACAGGAAATACCGTTAGATTTTAATATTAAATTGATATTGGATAAATGGGTAAGATTTTTTACTAAATTGATTTTGTATTTAAAATTTTTTCTGGATACCTTTTATTTAACCTTAAAGTGTTTATTAATTTCGACCAGTTTGGGAAAAAGAAAACTAAAGTTCTTAGACATAAAGAGTGGTCAATGTCAATTGACTACTAAAGGTCAAAAAAACTAAATTTTTAATTCGTTAACTTATTGTCAATAATAAATCCTTTTCTGAATTATTTCATATCCCAAATAGTTTTTTAAAATTACAAAAAGCTTAGAGCTTTACGTTCCTAAAAATTAATATATATATATTTACGTGTCCTTGAAATAAAAATCTTTTTTACATCACAACTAATAATTTTTCACAACTTTTTCTTACATCACAACTAATTGATTTTTTTCCTTGCCTATCCAAACTGGGGTTTGTTAACCCACAAAATTAAAAATTATTTTAAAAAAGTACTATAGTTATATTAACCCAGATTTCAAGGCCTTTTTTTAGAAATGGTTGTTAACCTTTATTTTGTATTATAATATTTTTTTTATGTGTATATATATATTTTGTGTGTGTGAATGTAAAAAGGATTTCAAAAGAGATTAATTTAAAAATAAGAAAACTTTATTTATTATTTTTGGATGTATTGTCCTTTACACATTTGAATATAAAAGGATATTTAAGAATATTTATTTGTAGATTCCTCCTACTCGTTGTGAATGAATTATATATACAAATTTAGTTATTTTTTAATAAATGTTTAAAATGTTAATTATATACAATAAAATAAAATAAAAAAAACTTGATTTAATTACTCGTGAAATAAGCGTTTAGTAATTAATTTTTTTTTTTTCTTATTATTGTAACAAGGTTTTGCTTAATTGCATTTAATCGTTATTGATTATTAAAAATGAAAACAATGAAAATTTATAATTATTTTATAAAATTTTTGTAAGTAGACGTAAATATAAATATTTATAAATATATTTGTTATCAATCGTATATGCATAGATAACTATGATTATACATGAGTTTATCGTTGAAATATATAATTTTAAAGTCATGGAAAGCATTAAAAGCAATCCATTTGAACTTTGCTTATTTCCTTTAGCTAGTGTTCAACGTTAACACACTAAAACCTCAACCTTTTAAAATCAAACTTTAGGATATAAGCTTTGATACAATTGTATAGATTAGTTTTAAGAATGGGGATAGGTAAAAGTAACTTTAGGAATCAGGATTGGGATTATTCAGTCATAAGTCTTGTACCCTGTTTGTCTACCTTTACACAGGCAAATACCTTGAGTCTCTTAATGAATTATTGTCTGTATTCTGGCAATATTACTAAGCAATACAATAGGTACTATTTCCAGTGCAGCTATAAAATGGTCACCTGATGATTTATTAGCGGTTTTGATGAGCCTGTTATGAGTTTAAGTCTGAGAATCAGTAATCACTGAACTTTAGATCTATACTGCCTTTCAACCTTTGGAAAAGTAATGAAAAAACCTTGGCGATCTATACAGGTCTGAAAAAATATAATTTAACTATATTTCTAATATGAATCTAAAATAATATATTAAATTTAGATTTATTTTTAATAACTCAACTACAACTCGGTTGATAAAGGTCAAGTTTGATTATCACTCTGAATGATTTGCTAGATAACGTAATCTAAAAATTAATAAAAATATGCTACTATGAAATAAACCACCATTCTAATATGTATTTTTAGAATGCGTTTGATAAGCAAGCTTAAGATAACAAATTTTATGATATGACGTTATTTAAGTATTTTTAGTTTTGTTGGTATTATAGTTGTAAATATTTTTGTTTTTGAAGAACAGTGCTTCGAAATTCGTCCATTGAAACTGTCTGGAGCTCCTTTGGATACAGTGAAGAATTTAATTCTAATACACTAAAGTCACGCCGGTTTGAGCTTAACTTAAGGAAAGGGCCTGTGATGTAAATGTATATGTTGCTTTTAGATGTGGAAGGATTTGGAGAATTAAGTTAAAAAATTTAGGATTAAAGGGAGATGAGGAAACTTAGGCAAGACATTTAGAAGAAAAATGTTCATGTCCTTTATTTTTGGTCGAATATATGTGTCACAGTTGTTAAGAGATCAGATGGAAAGAAATAAGTTCTGCAGCGTCACAAGAATAGTCTGGGACCTTTGATTCAAATGTACAGTTTGGGTGGAAATATGGTACAATTTCGAGATTTGGTATTGTTGCCACCGCTTTAAATAAAATGGAATGAAAATTCTACCATCTATTAATTCCGAAAGCTATTTTAAAACAATCCCCTCTCTCATTTAGATAAAACTGATCACCATCTTGTTAATTATAAACTATAATATCTTTTACCTAGATTGAAGGTTGTATAGCATTATTTTCCACCTAAATTGTAAGAAACTTTACTGATATCACTGACAACTTTAAAATTTCAATAACTAATTAACATGATTGTTCATCCCTATAATGAAAAATGTTTCATACGCTTCCTAGAAATCACAATAAATAAAGTTTAAATTTAACGCGTAAAAAAATTTCATTGAAATTTTCATTTAAATTTTTTCTAAGAAAATTCTAATACTTTCATTAAAAACTTTTTTCCCAGCAAATATCTAATGTACACATATACATATTTAATTTCTTCTAAGAAAGCGTTCTGAAGTAATACATCGTAAGAAGCATAAATAGTTTTTATATATTGCAAAATATATATATACGAGTACATACAGACTTTGCAAACACCCCACAACTATTCATATTTACTAATTACTTATAGTTCAAGGTTATACCGTTATATGTACATATTTTTTTATATGTGCGAAATTTTTTTTAAAGCGTATAAAGCTTACGATGAAATGAAATATCTGTATACTTATATAATGATATAAAAAAGTTAATTGCATCAATTTTAATTTATTTTATTTATTTATTTACTTTTTCCAAGAGTTGACATTTCAGTTGACATTTTGACTTAATTTTTAAATTTGTATATTTTTTTTATTTTTCAAAGAAATATTATTACGTTTAAATTTATACTTACGTGTAAGTACTGTCATGTACAAGTGTATGAATGTATGTACTGTACATTGAAAAAATAACTTGTTGACATTGAAATAAAAGTTTACTGTTGCTGTTGTTGTTGTTTTCTTTTTCAATGAAATTTCAGTGAAATTTAAACTAAAACAATGAGGGAGAAAGTAGTAAAGTAGACTGTGTCAACTGTAGGATACCGGTATGAATGTAATATTGACATTATATCATACGGTTAACTACTTTTGACAGCATTTCAGTTATGCTCAGCTTCTTGATACATTGAGTAATTCTAATATTTAAAAAGAAGTTTAATTGCAGCTAGTCGAACCACTTACATTTTCTTATTTTTCCTGCTACTTCACTATATCCGCCTAGTTTAAGCCCTGGGAGCATAGGACTTCAAGTTGAAATTTTCATTCATTTCTATTCATAGCTTATTCTACTATTTCGTTCCAGGATATTTCCTGTCCCTGTAATTCATCTAGAACCGTTCTTCTTCATGTTGTTCTGCGTCTACCTCTTTACCTGTACCAACTAGAAGATTCCATATTAGCGAAATTCTTGTTATGCATTCTTCATTTTCCTTAGTTATTAGTCGACCCACCTCCATTTATTTCACTACTAGATCTTCGTTTGTTACTGCACACAAGTTTGCATTTCTTATACTGTTCGGCTAGAATATTCGGTTAAGATTTTAACTTATGAAAACTTGTAATTAATTCTCAATAGAGCTATTGAGCAATAATGATTCGCAGCCATATGTTAATGTAGAAACTGGCCCATCGAGCTAGGTTGATTTATCTTTAGATTCTGATTGAATCCATATATTTGAATTTATATTTACCGCTACTCCTTTCCAGTATCACAAACGTGAAACCAAATTTAGTATACCCTATTTTACAAGGTATTAGAAAGAGTTTCAGCATAATTTAATAAAATAAAAAAGCTTTTTTCAAGTGAAAAGATAAGAAAAAAAAGTTTTTTTTTTTTCTTACTCAGAAGAACAATTTAAAAGTTTCTTATTAAAAATTTAAAAGTTTAATAAATTTTTTTTTGTTATTTTTTTTAGGAAATTTAATAGGAATTTTTTATAATAAAATAATAAATTAAATGTTGTTTTAATAAGTATTTAACTGTAAAAAAAAAGGAAAGCTTTATTATGTCATAAACCACCCAATCATTTAATAAGGGTAAAATAATAATTAAAGCACTTTATTAAATTGAAATGAAATTGAAATAATTGTTTATTTTACAAAATATTGAAATAGCTGTAGGTGTTTGTAGGTTTATAATTTAATAGGCTGTAGGTAATTACTAATCACATTTTGAAGTCTTTAGTATTTTGAAAGAAAACTGTGGATGCATATTGACACGTTCTAGGATCTCTTCAACAATTTAGGCACAATGAAATTTAAACCATGCAGCACGGTTGGAGCACTTTAAGTTTTAAAAACAGCATTAACCGTTAGAGAAGCTCTCGTTAGTTCTACATAAAAATTTAGTACAACTCTTATATTACTTAATATTAAATCGCAAGAATGAAACATATCAATTGTCAATAATAAGTGTATTAAAGTTGGTAATGTTACAAAATACAATCAAATTCTGATTATATACTTATGTGTTTAAAATAACTAATCAACAATTATATTAACAAAGTAATTATCGCAAGATTAGATACAATGAACAAGTAAATAATTCCAATTAAAAAAATAAATACGCAATTATTCAATCAAATTAATCACGTGATTTAATAGGTTCCACTTTCTCAATCGTACATTAACTCCACGTGGATTTCAGTTGTATCAAGCTATCTAAGAGCATGCTTGTATTACAAAAATTGTTTTGTTGAAGAGATTTGGGGTGAGTCTCGACGAATTAGTCTAATATAACTGGTTTGACTTAAAAGGTTAATATAAATGTTCGATTCAATAGAGTCAGCAACAAAGATCTAAGAACTTAGCAAAGGAAGAGCACCTTGTAAAGCATATAACCAGATGATAGGTGGAAGTGAAATCGGACACACTTTGAAGAAAGACGAAAGTTCCATAGCTAGGATTTCAAAAGCAGATTCCAGAGTATGAGATAGATCCTGAATGTCATGGAAGTGTAAATTTCCAGAAGAAGTAAGTATATGTGATTTACCCCAAAATACAATCCAAGAGAAAGCGTCTAACAGAGAGGATTGGAGACTTCAATTGTAAAAATTTCCTATTCTACTTTTGTTTTTATCTTCTACAAAATTTGGGTTATTAGCAACAAGTAAAATAACGAAATCCTTGAAGCATCAGCTTCTCAAAAGAATTCCTGGAGCCGCATAAAGCTGTTAAGCTTCCTGTTAAGTTTTATAAAATTAACGTTAAAACACATTTTTAAAAGTTATACGTAAGTACTGTCAAGAACAAGGGAAGAAGATTTCCAAAGACATTCTTGAGGACAGACAGATTAATGGATTGACAAAGATATCGTATAAATCAAAATGTTGATAAATTTCCAAAAATTAACATTAAAACATAGTCAAAATAAATACTATACATTATCCGGATATGATTTAACATAATTATTTACCCAACACTACAGTCACATCCTATATTATTTAAAAACAAATAAAATTAAAAAATTCTTAAAAAATACCATAATCTTTGTTATTTAGTTAATTCAATTTCTTAGTTAATCTTTTAAAAATAAATAACAGCCATAACAAAATTAAAAAAAAATTTAAAGTGAATCAACTCCCAATCATTTAAAAATGTTTACCTCCTAACATACATGCAATATTTAAAAATGTATGCATGTACTTGTGACCATCATTCTAAAAATATCTTTACAGCACATTTTCAAGTTCTATAAAATAAAATGTATAGAAAAATCCAAACAAAAAATCAAAAAATATAATTTCATATGATGAATAATTATATTTTAATTTTTATTTCGTACGAATCTATTTTTATCAAACAAAAACATAAACGAATTTCATGCGAATAAAACGAACGAATAAACAAACAAACATACACACAAATTTGAATTAAATGTAAAGAAAAACAAAAACAAAAATTGAGAATCCAAATAACAAAAAATACCAAAAAAACAATTTTCTTTCATAATACAAAAATACAAAAATACAAAAACACCAAAACAGACCAGAATAAAATTATTGAAAAAAAAAAAAAAAACAAAAACCGGTTATAAGATGGTTCCGAAATCACTTCATAATAAATACATAATAATATAAGTACATTTTTTATTTTTTTTTTTTATTATTTTGATTATATTTATAGATACTTTGTACAGATACACTTCCATATATTACGAAAAACAACACAATATATTTAAGAATATTTTCAAAAAATTTTTTTTTAAAAAAGTGCGCCTATTAATTTTCGTTAGTCCGTCTGTCGGACATACTGTGACTGGGCGTTAACAATACTTTCACATCGCATAAGTGGCGCAAACAAGAGAATTTCATAGTTCAATTTTTTCTGTGACTCCACCCCTTATATAGCTACAGTCACGCAATGAGGTTCAGGAAATCCCTACAATAAAACTGTTATACTACGAATAACTGGCGCAAACAAATTAATTCCGTATAACAACTTTTTTCTGTGGCTCCGCCTCTTATAAAGCTACAGTATCCCAAAGTTAAGAAAATCCCTACATTAAAATTCTTGAACTACATTTAACTGGCGCAAACAAATTAATTTTATAGAACCACTTTTTCCTGGGCTCCGTCTCGTATAAAGACTTTAGTATCCCAAAGTTTGGAAAAGCCTTATATTAAAACTGCGAATAAACAAAAATTTTATAAGATATTTATCTATCTATACAACCTGGAAACAACAAATGACAGTTGCTTCAATCAAATTTATAAATATTAAGTAAATGTAAAGTGTTGCCATACAGTAGGTTTTTTTAAATTAGTCTTTATGCGAAACTAATTTTTTGCAAAATTTATTACCCTTATGTCTATGTCTTGTAAATGGCTTAAATTAATAACTTGAAGTTTTGAAAGGAGTCGGATGGTAACAAGTTAGATAAATTAGTACGAGTAGCTTGTGTGGCGTCAAAAAACTGGAAATTCACTAATTTTAAGCACCCTTTCCTCTAAAATTCTAGATTCAAGTTTTATTTAAAGTAATTTGTAAATATTAAAGCTCCAATATTATACTTTCAATGTACCAAAGGGTTTTCTTAATTATAAAGGGCTTCCCCAAAACTGAAGAGAGTGTTGCCATATACCTTTTTTTAAACATTGTTTAATTTTGGAAATGTGATTTTCTAAAACCTTTGCTTTTTTCAATAACCCGTATTTTTTCGTTTAAAAGAAAATTGAAAAAGCTTCCATATGTTTTTTTTTTCAGTTTAAAAAAATAATTTTTTTTTGTTGTTGTTTTTTTTTTATTTGGTTTTTGTTGTATTTTTCAAGAATTTGTCGCGTGCCTGTTTTATGAAAAAAAACACGTACTACAAGCTTTTTAAATTCCGCCTATTATAGTAGATGAGGTCGTATATAGTATTTGACACTTTTTTTTTGTTTTTTGTATTGTTATTAATAAAAATTAGTTAATGTATTAGTGATTTAAAAACGTTGACGTTTTTTAGAAGCTTGAACATATGTATGCGTTGTTTGTTGACAAGAATGACGTAAAATAAAACTTTGGTTTGGTTTTTTGTGTTAATTGATTTATTTTTTTTTTTTAATATTAACTTGCAAATTATTTAATTTATCATTTCATTAATTAGATATTTATAATTAAATATTAAAAATTCATATTTTTGTATATATTAATTAATAAAAAAAAGTACTGTCAGTTGTCGCTATGAGAAAATGAACAACTTTTCAATATGATCTAGTTAATGTTTTTTATATTAAACAATGGATTTCTTTTAATTTCTAAATTGGTTTATAATTTAAAAGCTTGGTAATTCTTAGTATGTTTTAAAAGCTTAAAGGACGGATTACGAGGACGAGGACGATTTCTATTTTTATTGGTCTACTGCTCAGAACTACGCAACAAGTTCAAAAAAAGCCTCAGTGCAAACAGGCCCAGATTGGGAAATGAAATAGGTTTTCCATAGTAATATGGAAAACAAGTTGGAATCTCATTAATATTGCAAAAGAAATTTATGAGAGGAAAATATCACTCATGCCATAAGCAATGTTCCTCTACAGACCTAGAATCTACTGATGGGTTTTTGTCGCCATCGGATTAAAAGCTTTGAATTATCATTCGACATACATAACTTCTTCATTCCAACTTAAAAAATTATATTATTTGAATAATATCTGTTACTATGTATCACCAATTTGCATCGTAACATCTCTTATAGCTTTCCTGTCTGCCATCAACATAGTCATGCTCATAGCACTCTCAGAAATTCAGGAAGAAATCAATTTATACTTTTAAAACTTTGGTTATTACTTTTAAAATCCTTAAAGACTCCTCCCAACCCCAAAACAAATCTGTACTCATCTAGAAAAGCTGAACCAGACATTTTTAAATTTCCATGTTTAAATTTCAAGTATTTTCTAACTGTCCCAAATAAGTTTCTGGCAAACAGAATGCTTTACAGATGCACATATCGTTCATTGATACAGGTTTTAACAAATCTTAATATAACGTCATTGGACAATTTAAAGAATTTAAAAAGAACAATTTTGCAGCAGATTTGCTTCATTTCCCATAGTCCCAGAATCCTACATTTTCCAAACTCAATTCCCAAAAATCTTTTCACATCCCTATCCCCAAAACCAAACTGTACATTTGCATCACTAATCCCATCCTAGAATTTGGTTTAAAATGAGTTATAGTTTTGGTATGTTAAAGTCGGACAGGAGCTACGTACAGCTCCAACCGGTGGTTTTCAAAGCTCTTAATGTCCCTCGTGGCTTTCGAAGTTTTCCCCCCAAAATAAAAAAACTAAAACGCAGTTTTCTAAATTCCAGTTCTTAGTAACGATATTGTTGCCTAAATGTTTTCTAAATAATTTCAATTACTGTAAATCATACTTAAACAAACAGCTCAATTCAAAATATAGATAAGCTTTGAAAAACAAAAAATTATTGCTGAGAAATTCCAATACAATTTTAAGAAAAGTTTTAAACATTATAAAATTTATTTGTCATATAATTTTTTTTTCATATTAAAAATACTAAAAATAAATTCAATTTCTTCTTTATTTTTTTTTAATTGTGCAAAAAAATAAATTTTAAAATAAAATAAAAAAAAAAAAAAAAATATTTTAATAATCAACAAGAGGCAATCCAACTTAAGCCAATTTATCAACACTAAAATAAAAATAAAATAACTACAAAAATCCCCATAAAATAATAAAAACAGAAACAAAAACAAAAAATCGATTCGAAAAGAGAGATAGAGAAGCAAAGAGAATGAAGATAGAGAGAAATAAATAAAAAAAAACAAAAAAAGCTTTCAGTAGTTGGAAATTGAATTTAATTTTTTTTTTTTATTATTATTTTATATTTTCTGTCTCTTTTCAATGTTACCTTGCTATTGAACTTTATTTTACAAGGTAATATAAACAACCGTGTTGCTATTGCTTTTTTTTTTTTGTTTTTTTTCTCTTATTTTTTTATTTATAAATTTTATTTACTTTGTTGTTGTTGCTATTTTTTTATTATTTTATTTGTATGTTTGTTATTTTATTTTGAGACAAAAAATATAGGTAGATATGAAAAAAAATAGTACCTATTATGAATTTAAAAAAAAAACAAATCAAAGTACATTCGTTATTTTAATCTAGATTGTTTTTTTTTGTATTTTTCATAGGTTGATAAAGATGAAAGAGAGGGAGAGAGAGGAAGCGACGGAAATAGCTGTGGTAGAATTCCTTTAATTTAACTTTAGTTCTTTGGTATAAAAGTTTAAATTAATTTTTATTTAAATTTGATTTATTACAATGAGGCTTATAGGCATCTTAGTTGTCCTTAGCTGTTATGAAAGATCAAACGATTTTACAATTTAAACTGATCAAAAATATTGTAAGTTGCTTATGAGGAAGACACTTTAGTATATGCCTCATGCCCTCTGTTGCCTGATGGCAAGCATCGCAATATAATGTTAGAAAAATATTTGGGATTTTCATGTTGATACTAAAATGTTTCACTAATTACTTTAAACAATTCAAAGTCATTGCTCTTTACTAATGTAGAATTATAAACTAAATAATGTTTCCAGTCAATTAACCCATTAGAACCCATTGTTTTGTTCCTATCAACTCTTTTAAAAAGTATTGCGGATTACTTAAATCATTTAGACAAGGTTTCAAGTTCTTTAATCTTTATATATTCAGTAAGTCGTTAATTACTCGACTGTAAGTCTTTAATTAAGATCCATAGGTCTTTCAATTTCTAGTTTTTGTGACTGTCGTCTCACATAGTTCCAGAGAATTCAGTTTAAAAACAATTTTTATTTGAATCCAATTTTATAGGACCCTTGGCTTTAGATCGGGCTCAATATACCATAAAATACACGACTATTTTCAATTAGAAATATTCACGGAAAGGATCATAGAAGCGAATCTAATGTTTTTGTGGTTGCTTAAGTCTTCTTAAGTAATAAGGCTTTTAATTTCAAAGGACTTTAAATATACAAGGGACAGATATTTTAATTTTAGAATACTTAATTCCCTTAAACTAGCCTCATAAAACCTCGGCAATCTCGAATCCATAAAAATATAATAAAAATTATTTCAATTTGATTGGAAACAAATGGATATTTTCAGTAAATAAGCGTTTCATGTCCACCATTTACAAATGTAACCCAAAAATTTTACACCTGTACAAATTTATTGATATTAAAACATATCTGTTAAAAAAAATAACTATTTTTAAATACAACATCTGTTGTTTTTTGATATAATAATTAAATATTTATTTTGTCAATTCTGAATTTTCTTAAGCAAATTGAAAATATTTAAAAATAAACCAAAAAACAACGCAATTCGATATGTGACGACATTGAAAATGTAAATATTTTATTTTCTGCAGATTCAGAAAAATATTTTCCAAGTTATTTGTTATTTCTTGATTCAGAAGCTTTAAACTTAAAAAAACGTTTAAATTTTAAGCTCTCAGGAAGTTAGTTATATACAGTAGAATCTAGATATGGAAATGTTCACAGAAAAAAATTTAAATTAAGTCTGTGCCAAAAAACAGCGCAATCATTAGGGTTTCATTAAGCCTTATTTTAATTTTAAAAAATTTTTTATACGGGAAAGTTGAGGACTTAAGCAAAAAATTACGGAGAAGTTGAGGACAGAAGTAAAAATTTACGCAAAAGTTGAAGCCTTCGTCAATACTTCTTTTAAAAATAATTTAGAATATTCTTCATTCCATCCACCAATTGAAACTTAAAATGTAGTACAAAATTAATTTGAATGGATAAAATACATGGGAAACAATAGTATAATAGTGTGAATGCCTCTAGAAAAGAGAACCTGCAGCATAGGTATAAACGGTTGTCTCATATATAGAATGATGATCTTTTCAAACCTGATTAGGATAAGCATTGCCATGAAAGTTTAAGAAGTGAACATTAGTAATTAACTGAGTAAACTGAAAATGACTATGTGAAGTTGATACTTACAGGAAAAGCCTCTTAGGAAAAATTAATTACCGTAATAACAGGTTAGAGGAAAAATTAGTTTGAATTATCAGCAAAATTTCGAAAGCAATAGTGCCTGAGAAAAAAGGAGATGATTAGAGGAAGTTAATACTTATTGGAGGAGTATTTGGAAGAGTATCTCTGAACTTGAGGAAACCTATTTATATTTATATGTGATTGGAACCAATATCTCTGAACGGGTTAATGCTTACTGGAGGATTATCTGGAGGAGTATCTCTGAACTGGACTGGAGGAGTGTCTACTGGGCAAGTATCAGGTGGAAGCCTATTACTCTTGACTTATTAATATTTACTAGAGGAGTATCTGCAAGAATATCTCTAGACTGGAGGAATATCTGGTAAAAAACTATATCTTTGAATTAACTGGAGTATCTTGCAGAGTTTATATGTTGTTGGAATCTATATCTCTGAACGGGTTAATCTTTACTGGAGGAGTACCTGGAGGAGTGTCACTGGACTGGAGGAGTACCTATGGGATAGGTATCTGGTAGAAGCCTATATCTCTAGATCAATTAATACTAACTGGAGGATTATCTGGAGGAGTATCTCTGAACCAAAGGAATATCTGGTGGAAAACTGTATCTCTGAATTGGAGAAGTATCTTGCGGAGTATCTCTGGACTGAAGGAAACCTATTATTTTTTATTCTATTCAAATTCGATTACAGAGAAAAATAAAAGCTTTATTATAAAATAAATTTTTACTTCGTCATATTTCTCAATTATTGCATGTATCTATTAAATACAAAAATATATTTTTAGGAATTAATAAAAAAATTTTTACTTGAAAATATATTCATGACCTAGAGAATTATTATTTCTTTAAATTGTTTTTGTTTTTATCTTCTTTGCTTCCAATAAAACAAAACACAATAAAAATCATATAATTTTAATACGTAATATAACTACATAAAATATTAATAGATACAAATTATTACTATAAAAAGTTTTAAATTATTTTATATGTAGAAGTATCTAGTAAAAATAAATGTTTATAAAGTGAATGAAAATACGCAATAATAAAAATTATATACGAATAAAATAATTATAAAAAAAAAAATAGAAAAAACAACAATTAGGTAATATTAATTTAATGACCTTCATTAAATCAATATGACGTGAAAAAATATAATATTTATTATCATTTATTTTTAATATTCAATATATTTTAAGATTTAAGAGAAGTGTTTTGTAAATCTAATAATAAATTATTTTAAGATGTATTTTGACATGCTTAAGGAATCGTATATACTTATTTGCTGTGCAGAAGATCTTGAGGAAGTCAAAGTCGCTGTAATATAATTGCGAAGGAGTATTGAAGAGTCTAAGATTGCTGGGAATCTTAGACTGCTGTTTTAAGTATCTTGTTTCATGTAGTATTGGGCTTTTACTAAATTGACGACATGCTTTACCCGTCTCAAATTCTGGACTTTGGGGCATATTACTATAGCTCATATTTTCTTCAACACCCATCAGTCGATGATATCTCAAATTTCTATTCATCAAATTCTATCTCAAATTCATAACTGTCTATGTTTAAGAAGATCTGAAGGAATCCCCCGTTTTAATGGTATGTTTTTCTTCATAATTTTTTTTAAATTGGTTTTTATTTAAAAAATTTCAAAAATAAAATCCCCTTCACATAAAAACGGATTCCCCTTTTGAAAAAAATTGGACATTAAAATTTACTTTTAAATCCAAGGTTTCATGGCATTAATGAAATAAATCCCCTTACAGGGGCTTTTAAAAAATATGATTTTAAGTTTTAGAATATGCTTTGGTAACACTTTAATTTTTACTTTTTGTTATTTCCTTATCTTCCAAAATTAATTTAACCTTCAAAATAACCTGTTTAATATTAGGTTCTGTTAAATTTAACAAGCCTTCATCTCAAATCGGAAGGTTTCTAACCTTCTAAAATCTCTGAACTGGAGTAAACCTTTTATTATTTATATCTGGTGCAAAGCCTATATTAAGGATCGGTTATTACTTACTGGACGAGTACTTTTTACTGGAGAAGTACCTGACCTATAACACACATCTATCCCAGAAGGAAATCTAAAAAATTTTATTCAATGATTCTGAAGACATAAACATTAATAATTCTTTTGTCCCAGGCTGAAGTTCTTCTCGTGCTTACGTGTGACCTTGGAAATTTTGTTAGATATTAAAAGAAGTCACAGACTATAACCTAGAAGCTATCGAATCCTCTGTATATCTGATCCATCGATTGTTTTTAAGCCCAGTTTTCAAATAATTAGTCTTGAGAATAGGGGCACCGCAAGCATTCATAAATAAATGCCTAAAAATGTTATGTCGAATATTCTAGCCTAAAACAATAACGAATAGCAATTCATGGAAATTAAGTGGAAAGCAACCAATAGTGCATCAAATTAGAAAAAAGAACTACAGTAAGATTCCAAAACATCAAAGATATATAATAAGAATGGCATTTGAAGGGAAACCGCAAAGCTCCAGAAGATATTATTGCTAAAGTAACATCCAGCGCAGAACATCCATTGCAGAACAATGGAGCTAAACTCAATAGATATTCTGGGGGATTTTAAAAGCAACAGCACCTAACAGAGTTCGATGGAAATGTCTAGTGGAGGTCCTATGCCTAAGGAATGAAAAATAATATGCAAACTTCAGGATTACTTTCTACTGCATCGAGTTGCTTCACAACAACTCTCACTACCTTGAAGCATCACCGTTACAAAGGTCCCTATAAAACCACTTTTAATTATGAAAACTCTCAAATTAATACACTTAGTTTAATTAATTTCAAAAAAAAAAACAATAAATAAATAAAAATAACAATTTCATTTTCAACTATAACTGTAAATCCTATAATCCAACAATTTTCAATAGCAAGCCGCCAACACAAAAAAACAAATTCATAAAAATTTTGTAATTAGAATAAAACCAAAAAAAATTCGAAAAGGCCCTCAATTACAAGCTAATAACTTACTTAATTACTGTAATCACTGTTTAAAACCACAATTAACTTATCCACACATAAATAGATAGATTTACAGAAGAGAAAGAAAAACGAAAGCAACAAAACCCCAAAACATTAAAATTAGGCCAGAAATAGTATTTTACTTTTTTCATTTTTCTTTTCCTAATCCACAGAGTCAATCGAAAACAAAAAGTTCAGAGGTTCAAAAGAGAAATAAAAAAAGAGGAAAAAAAAAAATAAAAAAAAACGATATAAAAAATAAAAAAAAAAAAAAACAAATTTTTTTCTTATAAATTAAAATTGAAGAGAAATAAAAAATTTGAATAAAAGGATTAAAAAGAAGATGAAAAATAATAAAGTATCATTCGATTAAATTATTGACAAAATGTCCATCGCAAAAAGGAGTTCATCGAAAAAAGTACGCCACGTCCCTTGCTTTACATTGTAGATATTTTGCTATCCTTTATATATCATATGTCTTCAGTTATTCCTTTTCTGCCGAGGAATATATAGACGTTCAAATGACTTTCCTCATCCATAACTTAGTTTTAGATTAACTGGCTCTGCACTTTTAATAGCTTTTCTCATACTACACTCCCTTGATTTACATCTTCGATATTTATTGTCCTGTGTGCTAAAGGTAGTTTTTTTTTTGGCTAACTTGCCGAGGCACATTTAAATTTTAATCATAAACGTATTAAAATGACCTTCCGAATCTCTAACTTGATTTTTGGATCATCAATTTTACACTTTCCATAGCCATCCTCATAAATTTGTTTCGTACTGTCTTCGAGCTAAGCTTGATTTTGAGATTAATTAAACTTAGCTCGATTCCTTTATAAATCTGATGACTAACAAGTTTCTAATTAAATAATTGAAACAATTTTTGAATTGTATCTACTCCCTTTTCTTACCAAATTATTTCGATCTATACTTTTCATAAATCAACTGTTCCGTGCTTCTTTCTGCGAGTCATCTACTTATTTTCCTGTTCCAATTAGTTTTTCATTGATCCTACCTAAGAAATCATTCTATTGGGCTTTTTACTAATGGTATTTGAGTTTGATTGGTATCTACTCCGCAGGAAACTCAAGGCAGGCTCTAACGAGATTTCCTCTGATCTGTTTACTCAGGGCAGGTTTCAGGGAGATTTCCACAGACTGTTAGTATATTAAAAAATATCAACCTATTGAAATGAAGTTCGAATTAAAAGAAAAGCAGAATAGCCAAAAATTAAATTTATAATTTCTGTAAAAACTCTGGGAACATCAAACCGTTCATACACTTAACATAAAATATCGTGCAAATTGAGGGATTAATGTAAAAGAAAATAAAAAAAAAAGTTTTAGCATCCTTCCATACCAAGTAAATTATTCATAGATTCTTTTTTTTTTTTGCTCTTTTAATTTAATATTCACAATCGTCGTAGGTATATATGTGTTACATATTTATACATATTTTTTTTATAAACTCAATGTAAAAGGTTTTAGATACAAACATAAATATAAATGTTTAGATATTTTACCATTATTCTATTTTTATCTTTAGTTTTCGTTTTGAGTTCAATTTTCAGTTAAATATTTCTGAAATATCTTCAGATATATTTACTTGATTTTTTTTTTATTTTATTCTATAAATTCTCTTATACCATAAATTACAAATCCTTTATTAAAGGATCTTTAAACAAAAAGGATAAAACTGTAGGGAAAGGAATGATTGTATAAAAAAGATAAAAAAAAATAGTACCAGAGTGTACGGAAGTCGAAATTTGAAGTTTGAGGATCAGGGGACATCGTACCGGATAATTTCGAAAACTTAGAAAAATACGATTAAATTGATTTAAATGTAAAATAAAGCTATGCCTTTTTTGAACCAAAAATCGCCCTTATGTTGAAAACAGGTTCTATGTCAATATCGAGGAATTACAGTTATTTAAAAATCAAGAGCGCCTAGTCTATGATTGTTTAACTAAACAGAACCAAAGACAATAAAAATATTAAATTCATCTCGGAATCGATGAAATTATAAAAGTTAAGAAATTTTAGCTTGGCATCGTCCTATCACCGATGAACCTTTGATATCATAGCCCTGAAGCTAATGATTCTTCTACCCATTACTATTCATTGAACGTCGTCGCCACTATCTAAAAAACTATTAAAACTAAACCGCTTCTCCATAATTTTTTTAATTGTTCCAATATGCTTTATGACCTTTTATCCTTGCGTCCTTCGACTTTCCGACACCCTGTACCCATGTTTTGAAAAAAATTCAACATATCCTTAATATACTTTTTATAAAATTAATAGCAAAAAAAGCAACCCAATATACAAATATAAAGTTTTAGTACCTACCTACATACATGTATCTGTAAACTAAACACAAACACTGCACATACATATTTACAAACATCTAATAACTTGCAAAAAAAAAACACTTTTTCTTTTGAATATTTCTTCTATTTTTAATTTTTTTTTTTTTTTTTTTTGTGTTCCTTTTTCAGTTTTTTTGTTAAATTTTATTTTAGAAATTTGTATGTCAAGGCAATATGAACCTTCTATACAGCTAAATTAAATTGATAATGTTATATAATTGAATATATATATATATTCAACAATGTATATATACTTATGCAAACATACATCAATCAAATTTTATTATCCACCATCATTTTACAAAATAAAATCAACCTTATAAGTTGAAAACACATACGAGTACATACATACATATATGAACTGAAAATAGCAAATATATACATTCGATCCTTTAAAACTGAGAAAAAAATTCAAATAACTTAAAAAATGACCCCAAAACATTTTAACTGCGGTATGCTGAGCTAAAATTGAAAAAATGTCGGAGGTGAAGGAAAAAAAAAAAAAAATATTTTAAAAATAACGTTACAAATGCAAAGCATAAAAAAATGTTAAATATCCGGTATGATTTTTTTTTTTTGTTTTTAAATGGTGAAATAATTGGTGAATAATGGAATTTAGTGGGACGGTTGTATAGAACAAAAAAAAATTCTAATAAGAATTAATGATTTGAAGTAGATCAGGACTCAATTGCATCAACTTATCAAACTTATCATATAATCATCTTATGATAAGGTTTTAATGCATCAAAACCATGTTTGACAACAAATCAATGAAGTTTGATTAGTAAAAAACACTCACTTATCAAAAAATGTTTAGTTTATTAGTGATAAGTAGTTGGGGAAATAGGGTCTTGGTTACAATTGACGAACTGATTAAAATTTTTAAAATTCTTTTAGGACTATGCTCAGGTTAGATTAGGACTATTTAAACTATCCATAAATTGAACTTACTTATTCGTTTTTCTGAATTTCGATACACGATCAAACCATTTAACTTAGTCCCCTTTTTTAAAACATATTTTACACCATATTTAACAAATAGTTAAAAAATTTAGCCTTCGAGTCATAATAACCAATCAAGGA
This sequence comes from Dolichopus griseipennis, assembly GCA_963082915.1. Classification (NCBI taxonomy): domain Eukaryota; kingdom Metazoa; phylum Arthropoda; class Insecta; order Diptera; family Dolichopodidae; genus Dolichopus; species Dolichopus griseipennis. The sequence continues at coordinate 80,490,031 of OY720445.1, read as the reverse complement.
CATTTTAATTCCATTGCATAGCTTTGCTTAAATTTTAAAAATTCAAATGTATTGTGAAACTATAACAGAGTGGCAAGTTTTAAATATAAAAAGGCAACTAATATTGGATATTGGATATAAGCCTTAATAGAATATTAGCAGATTGGATCGTGCCTCTTCCTACATGTGTCAACACAGTCCATGGCTTACTGAAAATTATTAAAATCAAATCTATATCAATCATTAAATATTGGACTAGGACATAGGACATAGGAAAATTAAATTGAAGAATCGCTGGAGTACACTTTCACAAGAAGGTATATAGTACATTAAAATGAATAGAATGTGTTTTGAGAAATTCTGATGTATATTGACACACACTTCAAGGAAGTTTCCTATAGAAAAAATTTGTAAAAATCAAAAGCCTTAATAGAATAAAAATAGATTGCTTTCGAAGCACTCTTCCGAATCATAGTAAGAGATAGGAATTTGTGAAAACAAGTACATTAATATAATGTAATGTCATATTCACATTGCATGTAATAGATATTTACAATACCTGGATATTTAAGGGTAATATTAAAGGTCGATTTAATTATTTATAATCAAAAATTTAAATTATATTAATCTGCTCTCAAGTACATTCCAAAGTCGAAGCTTTCAAAAATTTCATATGACTAAAATATAGCTGTAGCTTCCGAAAATGATTCATTCTGGCGATTCTCACCGGTTTCCCGAAAACGATTCGTATTGGCATTCCTATTGAAATTTTAACGAAAAATATTCCTCTTGGAATGTTCTTTATTCAGAAGAAATACTTAAAATTTAGTATAGGATAGGGGTGTATGCTCAAGAAATGAAAAAGAACAAAATCTCGGCTTCATTCTCGGTTTTTACTGACAATCAAAAATACTAGGAGGTTAAGATATTTTAACTTAGTCTCCAGTATTAATAGGCACCACTAATAATAGCTAAGACATATGGTTTAGTCGAGTGGAAATCTATATCTTGATAATAAAATTCCATATTGTAAAAACAATATTGACTTAAGAAAGTCTTGTATTTTTCTTGCATATAAAAACTTTAACTCGGTTCCTTGGCAAAAGGATCGCCAATACTTAAAAAAAAGTTGAGGGAACTGTTATGGAATTAAGTTGAAATTTTTATCTGACCAATGGCGTTGTGTTAAAAATGCTGCTTTTCATATATAAATAAATATTGTAAAATTGTATAATTATATCGTAATAGTTAATATCGTAATATAAGGTAAGATTCAATGTATAAAAATAACTCTTGTGTAGCATAATATATGGCGCACAAAACCAACATTTATGTATTCATAATCTTATACAAAAGCTACCGCTGAGTAATCAACGACTTAGTGAATATAACGATTAAAAAAACTGAAGCCTAGTTTAAATAGACTTGGTGAATGCCCTATACTCTTTGAAGAAGTGGTAAAGGAACAAAATCTCGGTTCCAATCTCAGTTTTTACCAACAATCAGAAATACTAGAAGGTTGGGTAATTGATATTTTCTTGAATCTCCTTTTAAAATTAACTCTCCTGTTCCTTTTAGGAATACTCTAAATACCTCAATCCTTAACCTTTACCAATAAAATCCCGCAAAACCGTATATAAAAAAATTAAAAGTATAATTACTTAAATAATTAAAAATTCCCGAATTAAAATTAAAAATTATAATCATTCTAATTTATAATTAAATATTAAATTTAAAATTAAAACATTTTAATACAAATTTGTTATTTAAAAAACTTTAAAATAATCCTGTATATAATATAATATACATATACGTATAAATTGTAAAGAACATTCAATATAAAATTAAATGTTACCATATGTTTACATACAAACATTTAAAATAAACAATTTAAAATAATCATCATCAACACTATCATCATTCATAATCATCACTTATTTTTCAATTCAATGAAATTCAACAAAAAATTAACCGGTTGTTTAAATTTACCCTAAACCTTTTATCATGATATAATATTCATTAACAACAACAAAAACAACAGGGAAACTGTTAAAGGATAACATATAAAATGTTTTTAAAATTTCAACTCTACTCAACTCTACCCTACCCTCCTACACTTTACATTACATAAGTCAGTCAACAACAGCAGAGCAGTCAGTACAAAATAAAAACAAATACTGAGAGTACAATTGAGAGAAAATAAAAATAAAGTAAAAAGTATCCTCGACTCGACAACTCTCTCTAATTTAAAATAAAAAAAATAAAAAATAAATGCGTCATTACGCACGCTCTCAAAAAATCTCCTTTTTTTGTATATGGAGTCAAGTCAAGAGTGTTTTGGAATGAAATGACCGGCTTTTCAATTCATTTATAAAATAGTACAAAAAGAAAATGAGAGAGTTTATATTGACAGTTCTGACTTCTGAGTAGGTTTTGAGTCCATGGACTGTACAAAGGTTTCATAGTAAAAAAATAATAATAATAATAAAAGCCTTTAAGCAAAAATTTAAATATTTACAATTCGTAACTACATCCAATATATATATACATATATATATATATATATATATATATATATACATGAAGAAAAACAAATAATATATATGGTTTAATATATATATATATATACATATGTATGTATTTGTATATATAGTTAAATACAAGTGAAGCTGTCAATATTCCGGAAATTTTTAACTAAAAAGGATATTTAAAATAAAATTTTTATTTATTTTGCTTTTCTTTTTATTTTTTTTTTTTTTTTAAAAAAATTTAATTTGAATCTTTTATTTATTTAAAGTTAATTTTATTTTATTTTTGTAATTTTATTTTTTTAAATTTTTTTTGTAATTTTTTTATGAAATTTTAATTTGAATTTAAAAAAAAAAAAAAAAAAAAGTTGAATTCATTTGAGAATATTTTATTTTAGCAGCAGTATAATCACATGTCCTTTTTAAATTTCAAATCCTTTTTAATTATTAAATTAAACATTTTAATTGAAAATTTATATGTAATTTTATTTATTTTATTAAAAAAACTTGCATCAGAGACTTGCAGGTTTTCGGGATGCTATTTAAATATTAACTTGTAAATACAGACACTAATTATATATGAAAAGAAACTCTATGGTATTACAAAGGTTCTCTGGACGTGGGATTAGAAAAATTCAGTTTATGTGGGACTAAACAGATTAAAAATAAAATAAAAATATATTAAGAAAACTACTCTGATACTATACATTAAATCTTGTATTATTATTTCGTATCCTTAAAAGAACATTATTTTGAATTTTAAATACATTGGAAAAAGCTTTGGGTCTCAATGCACCAACCACAATTGCCACTAATCAAATAATCATTTTTTTTTATAAATAAATGTTTTTTACTAATCAAATTTCATTCGTTGGTTGTCACATATAATTATGATTATTTGATTATTTGATGATTGATAAGTTGGTGGTTTATTGGTGCAATAGGGCCCTAGTAGGCATATTATACATGCATACTCTGAATTGCGCGGGCGCGGTAGCGAATCAGCAGCTCATATTCCTTCAGTGGAAGCACGAAGAAAAATGTAAAAGGAAGAATTAAGAAAGGGACAAAGATTGGCTCGAGGACGCGAAGGCGCGAGGCCATGAGATTGATTAGAATACAAAAAATCGCTTCAAACCTCCTGAAAATATTCAAATTTTACAATCGGCTACAAATTTGGAATTGACGGATATAATAGCAATTATTCGGCTTTTAAAATTAGAATTTAATACAGATGTTTAATGTCAGACCTAATATAATACTATAATATAACAGAGTTAAAATATAACAGTTTAAATAATTTTGAAAAAATTTATTTCTTGGAAATTTATAAATTCAACGTGTCTCAAATTTCATTATCCTAGTGGTGATTCATCTGAATATAAATCACCGGAATTCACGTGGGATTCACAATAATAAAATGAATGTTTCTTTAAAATGTAATTAAAATTTATCAAAATTAATAGAATGAAATTTTTTACAAGTCACTTATAAATAAATTTAAAGTCAATTTATAGAACACGTTAAATACCAATGATCCTCCAGGCCTCGTTTTAATAATAGCACTCCTTTAAAATTACTTCAATAATATTGTTTATTTTCTAAGGTCCAAGTCACTTATATAAAAGTCATTTTTAAATAAATCTGAAATCACTTTATCGAACATGTTAAATTCCAATGATCCCCCTGGCCTCGTTTTAGAAATAGTACTGCTTTAGTATATAAAATTAATTCAATAATGTTGTTGTTAATTTTCTAAGGTCCTGTTCATCTTTGTGAAAAAATTTAAAATAATTTTTATTTAATGCCAAAAAAAAAAAGGTTAAAATTTTGGAAAAACTTAAAAATGGCGTTCTATTATTTCCAACCCTTAAGGAGTCTGTAAACTATTTAATCCTCTGAATTGTATCTGTACAAAATCCTCTGAATTGCTTTGAGTAAATCTGTAATGAACAGATTTTTGATATTGAATAAATATATATATTATAGTAATTAATATTTTTATATATATATACATATTTTATATATAAAGAATAGGTAATTTTGTAGAATTTTAATACCTTGAAGCCGCCATAGAGGCCAAGATACATATTCAGACATTTGCAAAGTATTTTTTAAACTTACGAGTGACACTTTCGAACTTAACATATATTTTTACACTTTCTTACAAGACTTGTATGTGCTTCTAGAATATTTAATTAATATTATATAGGATATTTCCTAGAATTTTACTCAAAATTTTTTTTAATGTATAATGACTCATTAAAAGAGCTGAAGTAGTATGGCTTCGTCCAATGAATCATTAAATTGTGAATCAGTATGTGAATCACTCAAATACTTACTGTTGTATTAATATATTAAATAATTTCCAATTCATTTATATTTAGTCAAAAATCTGATCTCAAAATATAAAGCTGGGTTGCCATCAAACAAATTGTGAGGACACGTTCCTGTACTCCCCCCTCCCAAAATTAAACATCTATTTAATTAAATTTGGAAATTCATTCATATTAAATCTAATCATTTTGATTTCATTGTGATTTCATTATTTCTGATTTTTTTTTTTTTTTTTGAATATTTAAAAGGATCCTAATTTTGGTATATAGAATCCTTTTTTACAAAATCCTTTTTTTTTTTCTTCAAAAAATGAGAACGTTGTATTTGTTCTTCATCTATATTTAGAACACCTCAATTTTAAAAAAATAAAATAAAATTCTAAATATGAATCCGAAAATTAAAACAACAACAACAAAATTTTCGAAAAAAGCAAAAATCCACATTTCATTAAAATTTAAAAACATTAGCAAAAAAAAACAACAAAAACAATAAAAAGCAAAAACCAAAAGTGAATATCCTTTCAAACAAAAACAGATTTTTATTTTTTCATCTATGAACAAATAAAACAAAAATCATACTCCTCCGCAATACAAATACAAAATTATGAAAAAAAAAAAATAAGAAAAAAAAAAAAAAAAAAAACAAAATTTTACTTCAGCATTAACCTATTATCCTAAATTAACTCACATTATGACAAAATATTTTAGAAAACATGTTCTAAAACACTAGGTACTTTTCAAATCATACAGACATCTATTTTTTTTTTTGTATAATGAACTTCTCTTGCAACATAAGTAAAAATAAAACAACAAACTGGCTGCTGCTGCTGCTGTTGTTGCTGCAGAAAATAAAAAAAAAATTTTTATTTTTTCTTCAAATAAAAATTTAAAAAAAAATTTTGAAAAGAAAGGAAAAATCAAACATAATAAAAATAATAAGCAAAGTAAAAGTAAAAGAATAATAAAAAAAAAAAAGAAGAACAGAAGAAAAAAAATACCCAACTGGCACAAAGCCATCAAAATTCATATCCATGTGACACAATACAAAAACAAAATAAGAAAAATAAGAAAAAAAAAATGAGAACTAAAAAAAATATTCTTCCGGCAAATCCTTGTTGATAATAATACAAAAAAAAATATAGTTATATACTTTGGACTTAAAAATTTTAATAACAGTGGTTCTCAACATTTACACTTTTTCTTTTCTTTGAATCTGCTGTATTCTTCACAATTAAATGAAAAATTTTAAATACTCGAATCATGATAGCTCAGTTGTTGCACTGCTCACAAAATACTTTGAACTTTAGAAGTTGAAATTATTAAGTCTATAGGAGTATAGCAGTATGGGCGGTATGGGTTTTGAATATTATAATTAAATTTAATTCAATATAGAGGGCAATGAAGTTTATGTTATTTTTGCAATAGCTGCTTGTGCTAAAAAAGCTCTATTCAGTTAGGGGACGCTTATGTTGGAGCTACGATAAGTGTTAAGAGCGTCGATAATAGTATATTGTAGAATTCTATATACATGATTTAAATAGAGGTGTTTATATTGGTGCATCGCTTCGATCATCGGTAAACAATATAAATTTTCTATTCTATGCTATTATTGACGCTCTTATCATTTATCGCAGCTCCATCATAAGCGCACTTTAAGAAGACGAATTTTTCTTAAATACCTCAAAAAAAGGAGTTCCTGAACTTAGATAACTTTCTGCGATTTTTGAAACTTCTGTATTACAATAGATAAAGTAATCTAATAAAACGATATTAATTATTAAGTGTTAGTTAATTTACAGTAAAATCTAGCTTCGTAGCTACTTCCTGGCTCCTGGTAATAGTTATTTGTCCTATAAAAGCTTTGGTCTATTATTTATTTATTTATTAATTCTATGAATTTCGTATGAAGTTCAGAATTAAAGCTAATTTTTGGCTATAGTTAAAGGTTCTGAATCTTTTGAAACATAAGATAGATACATACTTAATAAAAACAGTGGACGTTCTTAACTAATTTCAGTTAATTTTTTCCTGAATTTTGAACAGAAGGTTAAATTTATTTTATTATATTATATTTAGAAATGGTAGTTGTAGTTTTTAGATCATATTATTACAAAAATTGAATATTAGAAAGTTCTACATTATTTTCTAATGACCTTAAGTCTTCTAATCCAAAAATCCGCATTTTAAATGAAATTGATAAATTTTCTGAATTTTCTTTGCTTAAAATGTCCATTCGAAATAAAAGTGTGCTTTTCCGTAAAGGTTTAGACGCAAATAGATGGACGTAGATAGTTAAATAGAGAAGTTTTGCGAAGTTGATTAAGTTGATTTTTTGAAATTTTGAACTTTGAACTCTGAAAACCACTTAATAAGGATATTCTAAAAAAAAATTATAAATACAATTTATAACATTATTTCAACTAATGCTGTTTTTTTTTTTTTTTGTTTTTACGAAACAATGGAAAGTTTGACAGCCACCAAATAAAACTGTACGGTGTTTCTTTTGGAAGTTTGCGGCTTTAACACACCAAAACCACACCCCCTTTTAGAAGCAAACTTTAGGAGGAAACCTGTAATACAAATGTACAGTTTGGCTACAAGGATGGGGATATGGAAGGATTTAGCATTATTGTCCAAAGTTTTTTGTGATTTCGGGATTATTGGGGATGGGGAAAATTGGATGGGATATTTAGAAGAAAGAAGTTAATGTTCTTCTTAAATTTGGCTAAATCGTACTATATACATTATCAACTTTTAGAAACACATATGTATCAAAAATATTGCAACACATACTTTAAAATGGGCACTAATCATAGTTGAAGGTATTAATCCTTCAAGCTTTGAATCCTTCAAGCTATTAAACATATGAAACTAAATTAAATGTTAATAACTACTTAAAAATAACAATTCCTTAATTGCCAGCAAAGTTACAAAAATATCGAACTTAATTCAATCCGATGTACATACTTCCAAGGAATATGACTTTTCAAGTGTTCCTAGATGTCAAGAACAACTTTATAATTTCTTAATCAAATTCATCACTCCCCTCGTTACCGCAGCTCCTCATTTCAAAGAAACATTATCCTAGGTTACTACTATTTAAATATGAAATCAATTGTACATAAATCAATATTTAAAAAAAAGTTTAAAAAACACTGGTTTTAAATTTTTTAAATTTGAAAGTCTTTTATTTTTTTTTTTATAATGTTTTAATATTATTTCCTGTATCCAAAAAAAAAAAAAAACAAAAACAAAAACAAACAAACACACATACAAATTTACAAACATATATTAATATAGAAAATGTGATAAAATAAAAATTCTATTTTTTTTTCGAAATATAAAATTTATATACCACAAAAATTTATACAAGATATGAATTGTACTACTTTACTAACTGTATACAATTATTCCCCCCCCCCCTCCAAACACCCCCAACTCAACCGTTTTTCTTTCCGTTTTCCTTTCCTTTATAAAAATACAAATTCTCTTACTTACAGTTTTTTTATATTTGAACACATGCCTTTTTTTAAATATACACATATATAATAAATATATATATATATATATGGAAATGTATGTATATATGTATATATATTTACTTTTTTCAAAAAACAAAAAAAACTTTAAAGAAAAAACCAAAATGTATAGTAGTAAAAGTATCCTAAAGCATAAATTCACAAGTAAGTATGCAAAAGTATATCAAAAGTATAACCATAGTATGTAAGTTTGTATGTATGTAAATTTTTTTTAGTTGGTGGTGTGGTGCCCAACTAAATGAAAGGTCATTCTCATAACATTTTATTTCTGGTACTCTGTATATTAAAATATAAAAAAAAAAAAAAAAAAAAAAAAAAATTCAATATGAGGTTACCTGTATACCTGAATACCTGTACGTAGTACATATACCTTTTTTTTTTATATTTTTTTTATTATAGCACCTGGCATTTTATTTGACATATATTATTCAATATATATATACATTTATGAAAATATTTGAACATACAATATATATATATATATATTGTACTTTGTTGGATGCCTTATATCATGATATATATATATTATATATATATACATTTAAGTTAAGGTTTATTTAAAGGAACTAAATAAAATGTTAAATATATATATATATATATATATATATATGTATGTATGTATGTATGTACAAACAAAAATGTTAAAAGTATAGACATGTGAAATATTATGGAAAATATGTTAAGTGTAGAACAGGAGGAGTACAAAAAAAAAAAAACAACAACAACAAAACAAAAAGGACTTTTCTTTAGAGAAAAACAATTCAATTTTTTGTATTTTTTGTATTTTTGTTCTAATTTTCATTTGTTTGTGTTGTTGTTGTTGTTTTTGTATTTTTGTGGTTGGGTGTAAGAAAAATGAAAAAAATTAAATTGTTAAGAAAAATAATATATATATATATGTATAATGTATGTATGTATATTTATATTTGTTTTATTAGTTTGAAATCTTATAATATTCCAGAATTTAAAAATAAGAAGCAGTTGGTTTGTTTTTATTTTGTAATTTTTTTCAGATATGAGTATATGTATATATATATTTTTTTTTATTTAAATATATATATATATATATATATATATATATATGTATGAAGGCATATATCTATTTGGAATTCAGCATTGAAATCGCAAAACAATTGAGTTTTAAATCTTAATGACTCTTAACAAATTGATAATCTCCCGCTTTCGATCAGCACTTAAATAACAAATAACCTCTTTTCACGTTAACTTGGTCCTTTTTTAAAATTAAATTTATTCGCCAAATTTTTTTAAATGAATTTAGTCGTTTTTTTTAAATCAGTCACGGTCTTTGGTTTAACAATGCAAACGTATTTTGGGACCCTTTAGACATTCTAAGGATATTTTTTGAGAGTCCCAAGATACTTTCTGAATTACAATATTGATAGTTTCTGAATTAAAATTGACTATTCTGAATTACAATTGAAGCTTTCAGAATTGAAATTGGCTAATCTGAATTACAATTGATACATTCTGAAAATTCATTTCGAAAAGGTAAAAGGTATCTGTACATCAGTATCTACAGGATTTCTTTAAAGATTCATTTAGATTACGAACGCAATAAATAACTAAATCCGCAGAATACAAATATCGAATTTGAATCAGAATACAAATCCCGAATCTCTACAATTATTCCACATCAATTCCTAAAATACAATTAATTCATTTCCTCCAACTATCAGCTTATTACAAAAACAACAATAATATTAGAACACGATTTAACAGTACCTATACTTAGTAGAATATATCTTTTCTATAATTTAAAAATACAAAACTATTTATATAAAATACACACGTTTGTATACATGTGATTATATACATATATATTCCCTACCAAATTGAGAGTATAGAGTCACGAGAGCATCACAATTTACAGATAAATTTAATAATAATCCAAAATAAAACTAAAATCTATACTAATACTTTTTTTTAAATCCGACAGATACATTTATCGCTATTTATCTATTTATTTATTTATTCTTTAGAATCTATATACAATTACTTATGTATTTATATATTTATATACCTATATATAAATTGTCTAATATTGAATTGTGGTTATTTTTACCTTTGTTTTGTATTTTATTTGAAAATCAATGAATCAGAAAAATAATTTTCAAGGTAAAATCATTGGAATCCAATTTTTCTTTTTTTTTTTTTTCATTCTGCTTGTTTTTTATTATTATTTTTTAAGTACATTTGGAGTTTATTTCGATTTTTCTTGTTATTATTTTGGAGTTTATTTGGATGTACATACGCTGCTTGAAATAAATAAAAAAACGCTTTTCCATTAAAAAAAACTGTTTAAAATTAACTTCCTTAAAAACAACTAAAAAACTAGGAAGAGTATAGTAGAGTAGACTGTGTCAACTCTGGGATACCCGTATGACCTTAATATAGGCATAATTTAATCCAAATAGTTAATTTTGACAAAATTTCAAATACACAACTTATAAGGCTTTCAGTTATGTATAAATGAAAATATAAGTTGAAAGGCAGTTCTTCGAAACTCTTCCACTACACCGACAACTATATTTTATTCAGACGTTAGTAATTAAAGTTAACAACAATTAACCAAATTGCAGGTATATAGTAATACTCATATAAAAGAAGAAGTTGTATGAAAGTTACTCGAACGTTAGCTGCTCTAACCCAACTAAATTTTGAACAAACTTTGGCTATAAACCTACTTTTAGAAAAATTTCAAACACCCAGCTTTATTAGTTAAAGAGCAATGCTTATGTTAAAAAAGAAGTTGTATGGCAGCTACTCGAACCGGTGGAGCAAACTTGCTGGATTTCAATAGTGATGACGACTATTGCTTAAAAACGATTTTAGGGATATTTCAAAATCCTAGCCGTCTTATTTTTTGAGCTATCGTGCGGATGGACGAAGAGACAGACGGGCGGACACACATCTAAGCTAGATCAATTTATTTTTCGAATATGATCCGATCCATACTTTTGAGTCTATATCTACCTATCACACCTTCTTTGGGTCACAAACGTAATGGCAAATTTATTATACCATTTTGGCCTATAGTCATGCGAGTATAAAAACAGCGAATCATGAATAGCAAAAAAATAGAACCGAATGATGAAGATAAATTTATAAATCATAATAAATAACAAAATAAGGTAAATATGAAATTAATTATAATATTCTAGATTTAATAAGGAACTAAAAGTTTTAAAAAATAGTTTCACTTTTTTTTAATTATATGGTGTCTATTTAATTTGAATATAAAAATTTAATATAATTTTCAGATTTAATTTGAAAGAATTAACGATTTAATTAATCAAAATCGGTGAAAATGAAAAATAATGAAACTATTGGGTGGTAATTAAGAATGATAGATGATATATTAATACATATTTATTTATAAATCAATCCCCACCACATTCAGTGCCATAATAAAGTTGAGGACGTGACGTAATTACTTATTTATTAAATTTTTTTGTAACATGTATGGGAATCAAACTCAAACTCCCTCGATTAATAAATCAAGTGGCTGCCCACTAAAACATGAAGGAGCTCTTTACTTATTAAACATTTTATCTTATAAAACATATACTAGTTTTCCAATTACTATTAACTGATGTAAAAGTAACTAAATTTAATTGAAAAAAGTATCCAATACGAATCCTTTTTAATAAAAAGTCTAGCTCCAATACCCAACCCTCAAATTTGATTTTTTTAATCTCTATATCCTCAAATTATAAAAAATTGTGTTAACAGCGGCTGTTGTGTCTACTAAGCTTATAAGATTCCCAAAACCTGATTCAATCATCTCTAGATTGCGGATCATCTGATTTTAATAGAGTCTGTTTTAGATTAATCTGACAAGTTTTCCGGAATTTAAGAATACCTGTGATGAAACAAATTTGGGAATGAACATTTGAAGGAAGGAAAATAAAGAAGTACCATAAACCATAAAATATCACCAAAATAACTTAAATATCGAACTTATGAAACTTAAATTTCGATAACGAAAATATCGAATGTTAACTACATTGGATGAGTTCCATTACACTAAGCGATGCAAAATCATTTAATAATCAAAAAAATATACTGCAATATTATATAACTACTAAGTTAAGACTAATACTTCAACCTAAATACATAACTGAAGTAATTTAGAAACATTTTCTTAGCCAACCTTCCATGGAACACTAATTAGTCTTGCATATACTTGATTAATTTGCTTCCTTTTTTAAAAACTTGGAAGCCAAAAAGTTCTGTCGTATCGTGCACTGTTGCAATGGAAATTTCAAAGTATTGCCTGCTCCATTAAGGGTTTTAAAGGTTTGTCTTTCTAAACCCTCCTATAAAACAGAACCAAACACTAAAACAGCAGCATCCCGATGTCTTAAATTTAGAGATTTTAATTCCACAGAGAAAAAAATTGAAGCGAGAAGCGGCAGAGGAAGTGAAGATCCACAGACGAGGCAAATGAAGCACAAACAACGCCGAGGAGCATTATATTGTCAATTTCATCATTATTTTAAAAAACTACTGTTATTTTCCATATAATCTTTTCTTTTTCCACCCGTATATACATAACTTATATAGCTTCCCATATTTAATTATTAGGTCAGGTATAAATTGTCACTTTTCCGTTTTTTTTTTTTTGCACTGTAAAAATTTTTCACATTGAAATATTAAAAAAAAACAAAATTCCAATGATAAATCGAAAAAATTTATAAATAAATAAAAATTGTTAAAAAAAATTTCTAGTATACAAAAATAAAAAAAAAAAAAAAGTCTGAACAGAACTTGGAAAATAATAAAAAACAAAAAATAAAAATATAGCTATCTCTAAAATAGTATCTACTAAAATGTTTAAAATAATTCGAATATTATTCATTAAATCATTTGGGTTTTTTTCTCACTTTATCTTCTGTTATTTATTTTTGAGGAATTTTTTTGGGATTCTTAAAATATTTCAAAATATTACGCAAGCAACAAAATCAAACTAACATTGAATCGGAATTCGGAACTTTTTTTTATTTTGCGTAATAAAAAAACAACTTTTTTTTTAAAAAAAATCTTTAATTACAATTAAGAATTAAGTTGTATTAGTTTGTTTGTTAATTATTATTTGGTATTATAAGTATTACACAAAAGTTCGATATATGTCTCCAACTCTACATTTGCTTTAAAGGTATCGAGGAAAGTTTTGTTTAATTAGTTATTGTTCAAAACATTATTCAGAGGAACATCGTGCAACTGCTGTAGATGATGGTAAATGTTTTCAACCTACCCTCGCTCGATAGAATTAAAATTAACCCACTCTCAGGGGCATAAGTCCCCAGTTCTTTAAGGGGAAATATTTGCCTATTAAGATTCAAATTTTCATATTATTTTACCATCCCTTTCTTTGATTTTAAACTAAATTTCACTTTAAAAGCAGAAAAATACCAAAAAATTGATTTGTATAAAGAATCGAGGAAATACCGTTAACTAGAGGTAAGTCACTTAATACAAAACTCTGTACAATTAGATTGTAATAACACAAATTCGAGGAAATACCGTTAACTAGAGATATAAATCATTTTATACAATTAGATTATAATGGGACGTATACAACTCTTCATAGCCAGATTTTAAATATAATTTTGTCAAAACTATCCAGAGGAACATCCAAAATTATGTAAAACTGATTTATATACAGAATACAGGAAATACCGTTAACCAGAGATAAGTTACTTAATATAAAACTTTATACAATTACTTTGTAGTCAGAATCGAGGAAATACCGTTAACTTTCGATAAGTCGATTAATATAAAACTTTATAAAATTAGATTGTAGTGGGACATATCAGACTCCTTATAGATTGATTCTAATTATAAATTTTGAGTCTCTAAAATTAAAATCTGGTTTATTCCTCAATTTTCATCATTTTTGAATATCAAATACTTACATAAAAAACAAAATGAGAGGATCCTATTTTAGGTGAATCTAAAACAAAAAAACAAATATTTAAAAATAAATCCATAAATAGAAACAATATTCTCATATTCAAATTAGTTTAATATAATATTATAATGAATGAAATGAATGAATGACGCACATAAAATAAAAATGAATCAATCTTTTAAAAAAAAAAAAACGATTTCATTCTAAAAACTTAGTCATAACAGGAATGAAAAAACGATTCAGTGTAAAAACAAAAAATGTTAACACGAAAAAAATAACTTTAGAAAGAAAAGCTTTCGCTAGTGATGGAATGAATATATAAACTACAGATATTATTTAAAATCTATGATGTTTATTTTTTGGAAATTTCCCATAAACAATAATACGGAATTGATGATGACGACATTTTTCAATTCTCATAAAAACTTAATTGTTATTTTTAAAACTAAAAACATGTAATTGAACTTTTTGATGATGACATGTACTTATAGATACTTGTCAAGTGATATTATGATTACTAAGTACTTTAAAAGTTTTTTTTAACTCAATTAATATTCTGTTTATTAAACTGGGAAAATTTGTATGATAAAAATATTATAGAGAGATATATTTATACATATGTTAGTTATAATTGGCGCTGAAGCGCCTATTAATATTTGAATATTCACTAGATAATATCTCTTATATTAGGTGTTTTTGAAATTTAATTAAGCACCAAAACTATTGATTTATATTTTTAAATAATAATTTGATATTCAAAATTAGAATTGATCACAGACCGCCATTAATCGTGAGCTTTAGTTAGGTAATGAATAATGAATCGACCGATAGGGTAGGGGTTAGAACGTCGTCTTATAATCGAAGGATTCTCGCATTCAAACCCAGGTCAGGTCAAATCTAATAAAAAAAAATATAATTTACAATTTATATTATAATAGCTTGTAATATAAATTATATACCAGCCACACTTAAACAGTAAATGCTTATCAACTCGCTTGTCTTATTGTATGTTGTAGGGGATTTTTACTATACATACTAGTATAGAGGTTTTAAGTGGATGCATTCAACGCTATGCAGAGGACGAAAACGTGGTTGGCCGAGTAACACCTAGCGTATAACAACTACTATGGAGTTACACTTAAGAGATAAAACCTGGGAGATTGCAAAAACAACAGCACCTAACAGAGTTCAATGAAAATGTTTTTGCTCCGAAGTGGAGTAAAAAAAAAAAATACGAATTGAAAGTAAAATTTATTTCACAATATGTGTAGGTAGTATCAAAGTGTGGAGAACTCAATTTTTCTTTCGCTAACTATCCAAATGTAGGCTACCTAGCCTGTTTTTATCACAAGTGCATGCTTGAACAAAAGGTTAAGGTGTCTATATACCATCTTAAATAAATATATTTTTTCTAATATTACTAATAACCCCTTAGCTGTTACCGGTTTAAGGGAGTTATGACCAACCCCTCTGAGTCAAAACTTTCAGGGTCATAAGTCCCCTAGTCAGTTATGTCTCATTGCTAAGAGTCTGAATTTCTTTAGAGACTTATTTCCCACCAAATTACTCGTAAGTCTCTAAGTGAATTATGACTTGGCGAATTATGACCCTTGCCCAGTCTAATATGAAATCATTAAATAGATCCTAATAAAAGTATACCAATCAAGTTTGTACCAATTATTTTTGCAATATCACAACCTAAGTGCTAGAGTGTAGAAAAAAAGTAAAATATTAAATGCTAGAACATTAGACTGCCCAAACTTGATTAGTATACTTTTAAAGGTTTCCTATTTGAACTGGCTATAGGTCATAGCTCCCAGTCAGTCATAATTCCCTCAGGGACTTATCTTCTGATTTTTTTTAAAAAATTAATTTAAATATTAATCAATCATCTCTATTTTAATTTATAATAATTATAATTATCCTTATTAATATATCCTTATCATTTTATCCTTATCATTATTTTAAATATTAAATTAAATTTATTATCATTATTGATTAAAAAAATAAAAACAATAAAATAAAAATAATAAAAACACAATAATACAAAAAAGAAAAATCAAAATGAAATCAGATAACCATGAGATGATAGTTTTAATAAAATCCTTTTTGTTGTAGTTTTTCCTTTTTTTGTTTTTATTATTATTGTTTTTCTTTTTTTTTTTTTTTTGTGTTGTAATATTAAACCCATAAATGTACAAAAAAAAAATTTATTTAATAATGAGCTCAATAATATTATTCAAATTAACAAATTAGCTTCACAAATATGTATATATATATATATGCATTTAAATATATAAAATATATGTACACAAAACAAAGAAAATAATAAAAACAATAAAAATAAAAAAAAAAAACAAAAAATAAACAAAAAACAAATTCGATTAAATATTCATATAAGTACATATGTACTTAGGTATGTATATACATATATATATTAATTTACAATTTTACAAGTTATAAACATATACAAAAACATATACAAAACATTTAATATTACTGAAGTATAGTACCTATGTATGTCAGTATGTATGAAAACACATACAAACATACATACACTTTATACACATATCTTTTCACTTCTATTACACTGTGCACACATCTCTTTATTCGTTGTGTCGTCCCTCAGAATCAAAAAAAAACAACAACAACAACAATAAAAAAACAATTTCCCACAAAATTTTCATCCAATTTTTTTTTTTTTTGTTTTTTGTATAAGTATGCCCTTGTCCATGTTATTTTTTCATTGATATTTGTATACAGGGTGTTCCCGACTCGAAGGTCTTCCTTCAAATGGGTGATCGGGCATATCGAGCAGAAAATTGTATGAATGGGCGGGGTCTATTTTCATTAGTTTATACTCAAAATGCAGGGAAAGAGAGGTAATATTTTGAAGTAAAAAAACTGTTATGTTAATACCGTTATTTTCTTGATAAAAGGGATTTAATTGATATTTTGTTAAAAATATTGAACTTTAAGCCCTTATAACCTCAGACTGAGAAACTTTAGAGTAATGTTTGATAGTAATTTAGAAATCTGCATTAATAAGCATTTAAATGCTATACTTACTTTTTTTTTATCTTATTTAGTTCCAATTTTATCGAAATAAAACTAAATTATGATTGAAAAATTGTTAAGGCCCCATAACTTCTAAACTAATGAAAATAGACCCCCCCCCTCCCCCTTTCATACAATTTTTTGTTCTGCTCGATATGCCCGATCACCCATTTGAAGGAAGACCATCGAGTCGGGAACACCCTGTATAATAAGTATATACATACATACATATGTATAACATATTTTAACTAGCATAATAAACCATTGATATACTACTATTCTTTTTTTTACTATAAATTTGTATACTATAATTTTACATACATATTTTATATAAATGGGGACATACATATAATATACATTTTATATTTACATTTTTAGATACAATTTAAATATATTTTATAGATGTTTGTCAGTATGTATGTAAACACTAAGTAAAGCACACTGTGCTTCTTTTATGAATATCCAAAACTCAAAAAAAAATATATTTTTCATATTCATTACATTTTGTATACTCATATGATATACATACAATTGTACACATTTTGTTAGATAAAATATATGTATATATATATACATAATTATAAAACGTAACATTTAAAGTAGAAGTATGTAAGTACATCACATTAGTAGAAAATATTCGTGAAAAAATCATATAAAATAAAAAAAAATATAAAAATAAAAGTGTAAATAAATTTTTCACTTTGTGTTACTGGCAGATATTTTGTATAAATTTTTTATTATTTTTTTTTTTTTTGGTATTACAGTAAAATCTCGATAAGTAAAACCTTACACAATGCCTTATATGTATTTGTTTATCTTAAGTTTCAAAGTAGGTATGAGTACCTGTACATTAGAATATCACAAGTTACAATAAGTTCTCATCGATATTAATCAAACTCTTCTCAGGATTTTACAGTAAGCTCTCGATAAATTCAACAAAAATTAAAAGTTGTACCATAAATTAGAAAAGAGCTTACAGACTTTTTAGAGTTTTTAAAAAGACTTACCCTACAGGTTCATAATATACACACTACATACGATCAATATACCTATTACAGTATAGGTACAGGGATACGGACCAAATTCAAAAAAAAAAAAATAGATGTCTTCGAGAATCCCTTAAAAAAACAATGATGTTGTCTTCATCGAGATATTCGCCTTTTACGGAATATATTTACAATTACAGATTTCGCACTCCAAAGCCAACCATTTTCAAATCAAATCTAACTTTTTGAAAATCAAATTCAACTTTTTAAAAATCAAATACAAACTTTTTGAAAATCAAATTCAACTTGTATACCGAGTTTCAATATTGTTTTGGAGAATTTTGTTTTTGTGGAGCTTGTCATGAGAATTTTGTTTTGAGAATGTAGTTTTACAGGGTTTCGTTTTTTCGGAATTTTGTTTTGGGGATTTTTTGACCAACCCTTACAGTCAAATCTCAATAAAATTGTACCAAGGAGCATAGGTTCTTCATTCACATAACTTTAGGTTCATAAATAATTTTTAATAAGGATTTAAGCTGAAAATTTTTCTACTAAAAGGCCAGATGAACATACCATTGTGGTATTGTCTAAGGTCTAAGGTTTCTACTTTCTAAAGCCCATAAAAGCCCTTTCTTCAGCAAACTTGAAAATCAGAAATTTAGTTTCTATTTTTAATATTGGCTTTGTATTTTGTTCGTTTATCCTAAGATGAGTTTATTATAAGTCTTGAATAATCCTAAATTTGTACAATCATACAATTTATGATAACTCAAACTTTTCCAATATCTTGGAGCTTCTTTTCAATACCAATTTCTTTTAATTTTTTTCTGTCCGAGCTTTAAATTTTCGTAATATCTCATTTACCAAGTTATGGGGTTACAATTAATATATTTTTATCTATTTGATTAAATCTTTTACTACAAGTTGAGTTTCAATAACTTCGAATTTTCGAACATTAGCACTCCAAGAACCCTTAATCTACAACTTTAACAACAATTAAATTCATTAAAACCCCTTGTAATTTAATTTAATTAAAATCTGTTAAACATAACAGATTCTATTCTAACCTCAATGTTAATTTATCAGTTATGGATTTATATTAAAATATTCAAAGTTTTACTGTAGGTATATAAAATACACAACATATTATATTAACTTATCTACATACATAGTTACATACTTCATATATATCTACTATATTAAAAAATAAAAAGCATGAAGTTAAACTAAAAAAAAAAAATAAAAAATAAAAATTATAAAAAAAAACAAAAACAACAACAACAAAAAAATCACACAACATTATTTTTTATGCTGTTAACATTTTACTGTTTATTTTTCATGTTAATAAAGATTAAATGAGGGTTCACAAAAATTTATTTTACAATCCGCACATATTATTATTATTATTATTAAAAAATGTATATACACACATTTTTACATATTTATTTAGGTATTTATGAAAAATTTTAAATATACATACATATATACCTATATGTATATATAATATAAAAACTATATAGTACACGATTTAAAAATGAATAAAAAATATTATACATTATAATAAATATATTTACATACAAACACACAAACATATTTAAAAAAATATGAAACCATATAAAAATTTTTATTTATATTTATTATATATTTATTTTTTATAATGATATTCGATTAAAAAAAATTTCAATTGAAATTAAAAGTTATAATGATAATAAAAAAAAAATTTAAATTAAATGGAAAATAATTTAAATAAGAAAAAAGAATATTTAAAAAAAAAAATAAATTTGTAAAATAAATAAAGATGTAATCAAATCACTTTAAAAGATTAGTAATCTTAATTTTATTAACATGTTGATGACAACAAGTGTGTATAGGTACAAATCGAATACTTTAACAAAAAAAACTTAATGTTAAAATATCTGTAAATATCCGTTACAATTCGATATGGTGTTGACAAATCAATTTTTGTTGCAGATACATGTAGCTTGTAGCCTACTAATCAATTATGTATTAGCATAGCATTTTGATTTTAATTTGACATTTAACAAAGAAGCAAGACTTCATACTTCAAATAAATTAACATAACATTTAATTTTTTGGAATATAACACTAACATATACCTAGCATGATTTTTTGAATTATAATTTAATTTATTTTAAAATTATTTAAGTACCAAATTTAAGTATTGTAGATACATGTATATTGTAGCCTAATTAATTATTTATTAGCATTTTTTTTATTTAAACTTGACATATTAAATTTTGACATTTAACAAAAAAGCAAGATACCTATTCTTTAATTCTATTAACATAACATTTAATTTTTTCAACATAACATTAACATATAACATATGGATGATTTTTTGAATTGTCATTTAAATTATTTTAAATTATTTAAATATCAAGTAATCTGTAACCATTTGAGATGTTGACAAATTAATTTTGTTGCAGATACATCTCTAGATTGTCGCCAAATTAATAATTAGCATTTTTTGATTTTAATTTGACATTTTAAATTTTGAGATTTAACAGAGTAGCTTTAATCAATGTATCAAAATTACATGTAATTTTTTGGAATATAACATTAACATTGCATGATTTGTGAATTAGATATCATTCATTAATTTATTTTGAATGCTAATCATTTAAATATCGTGTAACATGTTTGTATGTTAAAAAATGATGCTGAATATTAATATTAAATTTTATTAATTACTTATTACTTATGTTATTAGATTCTTAATTTACAGCTAATCTGTTATATTAATTAAAATTTTATGATTATCATAATATACCCATTTAATTTGGGAGTGTTGCCAACAGTAGTTCTTATAAGAAAACTTTTGTATAAGTTTAACAGGTAAAACCCTCTTATTCACAAATTAATAGCTGTGCTAACAACTTGTAAGTGTACCTACGTAAATTAAGTAATAATATAATATTTAGGTAATAGATAATGGAAAAACAGCTACATAGATATTTGTAATTTGAATAACTAATGATGCATAACATCAGTTATTATTCAATATTCATGCTAAATACTAATTATGTATGAAAATATGTAAATATGCATAAGTGTTATATTCAAAGTTGTATTAATTAGATTTTGATATGACCCTTAAGTTGTTAATTTGTTAATAAAAATTAACAGGTATTAAGAACCTAGTCTGTTAATCCGTAGTTTAAATATTGTTTGTTTTTTGAGTGACATAAAATTAACAGGGGCATACCTATAATTTCTTATGTAATTTCAAAACTTCTGTAAAAACGGGTGTGACATAAAATTAACAGGGGTGTATACCTACTTATGAATTTTCAAAACTTCTGTAAAAACGGCTGGGTGGCACAGTGGTTAGAATGCTGATAACAATATAAACAAATGCAAAATATAAACAAATAATTTAATTTAATAATATAACTCACAGATATAGAATACAACATCACACAAATACAAAATATTACAATATAAATAAAAATAAAATGGTATCTATTGAAAGTCTAAGACGTTTCTACATGTTATAAGGCCTAGTATACTATCTCATGTTTAAATTGTATGTGGAATTCATTAAGATCAATTCTAATAACACGAATATAATAATGACCTCCTGTTCCAAAATGTACCAATCGTATAGACAGGCTTATTAGCCTAACAGTTAAACAGTTAGCGGTATAACAAATTTTCACAGGGGTGTGTGCACATATTTTTTAAAAATAAAAATGCCTATCACTTCCTAATAAAAATACCTAAATAAAAATATCAATCACTAATTGCATAAAACAACGTGACTTAAAGAAATTTTCAATTCAATATTTACAAAATTATTATGAAAATGAAATGCAATATTCATCATCTTTATACCTACATACATACATAATTAGAAGAAACACCAAATTGGGTCAAAATGTCATATACCTACCTATGGTGAATTATATTCCAGCTAAAAGTGTAATCTGTAAACGGTGGAATTTTTTATTATTATATTATTTTCAACTGATTTTATATAAGTTTGGGATTTTTTAATTAATTAATTATCAAAAAACAAAATATTTAAATTTTACCCGAAGAAAGAAAAAAACATTTTTAAAAACCACAATAGATAAGTCGCATATATACATAAATATGTATATGTATATATATAAATAGTGTAGTGTGTTGTACTAAACGTACTACAATACAATACACAACAAGTCCAATGAAATTATATTATCTGTGGGATTTTCAAAAAAATTTAAAAGAAAAACCACCAACATACATATATAGGTAGATAAAAATGTAAATATCAAGTGAAACAAAAAATAATAAAAACAAAAAAAAAAATTATAAATCGTTCACACAAGCTTTAAAATAAAAATCAGAAAATATCAAAAGAATAAAATTGAAAAGCATAAGAATAAAAAAAAAAAACATATAGAACACGAGAACACGAACTAATAAATTAATAAAAAAAAATTAGAACATATAAAAAAAAACAACAACAAATTTAAAACACTTCTTTATTATTATTTTTTTGTTTTTGTTGTTTTTTTTTTTTTAATATTCATTTCATACTGAATCTTTAAATTATGCCGCTAATGTGATGGGAGTAAAAAAAATAACAAAAACAAAAACAACAACTCAACTCAACATTTAATAATTATTTAACAACAACAAATTCACTAAACTTCAAGTTGCCTCTTCTCTTCTATTCCGATCTGACATTTGACAAATGACAACTATACTATAATATTAAATTGGAGAGAAAGAGAGAAATAAAAAAAAAAAAAACAATTTCCTGAATTCTACTGTGAGAAAAAATATAACATGTAACATGTTACATGTTATTCTACTCGCAAATCGCAATATTAGAAAATAAACAGAATGTGACATGTCTGCTACGTGTATTTTAAAAATTAGAATAGTAAAATTAACAGTCAGTTGTAAACAGAGAGAGAGAGAGAGAGAGAGAATTATAATGAGATTTGTTGCTGTGGTTTGGTTTTATTAACATTTTTATTTATATTTATTGTTGATTTTCAAATTTCCACTATTGGATATAAATGATAGACCTTTGTTTTTTTTTGACATTTAATATATATATATATATATATACATATATGTATATACACGAATAAATTTTTTACAAATAAACAAACATAATAAATGTATTAGGTATAAGATAAGAACAAAGGAAAATATAAAAATGACAGATGAATATGTTGTAAAAATCAAATAGTACCTAAACTACAAATGTACAATTTAACATACATATATACACACTTATTAATTATTAATCTATTCCTTAGTTTTAAAAACATCTCTTGGATATAATAGTAACTGCTACATTTTACATGGTTAATAGTTACCTACATATCTTACTAAGTTACAACTTACAATCCCTCCCTTACTAACCAGATTTTTTTTTCATTTTTTGTGTTGTTTTTTTTTATTTAAAGTTGTTGTTGTTTTTTTATGATAAAAATTAAACAACAACAAAATACATACATACCTACCAGTGAACTGAAATTGAAGGTGAATCACTTCTTCATTTATTTTTTTTTCAATTTTTTTGGGTTTTTCTTCTATTGTTATTATTATTATTTTTATCTTGATTAGTGAATACTCATAATAGTGTTTTTTTGTTTGTTTATGAAAAATTATTCGATTTTTTTATGAATGTGTTTGTGTGTGTGTGGATGTGTTGATGTATGAGTTTTAATCAAAAAAAAAATATATATTCTCTTGTTTTTAAATTTCCATATTCAAGTTTTACAGATTTAAGAAACTAAAAAAACAACAACAGATTCAAATACACGCATATAAATTCTCTTAAATTTAAAAGTTAACAGGTTGAATACTTTGACAAATTTTCTCTTAATTATTGATAAAATTTGAATGTGTTTCTTTTCTGCAAATACATTCTCAAAAAATAAACCTACACAAAGGAATGGAAAAACAAAATAATACTTTTTTTAACATATAACATTAACTTAACATTACAATAGAACACTTAATATAACAGTAACAGCCAGCCGTTAGTATTTAGTACTTAACATTTTGTTAAATTGCATAACAGATATTAGGTTAAAATGTATAACAAATTCTCTGCATAAAACTTATTTTCTTTGTATTGAAGAATTAACAGAGAATAAAATAGAGATTATAGAACACTGTAATCAGTTAACTGTTATACATATAATGTAATGTTAAAATTTAACTCTCATTTCTTCTTAACTTAAATTGTATTATATTTATTCAATATTGTGAATTGTGTAATGCGCAGTTTGTATGACAGTTTCTCATTTTTTTTATTCCTACACATTATTTACAATTTACAAATGACATTATATACCTACATACATTTAAGAATTTTTACTAACTGTTATACATTTTAAGAAATTTTCTCTCGTTTCTTCGCTCTCCTAATAACCTAATATTGAATGACTTTTTTTTTATTATTTTTATTATCTACTTATAATATGATCAAATCAAAATCATCAAAACACATTTTCTTTGTTATATTTTTCTATCAATTGAATAATAGGTTAGGAATACGTAGAAGGTACTCAACTGATACTCTACTTTTGTTTTTAATAAAATGTTTCATACGCTTGCCCATTAGCGTACGTACCACCTTTTAAACATTTGTTCAGTCAGAATATATCTCTTCTCAGTTCTCACTGATTCACTTGTTCGGAATAATTCTCATGATGAGTAATAATAAATCATTGAATAGTGTAGTGACTAGACTACTGACTGAATAGGACTAGTAGTGAGTGTTCAGTGTTATTCTAAATTAAAGTACATTTTCTACTCACTAACAAAACAACAGTTGAAAGTTATTAAAAACTCATAAAAAAACTGTTAAAGTTTAATATTGCCAAAATGTCAAATGTCAATATTTAACATTTTAAAATTCCTACTCATTTTTGTTATAATTTTCACTAATTTCTCACTAATTTCTCTCACCCACTGTTATTTTTATATTTTCTTTCTCTTTTTATCTTTTTGACTTTTAAACAGTTTTATTTTTAATGTTAAAATGTTATGTACAATTAAAAAAAAAAATTTTTGATATTAAAATGTTATCTATCGTACATATATATCTATATGTACACACTAAAGTGCAAAATTTTATGACTATTTATATAAGTACATATATTTATTTATATATATATGTATATTTATACAATTTATATTGTAAATTTGATAAAATATATTTTGGCAACATATAAATATACTATAAATATTATAGTATATACATACATATATATACAATATATTATTTATAAGTGTCAAATCACAAATGAATCGAATCACAAAATATTGATATTAATTTTATTTTGTATCAAATGAAGATTTTAAAATTCAATCTATAGTCAAAAATATATTTATATAGTCAAGTCATCAAAATTATTATAAGTAGGTTTCTTTTGAAAATTATTAAAATTAGAAAGAGAAAGAGAGAATTAAAATATTCATATCATATTTTTGCGAGGAAGAAAGAGGAAGAGAATGTCTGCCTGTCTTTTATTCCTAACCTATAGTATTATGAAATAGGGATTTGAAAAAGTTTTATAAAATAAATCCAATTCAATTTTATTATAAGTTTAAAAAAAACCTAAAATATAATATTAAAATATAATAAGAAAGAGATAAGTATATCTAACTAACAGTTGAGTATATAATAATAACAAGTAAAGAGAATTTGATTTTATTTAAATATTATAATACCTAATAATTTATGTAAATATTTTGATTAATCGTTTTGTATACCATAGAACTAGATTATAAAGTGATAACATTTAATTGAAATAATATTTAATATTTTGTTTTTGACATATATATACTTGCATGCATATATATGTATATATTATTCATATATACATTATATTAATATTGGTTTTAATAGTTATGAAATTGAAATAATATGCATTTAAATAAAGGAATTAATAATCGAATACTACTATTTGTATTTAATATTTGTCAAATATGACCGAATTACTATCGCTAATGGTGTCATTTCCCAAGGTCAACTGTTTATTTAGATAATCTGAACTCTTGAGTGTTTTTGTAAAGAAATCATTCGAACAAGTGATGTTTTGATCCTGCGTCTAACTTTTGGAAACATCTTTATTTCATCTAGAAGGAAATAATATAATATAAATATTGAAGCTGCTCAGTTAATAAATAATCAGATTATTACAAGAAGGCTTAAAAGAAAAAAACCTTTTGATAATATAGTATAAAGTACAGATTTTCTAGGGGAAAGTACACAAAACCAATCACTAAAATCAAAGATATCAAAAAACTAAGGGTTAGTCACTAAGGGTTCGACTAGGTTTAATAATATTCAAAATACTGTGTATTAAAGTGCCTCACTTATAAAGTACCTAATTATTTATATTGTCATCAGCTCAGCTCTTAATAACTGTTACTTTATCCTGTGGTCACTGTCACTGTTTTGTGGGTGTTGCCCTCTATAATTTTTCTTAAATTAATTTTAAATTTTTTTTATATTAAACTCTTTTGTTAGAAAAAATTTAAAAAATTCATATTTTTTATTTAGTTCAAAAACTTTAAGTATGACAAGAAAATCTCTAAATTGTCACCCAAACTCACTCTAAAATCACTGGGGTCGCCCAATTTAAATACCCCATAAATATTTAAAAAAATCAACAACAGTTCCCCATTACAATTTGTCAATTTCCATACACATGATATTTTCCAAATAAAATACATAAAAACCCCACTCCAAATCCGTATTTTACAATACTTTTGTCCCCAACCTTCACCACTTAGCCACTTTACAATATATGAACAGTTATGTTATCGTTCCATTAAATTGATGACAAGGTCAGGTTAATTTAGTGTGTAAAATTTGTATACTAACCAAGGTTTTATCGATTTTTTATTTAGATGTCCTTCAAAAGATTCCCATCTCTTTCACAGGAATAATATTTTTTCAAATAATTTTTTTATGAAAAATAGAGTTACCAACTGTTTGGATTTCTTGAAAATTTGGGATTCAGAAAATTAGGGTACAAATGAAATTTAATGTGAAATTAAAGTACAAATTGGATTGAAATGATTACTCAATTAGTATCGAACAGGTTAGTAAGTTGAGTCGAACATTATCTTTAAGTTGTAAATGTACTGTATTTATATAATAAAAAACTCATTTCTATTTGGATAAAATTATTAATTCACATTTCACACAGTGTTAATGTGAATGTTCCAAACGATAATTAAAATTTTTTTTTTTTTTAAATGTAATTTTTATATTTCATCTTTTCTTTTTTTGTTGTGATTGTGTTGCCTTCTATTCACTAATCACTTAGAGTTATTTTTGTTACTTCTATTCACTCAGTTATTTTTTGTTACTGTTATTCACTCATTATTTCACTCTATGGTGTTTTTTTTTGAAAAAACTTAAATGAATAAAAATAAAATGGAAATAAAGAAATAACAATTGTTTTTTTTTGATGAAGTGAAAGTGTTTTAATGGTTCAAGACAAAAAAAAAACTGAAAATTAATACAAGAAACAACAAAATAATGAGAGAAAATGTGATGCAATATTGGTAATGGTTTTATTTTAAATAAGTGCTAAGGTTTTATTCTTTAATACTTTCAAAATTTGGGTCTTATTGCCATTCAAATAAGTCTGTACTTTAGAAATCAACGGCACCCGAATATTTTTTTGCATAATATGGAGTTCGATACCGGAAGTGGATCAACTGATTTGAATGGATACAATCTATAGTAATTTACATATCCTCTCCTATCCTAAAATATATATTATGTTTTCCATATCAAAAAGAAACTTGGGTTTTCAAAACCTATAGTAAAATTCTCCCCTCCTTTCTGTCCGAATACATGAGATTTTTATATAATTGTTCAGCCAAAGTAAAATTGAGGAGAGAGAGGGAACTCTGAAAATAAAGAAATTCTGCTCTCTGCACTCGTTCAGTTTCATAGAATATTTCTCATATTGTTCGAATGAAGTAAAATTAAAGAGAAAATTAAGGAGGAAAGGAAGCTTATAAAGAAATCTTAAGAATCCTTCTCGAATTAGCTGTCATGAGTAGAGTTTTTACCTAATCGTATTTATATGAGAACGATCAAGTGATAGGTGCAAGTTCTGTGCCGGATGTAATATCCTCTTCCACTCCTTTCAGTTTTGTGGAGATCTTTTCCAATTGATGATGAGCATTTTTTTTGAGTCTGCCGATGTCTCAAGTTATGGCTTTAAATATTCTCTTGATTGGAGCATCGGTAAACATTCACTCGACGTGACCCAGTCAATGTAGGCTTTTGATTTTTACTTTCATGACTACATCAACGTCATTATACAGTTCATAAAGTTCGGCATTATATCTTCTCCGTCAGATTGCGCCATCGTTTACAGAACCATATTTTCTACGTAGAATTTTACTTACAAAAATACCTAATAATAAGCCAGTTGCTTTTAGCAGTGTCGACGATTCTGAATCGTACAGCAGAACTAGGAGAATGAACGTGTTGGTACTGTGGCACTTTAGTATTTTGTGATAGTAGTTTCATTGAGTTTCATTGTGCATTTAAAAACTAATGGGATACAACTTTTAACGATTTTATAATTGGCATTAATTATATTTTATTATTAGTAGACTAATTGGCTGATGAAATATTGATATTTTATTTATTTGATTATACGAGCATACGTCAACACAAAGTTAACCTACACTACACTTGAAAAAATTGAGATTGACTAATAATTATTAAATAAAAAAAAAAAAACAATTGTATCTTATCATATTATCATGTTTGTCATTTCCAATATAATTTATGAATTTTTATTTGATAAACCATCGAGTGGGAAGCGATAATTTTATGTATTATATATTTATTACTTAGATATAAGATAATATAGGATAGATATTGAAAAAAAAAAAAAAACTAATCAATTTTTTAATTATGGGATTTATATATAATATACATTTTTTACTTTCTCTTATACACATAATTTGTACCACGTAAGTATTGAAATCGTGCGAATTGAAAATTTGACCTTGAAGCTTTGATGGATTTATATCCAAGTATTTTGAATCTTCATTACTCATTATAAAACATCTTAGTTTTGGGTATAAGTAATCCTCCGAACCAATTTAATTTAGGAAATTTAAATTTTTAATCCAAATTTTGTCGGAGGACAGCAGTAATTAGCAGGAATTAAATCTGGGTTTGGAACATAAAACAAAAGATAAAGAATCAAAAATTAAAAAGTTTAAATTAGTCTAAACAATCATCTAATAAAGTAATATAATTCTTTTAAGTTAAGGATTTGATTTTCAGTTTAAAAGCCAGCAAATCAATTTCCTCCATTAGAAAAACACCTTCAAAAAGCACCTGAAAAACTATACCCCCGCGGTAGTGTGAGATTTGAATCACTAAAACAACCTCACACCTTATATCCACAATGGAATAAGCACCCAATCTACTTTTACAGTATAATGGCCGAAAAGAAATGATGAGATATAAATGTCTAACAAGGGTTGAATGGGTTACCCAAAAGGTATAAGTTGACTTCTCTCTTGAATTTTTCTAAATCATGAGTAATGTCTTCCACAATTTCGAGGTGCGATTTATAAAAGAGTTCCTACATCTCAGAGTTCTAGTTCGAAAAAGCTGTACAATATACATATAAGATTGAGCTGCTAAGCGTTAATTATGTCGAAAGCGCAATATTTTTGGCACAATATTTTTAATTTTTTCTTAAGTATTGCCAAATAGATATTCATAAAACTAACAAGCAGCTCTTACATTACAACGGTTCCTTAAAGACGTTAAGTATTTTGTGACATCATTATCATTAATGATTTAGGCAGCTCTTTTTAGTATCTTATCAATTAATTGAAGAATGAAGCTGGGCGCAACAGCAAATATATTATGAGAGTTATATTCAAGTTTTGACCGAATATAGGTTTTATATGTTTGAAGCATATTTTGAGATGTAAAGTATTTTCTACTCAGACTCAGACATTTTGAGGCAAAAATATATGGTGGCTCCACGAGAGTTTCCCATTGATTTCAATGCCTAGGATTTTTAATAATTTGGAGTTTTAAACGTTCACATTCTCAAAGGAAATAGAAGGTGCATAATGCTTCCCTTAGTTAATAACAGACAACTTTGGATTTTTAAGCTTCTCCACTCGTGAATTATTATGGTAAAAATTTGATAAAACTATAGGATATTAAAGAAAACTTATCCGATGTCGGAAGAAACTAGAATTCGATTCTTTAAAAAAAGGAAATACTTCTAATTATTGGCTGGCTATCTCATGTTAAAATTGTATGTGGAGTTTATGAAGATCAATTCTAATAATACGAATATAATATGACCCCCTGTTCCAACATGTACCTATGGTATAGACAGTCTTATTAGCCTAACAGTTGAACAGATACCGTTAAAAAAAAATGATTTTTGCATTCCAAAAGAACTATCAGTTTAATTTAATTAAATTAAATAACCACTTTTCAGTTTATTAAAATTTAAAACTTAAAAAAATCTCACTCAAAAAATTAAACTCACTTTTCTTTCTATTTTTTTTTTTTATTAATTATTAAAAGAAAAATTTCATTAATAATTCGCTAACACTTAAAAATTTTTAAAAAATTTTTTTAAAAATACTTTAAAAATTTTTTAATAAAAAATTCATAAAAAATTCACAAACGTCAGGGAAAGACAAAAAAAAAAGCGTCAAGTGAGAAAAAACAACAACAAATACAAAATTTCCAAACCAAAAAATCACTTTCACATTTTGTTTTTTTTTTTTTTTTATTATTTTGTAGCTATTTTTGCCCGCTGTTCGTATATTTTATCTTTTTATCTATTTGTTGTTGTTGTTGTTTTTATTTTGATTGTATGTATAGTGTTATTACAGTGTTGCTGATATTTTTGTTGTTGTTGTTGTTTGTGTTATGTGTGTAATAAAGTTGTTGAACGACCTTGAAAAATATTCATTGGAGAATGCAAAATAAAAAAAAAAAAGCGTATATTACCTAAAAGATTTTTTCGTGGAGTTGATATTTGTCGCTTCTATATTGTTGTTGTTATTTTGTAGCTTCTTCTGTAGATAGAAAAACTTTTTGGGGTAATAGTGTATTCGTATGTATGTATATTTGTATTAAACAAGGTATATGTAATTTGTTTTTGTAAATTTCATACAAAATACAAATAAAAACAATAACAAATCAAGTGTATAATACTCGTCGTATGTAAAAATAATAAAATCTGACAGATGAACCGTGTTATCGTGTTGATGGAATGTTGCTAAAATGTTTTGCTTTCATTTTTTTTTTGGTGTTGTTGTGTTTTTGATAATGCTAATAGAAAACTATTGTTGTTCATTGCTGCTCTAAAATATAAATATGTAGTAGTTAAATGTCATAGAAAGGTAACTGTGTTGTGTAAAGCTTAGAACACTAATGATCATTGTTCTGATCATGTGCCTAATCATGTAGGAAACTCGCATGACATCCAAACTTGAGTTATGTAGCGTACAGCAAGTGATTTCATCTAGAATTCGCACTAAAATATGTGGTTGGGTATCATTTGATTGACGCGTTGTAATTCAAATTACCAAATATTTGCAATGCGAATTTCTTACATGCTTTAGCACCAGTAATTTGGAATAAGTGATTCAATATTTAAAATCAACCGGATGTTGGAAATTAGTTAGAAAAAATGTGCTAAGAAAGGTAAAATTTATATCCAAATTTTTGTGCAAAACTGTACTTTTGATCAAAAAATGGGGTTAAGTGACATTTTTGCGGATATAGCAAACCATTCTTATATTTGTAACATACCTACCAAATTTTATTTTATAGTTTATACTGTGATTTCCCAATATTGAATTAATTTTTTTTTTTTTTAAATATTGAACACAATTGAATGAGGAACATCCCCTTATAAGAAGTCATGTTAGATCACAAGTATGTACTTTTATGTTTCTTTCTTATTTTATAGTGTTGAACATTTACGAGCTTCGAATTTCCATTTGAGTCGTAGGATGGTGTAATTTTGTCACATATGAAAGGTAGATACCAAGAAAGAGGTATACCAAAAATGATCAGGCTAATTGAAAAAGCAAAATATTATTTTAGAACATGCTCCAAAATTGACAATTTATTTTCAAAGAATCCGAACCTTTACCGTTATTTTCCGAATCAGAGAATGTTCCAATTAAA
This sequence comes from Dolichopus griseipennis, assembly GCA_963082915.1. Classification (NCBI taxonomy): domain Eukaryota; kingdom Metazoa; phylum Arthropoda; class Insecta; order Diptera; family Dolichopodidae; genus Dolichopus; species Dolichopus griseipennis. The sequence continues at coordinate 80,457,468 of OY720445.1, read as the reverse complement.
AGGATTTCACTGTAACTTATAAGTGTATATTAAAATTTAATTAACGTAATTAAAATACTTAGTAAAACTTATACTAAAAATCAAAAATAAATTTGGTCGATTTACAAGATGCCCATTAGGTTGTTTCAAGAAGCCTACGGTCTTTCCGAAGTTGGTAATATTCTTAAAGTTATACACAGTCGAGTCAAATTAAAACTATGATTACCTAAATTTTGTATAAAGTTAAATCCACGCATTTGTAATTTTATAATCCAATGAGCAGTCTAAAACCAGGGCCCTATTCCACTAAACACTTAAAACTAATCAAGTAATCAAATAATCAATTTTATGATAAGTAAACATTTTTTTCTAATTAAAATTTCATAGAGGTTTTATCAAATATACTTTTAATGCAACAATAACTTATCAAAATGCTTATTAATTGATTAGAAATTGTAAGACTAGTAAAATAAGTGATTGGTGCAATAGGGCCCTGGAAAATTTTACATTTACGATACCTTGATCCCTAAACTTCCAAAGATTACTTCTTTTAACCAGTATATTTAAAAAAATTTATTAAAATGTCGGAAAACTAGCTTCCAAAGTATAATTTTAAATTTAAAATACGTCACTTTGAATTTTTTTTACTTTAAAACTTGTGTAAAAATTTTTTTTACAAAAAAAAAAAAAAAAAAAAAATTATTTAAAGATTTAATATTGTGCAAAAGTATTTCCGGCTGTTATTATCTGTTTTCTGAATTCTTTTTATCATGTCTTCTTAACTTTTTTTTTTCTTCAGTATTTTATAGAACTTTGACGCCAATATACATATACATCTATATATTTATATATATATATAGATATATACCTAATATATATATATTTTTTAGTTGAATACTTGGATAACTTCAGTTCAATATTTTTTTTTATAGAATTATATAAGAAGAAATATACGTATACAATATGTTAAACTACAGTAGGTACATATATATATACTATGCATGTATTTATTATTGTATACATATATACATAATAATTCCATAGAATTAAAAAAAAACCAAAAAAAATCATATCCTATTTTACATGTAAAGTTTTTACTTAGACATGGTGTGTGAACTTCATTTTTATTACTAATAGTTATTAGTAAAAGTTTTAAATGAACATTTCTATAAATGAATTCTTAGGAAATTAATTACAAAATTGTATAGATATAGGGAATTTAATTACAAACAAATAAATAAAACAAATTATTAAATTAATTTAATTTGTTTAAAAAAATAAAAAATCCTGCAGACAACTTTATTTTAAATTAAAAATTTGAAAACATTGTTGAATGTCGTATGATGTGTTGTAGCCTTAATGTTTTTTGACGTTTTGAGTTAAAGAATCAATATAACAGTTAATTGCTAAAATTTTACGTTTAATATTATGACTTTAAAAATTTGTGATAACTGTGGTCTCTATTCATATACGCAATATGCTTCTATTTTATATTCAAGCGTCATATGACGCAACAAATAATAAATGGATTACCTAGTGTTAATCGTTTTGATTTGATGACTTTTAACTTAATATTTTAGTATTTTATAATGATTTTATAAATTTAAAACGTTTTACTTTATTGACTGACAATTTCCTTCAAAATATTACTTATCAGAGTTTGAGTTTAAAAGAATGTAAAACCTTTTTCTCTCATTTCTTTTAAAAATGGATGAGTCTAAAATTGCAGATATATGCATGCGTATGCAGTAAATTTAAAATAGTACCGTATAATTTGTGTACAGCTGAAAGAATACATTAAATTGGCTTGGGGTACTTTCATTTGCAACTCAATTTATAAAAAATTTTTCCATATGGTATTAAATACACTTTTGGAAACTTATAACTTTATACGTAATTATGCTTATGTCACATTTTTGACTTTGCTGCAGTGCGATATGCACTAAAAGAACTTTAAAGTTACAAAATGCTTATTATGCTCAGCTTGCAAGGCAACAATCATAATGAACAAATAGAACCAAAATGCAGTAAGTTTTTAAATATTTTTAAAAATTCCAAGTAAACTTAAATTTTGGTCACAGGTAGTTGAAGAATTATTTATTTAAGTTACATAACTGTAAATGCTGCTTAATCCAGTTGTGAAGTCGTCGATCAAGTTAAAAAATTAAAAGAAATGGAAATTATTAGGTAGAAAATAAGCATCAGAGAGGTATGTTATCATCAGATAACCCAGTTTTAAACAACCTATAGGAATCTACATAAAGTATAAATGAAGTCTCCCGAGCATTACCTAAGAATTATTATGGAGCAGGTTAAGCGGAGGCTTGTTAATTTCAAAATATAGAAATCTGCACAGAGTTTCAATGAAGTCTCCCTGGCATTAGGGGGGTTTCTAACATTAGGCGAAAGAAACAATTTAAAATTTGTGCAAGATAACCTAATTAACCAAGGTTCTGGGCGAGCTATCATATTGAAAATAAATTTTAAAAAAAACTGAAAAATTGGTTTAAAGTTTTTAAAAAGTTTAAAAGTTTTATTTTAAAAACAAAACAATTATTATAAAAATGACAATTTAATAGACTTGGGAACAATAACCACACACCCAAAAAAAATTAACTTATATACCTTATAAGTATATAATAAAATAACTTTTAAATAACAAAAAATGTTTTAACTTAGATTCAAACTTTTCAAAGCATAAGTAAGCATAACTTCATACCAACTTTAAATTTCACATATAAATATACACACGTATACGATTTAGCGTAGATTTAAATAATAAAAAATTCAAAAAAACAGAAAAATTAACGCTTGAATAATCAAATGTGCCTTATATAAGTACATATTCTATATTTAATGTATGTCAGTTGGTAGTATATATATATATACATTTTTGTACATATATATTTAAATCACCTTTATTGTATTCGCAAATCTTAACTTTGATTCAGTTTCAGTATAATATATAGCGTATAAGGTTTTTTTTTTGATTTTGTACCTTTTGTTGTTATTGTTCTTTTTGCATATTGCCGCTTGCTTACAAACATACTTACTTACATACTTTACATTTTAAATATTTATCGCCAACGGTACTTAAACTTTACATTTTAGATACTTTTATTATATATTAGATTTAGATACTTTAATTTATTTTTTTTTTTTGAAAAAATTCAAATCAATTGACCGAGCGAACCGAAGCGATCTTTATGAATTTAATTTAAGTTTACTAGACGTTTGTGTATATTATGGTTGTATACAAAAAGTCCCTAAGAAAAAATTCTAGAAATATAAAAATTACCAAAATTACAAATTTTTAAAAGTCTCCAAAATTTGTATTAAGCTTTGGGAACTTTTGTCGTATGTATAAAGATGGAAACCTTTTGCATATGAAAGAAGTCCTCCAGAAAAAATCCCAAAACCAAAAATTGAAAAAGTCTCCAAAATTTGTATGAAACTTTGGAAACTTTTTTCGTATATACCTTTTGCTTTATTTTAAGGAATTTCGCCAAATTATATTTTGGAGACCTCTTGCAAGCGAAAAAAGTCCAAAAAACCATAAAACTGGTTGACATAAACCAAACATTATGGTTGTATACAAAAAGTCCCCAACAAAAAATTCTAGAAATACAAAAATGAAAAAAGTCTCCAAAATTTGTATGAAACTTTGGGAACTTTTTTTTATAGTACTAAGCCCCCCTAAAATTTAGGAAACTTTGTGACGGTTTGCCTTTTTTTTGAGGATTTTGCATATTAAAAAAAGTCTCCAAATTTATTTTTTTACAGCATATCACAGGTAGATTCAGTTATTTTGTGTGGAAACCTTGAATATTTCTACAGCGAGTTTATTTTTCGTTGTAAAACTGGCTCTTTAAAAAATTTGGATATTTTGGGGACATTTTTCGTACAATCTTATATTACAGAAATACTTTTCAGAGATTAGAGCAGCTAAAAAGGTTTTTTTTTGTTTTTGCTTTTATATTTGTGATTTTCTGTTAAAATTTTTTTTTAATGTTACTTGGCCTACTTTCTTATGATATTTAAAAAAAAAAATTGTACAAACATACTTACATATATACAAAAAAAAGTTCAAGTTAATAAAAGCAGGCAAAAATATATATACACAACTTCTATAAAGTATATACAAGTGAAAAAGCTAAAGTCAAGTAAGAAAAATGAGGTAAAAAGAGAGAATTATATAAAACTCGCGGAAAAAAAAGAAGAAAATCAAATTATAAAAAAAAAAACGAAGTTATGTTTGATGTAAAACTTGTTTGTTTGAACTAAAAAACCAGATTTTGTTGAAAAAAAAACAATGCAAATTGCTTGTCCATCAAGTGGTCATTAAAGTTTTTTTTTTTTTTTATTTTTCACTGTTTGAAGTTGGAAAATATTTTATTGTTTTTTTATGTAAGGTTTTTGCAAAAAGTTCTGTTCTAATTTTTGGAATCGTATTTTGAAGATTTTTAAACTAATTAAAGATTTTTGCATGTAAACTTTGAAAGTTGTGAATTATCTCACATTTTATTAGATAATAAAAAAACTCTCCAATGAGATAATGATCATTGAAAATTAGTTAAAATTTAAACAAGAAGTAATTAAAAATTAAGTCACCGTTATATGCTATTAATATTTCAGATTCTTTTCAGAGGAGTGATCTCAGACATCTTCATAAGTAGTTTCTGATGATTTCCTGTAGTGTGTTGGCTTATTTTGTGATTAGGTATACGTTTCCTGTTTCTTGTCTAATAAATCTTGCTATTGACTGGAGACATCCAGAACTTATATAATAATAGGAAGAGTAGAGAGGGTTAAGGGAAGGAATTGTTAACTATTTTTATCCAATTTGAAATTAGTCCATGTTTCATTTCAGAAAGATGACATCAAAATTCTTTCTGAATAAATTTATATGATATTCTTGTATGATATTCTGTAATATTCTAATAGTTTATTCAAATGCAGGCAGTGGTTGAGGGCATTTCAACTTTTTAGTAATTAGAAAAACAGGAGAAAGAGTAGGATGAGCAGTAGGATAGATTTAATTACGAACGTATTTTGAGACCAATATCAAACAATAGCTCATTAAACAACTTGAAACACTCCTACACTATGTACTAAAAGATCCATGATATAAATTGAAGATTTGTAAAAAAAAAAACAGTAAAAGTCTAAAAAAGGTATAGAAAAAATTTACCAAAGATCCTCCGTATTGTAATAAAATTTTTTAATTACACGACTTATGAAAATTCGTTTGTTATGCGTATGTCGAGATTATGGAACCATATTACGTCCAATGTATTTACTATGGTTGGTTATTCATATGTGTACGACTTAATTAGATTTAAAAAGAATATTAATATCTTACTCCTCAATATCCCTCCAAATTTTCCAAATCCTTCCATATTCCCATTCATATTTCCATATTTGTAGTACAGGTTCTTTCCTAAAATTTGGTTCAAAACGGGTGTCTAAATATCCCCCATTATCCGAAATTCCCAAATAACCTCTCCATAATCCAAAAATCCTTCCACTATCCAAAGAAAGTTCAAACGTTTCATTACCTCGTAAGAAAACAAAAATTGATTGACTTCGATTTAAAAAAAAAAAATAACTTACTTAAGTTCTACTTTCTTCACTTTCTAGAGATTCTTTTGGGCTATATTTGCACTGCTTATCCGCAAAAAGGTGAAATTCTAATTATTATAGTTCGTAGTTTTAGCTTCACTTAAACAATATTGATGTACTTAGATTTATGCCACCAAATGAATAGAAGTTATGAATTTTTAAAATAATTAAAACTGATATTTAAAACCAATTTTAATTTATGAGTCGCTTAACCCAGGATCAATAATTTAGGGTTAAACACAAATAACTTTCAACTTTCACTTAAGATTAATGTATATATATAAATGGCTCTACGAGACTCTAGAGTCTCCGGCCAACTTCGGTTAATTTCTCCATTGATTCTCTATCCTGGGCAGCTGTTGTTCTCCAAAGGCCCGGCAACCTCAAATTTCGATAGTCCTGTTCTACTTCTTCTTTCCATCTTACTTTTGGTCTGCCACTGCTCTATCCACCATATGGGTTGGATTTAAAAACCATTCTCACCGGACAGTTTTCTTCCCTCCTTAAAACATGTCCTAGCCAACGCAGTCTTTGTATTTTTACTCTCCTGACTAGGTTTATATTGTCGTAAAGTGCGTACAGTTCTTGGTTATATACTTATACCTATGTCTTCAATACCCATTTATATTTACAGGACCAAAGATCTTTCATAGGATTTTCCTCTCAAATGCATCTAACAAATTCATTTCATCGTTTTTCAACATTGACCATGATTCTCAGCCATAAAGCAATACTGGAACGATGAGGGTTCTTATGTACAGTATTGTACATATGTTTAATACTATCTAAAAATGGGATTCGCTTAATTTTCGAATACACACATGTATAGACAACAGTCAATTAACCCTAATGTACTAAAATAAAAAAACAAACATATTAAATAACTAAATTATAATACAAACCACACAATTTGTATAAAAAAAACTATTTATAAAAAAAAGAAAAATAACAACACCAAAAAAAAAGTCCAAGGATTAATATAAAAAATTTTCATTATTAATTTTTTTTTTTTTTCCTAACATGATTTCAGCTTTTTTCATTTTTATTTTTCCACTTAAATACCGTATATGTTCATATTATAAAGTGTACAAGTTTACAAGTGTACACACATATATACATAATATACATACACTCATATCGTGGATTCACCTGAATGCGTATATTTTATAATCATTGGAGTTTTAACATGTGAATATATTTTTAAAACAATATTATCATTGTTTTTTTTTTTTAATTTTTTCTTTCTCTTTCATACACTTTGTTATCACTGTGCTGTTCTTTATTGTTGTTATTGTTGTTTTTTGTCTTTTCTTTTGTTTTTGTTGTTGTTTCTAGCTTTTTTTTTTATTTTATCTTTTTGTTTTGATTATTTTGACTCATTGAAAAGGTGTCATATGTAATTTTAGCTTAACTTATTATACATTGTTTTAAACACATACACACACACACATACATACATAATACTTGTCATTCAAATCAAAGTAAGCGTATACACTATACAGAAGAGCTAAATATAAAATATATAGGGAGAACAGTGTTGATGATATTCTAAAAAATACATATATCATATTCATCATTATAATCATCATCATTATCATCATTTTTATCATTTTAAGTTTTATATTTTATAACCTTTGTATATGATTGTACGTGTGTGTTTACGCATTTGGGGTTTTCTATATATATGAAATAGATTTATAATGCCAAATTTTGAAGCTTAAAGCTTTTACAATAAAAAAACTTATTAAAGTTTAAAAATAACTTATACAGTTGTATAATTAGAAAGTATGAATTATTATTTAAGTCACTTAAAGTTTGAAATTTAAGTGCTTTACTTAAAATAATTTAAACTAGATTAGCCCGTACGTGCGTAGACGCGCAATCAAATTGTGTTGTTATTGCTAAAGTTATATATCGACAAAGTTTTAAAACTTTTCGTTCCCGGGTCCCTACATGCACAGTTATAATTTTCATGATCCTGGACCATCTAAACCTTTAAATTAAGGTATAATTTAAGAAATTTTGATGAATTAAAAGTTTCCGCACTATCGCGAAATAATAAATCGAACTTACGAAATTATACAAATTAATGTCAAATTTGTAAATATTCTAAACGTTTAGGCTAAAACTTAGAACCATCACATGGAATAATTGTATACTCTTTGAGATCAATTTTAATTTTAAGAACATAATATGTCCAAAATCTGACACAGAAGGAAAGGTTATTGTAGGAATACAAAGACTTGGAGGCCCAACAATTGATAGTTAACACTTATTAAATTAATTATGACTCTTTTAATCCTTCTAACCTTATCTCCGAACCACATAAAATCATTTAAGTTAAAGTTAAGTAAAAATTTAAGTCAAACCTTAAGTAATTCTGAAGTGATTACTTTTAACAATTACTTACAAATTTTTTTTCTAGAATTGACACCTTTATAGTAATGGAACAATGTAACCTTTAGGAATGGTTGTCTCTTATTTCCAAATACATAATTTCTACATTATACATTACTTGCATATAAATAAATTTCATCTAAATCTGTTCCATTTTACTTGACACAACAATTTTATATGACGTGACAGTATAAAAAGCTAATGTAAACCTCGCCTTATGTAGCTATCAAATAATTAATAATGAAAGACATAATTTTTAAAATTATTAATTTTATTTTAAAATTCTAATTTCGAATTAAACAATTACGAATGTAGTTATCATTTGTTCTGAATTTATATTAGGGAACCTCTCTGCATATCTCGGCACATTTCATTGTCCGACATTTGACTGTAGTGTGTTTTGACTAAATGGTTTTGTAAGTTACAAATATTAACATTTGACTGGTTTTTATTTGCCTGTATTTGAAAAGCACACACACTTAATATCGGATATTCATCAACATACAAGTAGGATACAGGATTTGGATCTGAAATCTCGGTTTAGTAAATCTCGTTTTCACAAAATCTCGTTTTAGAAAATTTTATTTAAGAAAATCTTATTTTTGGAAAATCTCGTTTCAGAAAATCTTGTTTTTAGAAAATCTCGTTTTAGAAAATCTTGTTAAATCTCGTTTAGAAAATCTTGTTTTTATAAAATCCCTTTTTTTATATTCTGGAAAAACCTGATAATTTTGGTTTTGTATCTAACTAAAAAATCCCTAAAAACCAGATTTTTCAATTAAAAAAGAGATTTTCTTAAAAAGCGAGATTTTTCAATAAAAAATGAGATTTTTTAAAAACGAGATTTTCTAAAAATAAGATTTTCCTAAAACGAGATTTTAAAAAACAAGATTTACTAAACCGGGATTATGGAACGCTTCCAGGATACAGTTATGAAAGGATAAGTATAGAAACTGATTTTTTAATTCATTCGATATAACTCACATTATGTCAAAAAAAATTCAGCTGGCAACCCTTTTCCGTTTTTAAATAAATTAATAAAAACTTTATATGTGAATAATGAAAAATTATAAAAAAAAGTTTTTACACTTTTTAAAGCTTTAAGTATGTAAGAACATGCAGTTGAAAAACGGTATATATTTGTTTATTTAGTTGTTTGTTTAACTTTGTTTTTCTCTCTTTATATCGTCCTTACACATATCCTTTCATATTTTTTTTTTGTTTTTATTTTTTATTATTATTATTATTTTATATGAATATAAAAATGGACGTGTGTATACTTTTAACTATGTATATATTTATATATACATATATAAATATAAATTTATAAAATTTTTGTATAAAAATCAAATAATGTTATTTTCGAAAAACGTTATTTTTATTTTTTATTTTACATATAAATATAAGTGTGTGTGTGTATGTTGATTTTAATTTTTTCCCATCATTTTTAAGGACTAAATATACGACTATGTGTCGGCGGAAAAACAGGCAACAACAACAACAATAGCAACAAAATAAATATATAAATATATAAAAACTTTGTTTTATACTTGCTTTTTCGATAGAGATTCGAAAAAACAGTTAGAAGCGAACTTGTACAGCTCTGTGTACTGTAGTGAGTGTAGTGTATGTACAGTTTAGTTATAGAAGGATCACAGAATAAAAAAGGATATAAGAAATTGTGTATATATATTTGAATGTGTGCATATGAAAATGGGCAAATAAAACATTTAATGATAAGTACAAAAAAATAGGAAAAGAAAAATAGGAAAAAAGAAAGAGAAAGAAAGAAAAAGTATCAAAAAACTTAACTGACGTTGTATGAATACAATTTTTTTTTTATTTCTTTATGTTAAAAAAATTGAATAAATATAGATCAACCGTGTGATGTTGGGTTATATAGTGATTGTACATATTATACGAGTATATGGGTGTATGATTGAGTATGAATTTGAATAAATCGGGTGCTGCTTATAAGAACTGTATACAAGTTGGTAGATGGCATAAGAACTGTATCCAAGAAGGGGTGTGCAAAATTAGGGGAGCTTTCGGAAAAAAAAGTATCGAATAGAGGATCTATTAACTATGAAACTCTTTTTACAAGATTAGGTGGCAAAATTAGGGGAGCTAAGATCTCGGAAAAATTTATATCGAATAAAGGATCTATTAATTTGTAACTCTTTTTACAAGACATTTCTAACAATTTTATTCATCAGTTACTCCTGAGAATTTTAATCCAGAACTTGAACCATCAGTTATGGACCATATATCCTGGAAAAATCCATTTCAGAAGTCTTTATTCTTCTACAAAAAAGTCTTTTAAGATTCTAAGAAACTTTTCATAAAGAAATCTGCAGGGAGTGTCAATCAAACCAAACAAATTTTTAATTAAAGACAGTGTTGAAACAGCAGGGTATAAATATGCGTTATACTTACTTTACGTAGATTATTGATTTTCAGATACTAAAGAGTTCAAGTTAAAATGATTTTAAAATAAAAAAAATTATTTCTGAGTTTATTCAGAAACAACCTGTAGTAGCTTATAGTAGCTATACCCTGAATGTAATTTCTATCTCGTATTTCTACTCTACATAGCATTTAAGTGCACGTCTTTAAAAATTAAAATTATTTCAAAAACAATGAAATATTCGTTTTAAAATCTATTTTATTCTGAAACACCCTGTATTTGATATTTTATATAATACTTTCATATTTAAAGAGCATATTTGATTCACATTCTAATAAGCAAAACTTATTTTGTTATTTTCTTTTCAAAATCATTACATTACAATGGATATTACAGTTCTTGTGTGGGACACCCTGTATATCAAACGAGTGGATATGAATACATATCTAGATAAAAAATAAAATAAAAAACAAAAAAGAAAAGTTTATAATCAAATATTGTAAATGGTTAACACAGGTAAATTGAAAGGAAATTTTGTTAAGAATATATATACATATACACATATATACATACATACATGTATAAAATATAAGAAAACAAGTGAAAAGTCTGATGTTCTACTCTTTATCCTTTTTTTCGTCCTTTTTTTTCAAACTTGGTTTATTTTCATTTCGAAACATTTTTCAATAAATATATATACAACTGAAAATGTATAAACACACACACACACATATATACATATTTTTAAAATAGAATATCAATTTATGTATAAAAGAATAAACATAGTTTATACCTTTAACGTGGAGTCCTTTTTTTTTAGAAGAAAAAACATTGAAAATTTTTCGTAATAAATTTTAATGTCTGAGGTTACTTTAGTAGTTGAGCTTTTTTGTTTTTTATTATTTTTTCCTTGTTTTTTTTTTTATTATTTTTTTTTGTTTTCTAAGAAAAATTTAAAATAAAAGAGTGAGAACGAAATATATGTATAGAGTGTTTAAATAGATTAGGATTTTCCATTTTCTATTCATTTGTATACAAAAAAAAACATAGAATAGAAAAGTTTTTATTTTTAAAAATAGTTATATTTGAATTAAGTTAATTAAAATTGTTTTTTTTTTTTTTTTTTTTTTTTTTTAATATTTCCAATGTTTATGTTTATTTTTTAAATTTTTGTATTTTTGATTAAAAATTTATTAGTTTATATATAATTTAAATTTATTTAAAAAGAAAATATTTTAAAATTAAATAAATTAAAAAAAAAATAAATGTTTTATTTTCGAATTTTCGAAATTACGATTAACAAACGGTTTTTCCGGGAAATCATAACTAAGCATTGGGGTTAATAACAATCTTAATAAGTATTTATCAGTAAATCATTCAATCAATAGGGGCTCCTGTTAATCAAAAAATATGTATCCTTAATGGCACATTCATACCTCTTAAGGACCAAAAGAACAAGTAAAAGTATCCTTGCTTTGGTCTTTTTTTATATATATAAAATGTTATACCTGGCGATATATATTCAATTCCACTGTTAATAAAGGAAACGATCTGAAGAATCTTCATCACAGGTAATGGAATATTTTTAGAATCCTATTTAAAATAGGTCCCATTGGCATTGAAAGTGTGCGATTAAATTTAATACTCAAATTTTGGTTCTCAAAAGAAAATTTTGTAAATCTCGATGAATTCCGAAACCAAGCCCTTAATCAAAATAAATATTAAAGTCTAGAAAAACTGATTTCTTCAGGGTCAACAATTGGAGACCTAAAAACGGCAACAAATCATTAATTTAATTTCAAAATTATTTTTTAATTGAAATGATTTCCAAAATGCTTAAAAATATACAACTCTAGATCAGGTTACTAGTTTTGCATTTTCAGATTAAATATCTTAGAAAACACTTAAAGGACAGAAAATAAATGGAGTAGATTGGTCATATACTAAGGAAAAATTATATGAATAATGGTGCTTACAGGAATCCTTAAGGCGGATCCAGATCAAGAGGTAGACCCTGAATAACATGGAAAAGAACGATGCTACATGAATTAATGAGACACGAAATATCCTGGAATGAAATAGTAGAAAAAGCTTTGAACAGAAGTAAATGGAGATTTCAAATTCAAGTTCAGATTTCAAGAAGCGCTATGCTCCCAAATGTAGTAACAAAAAAAGAGTACTTTAATAAATGAAATATACAGGATATACATTCAGTGATTTTTAGCATCAGAACAACAAAAAAATTGATTGGAGGCAAGAGTCAATTCCACAAAGTTATCAAAATATGACGCTTTACAACTGCTTGAGTCGGGGAACATCTTGTATATTAAGCATACATTTTCATTATTTCATGTAGTAGACTTTAAACCTATGATTGAAATAATTTTAATACTTTTAATTAACTTATTTTTTTATAATTTCTATTTAATATATTATTTTTTATATTTATTTATTAATTTTACTTTAAAACAATTTATCAAACCTGGGATTCTATTTAATAAAACTTTTGCTAACACTTGGATGTGCCCAAATTGTTCTAAAAATTAATTGACATTGTATACATATGAATTATTTGCATACCTTTAGGCGACATTTTCCTTTCTTTTATTAAAAGTTACCCTTGAGTATTTCTAAATTTTCATAGGTTTTACAGAATAATTAAAAAGGAACTTTGTGTAAGTAAAAATTAACTTGACCTGCTATTTTTACCGGTTCTTGAGTATTGACGCCCAAATAATAAAGTATCCCATTAAAAAGGAAAAAATAATTAAGAGTTTTTATAGAGGACTATAGAGTAACTAACGTTAGTGTTATTGAATTTTCAATAGAAAGCACATAACATCTTAAGGTTATTAAGCCACACAACGATCGAACACCAAGGGCTGACATATTTTTATAATATATACGTAGTTATCTATTTATTTTTATTTAATCCATCAGATATTTTAATTTCTAAATTTCATATAACCATAGGCTCAAATTGTAAACTTTGAATACTATTATATTTATATCTAAATATTTAAGGGAGTCTCCAATTTAATAAGTGTTGAACATTCAGCTTGATTTCCTCATACTTATAAGGATAAAATAGTATGCCCCAATAAATTGATAATTTATTGAAAAATATATTATAAAGTATCTTACAGATAAAGTGGTGGTAGTAATGTAACAGGATAACAGGATAATACTTATTTGAAACAGTATAATAATGCTTTAATATTAAAAGTTTACATAAGAATTATACCATAACCTATTGATGTAAATTATATTCATGTATGTATGTGTATATCTATATATACATATGCATGTAAAAGTCCTTTTTTAAATTTTTTTAAATGTATTTGAACATTTAAAGCAGAAAATTTACACAAAATGATGATAACAACAATTTCATATATTTCATATTTTATATACAAGTAGATATGATAAAATTTATGTATTTTTATTTTTGTATGTATATATGTATAAGTATTATCCTTGTTATCATTTATATATGAAAAGTTATAAAAAAAAATTTTTGGACAGTTTTGGCATTGAAATATAAAATAATAAAAAACATATGTTACACGAAATCATGTAACGTAAATTTTTATTACTTGTTGTTTTGTTTTGCTTTTTTTTTTTTTACAGACTAACTGTATTGTAGAGTCCTTTTTTTGTGGATCCTTTCAAATAAAATTTTACAATGCTTTTAAGTTTTTAGTTTGTTTTTTTTTTTATTGAAAAATAAAAATGATAATGAATTAATTGCTTGTAATTTATAGGATTTTATTATGAATGTTTTTTTTATTATGGTTTGGTGTATGTTTGAGTGAGTGTATGTGTGTAGGAAAATGTAAATTTTGTTTTTAATATTAAATTCTATATTTTTGTTATGGGATATAAAATGTCCTTTTTCAAAAGGTTTAAAATTTTTAAATAAATGTTAAATTCTTATAAAAGGATACTGATTAAATTGATAATTAAGTACAGTTGCAAGTACAATTGTCTGATACTGATTACTTTATCAAGTACAAGTATTACTTAGATTTCGATAGTTACAAAAATTAAATGTAAGTTAAAGAATCAAGTAAAAATACTTGTAATTCCTAGAAATGAATAAAATTTTGAGTTTAATTACTTTTGTAATTACTTTTTACTGATACATAAGTATTTTCAAGTAATTAAGTACAAAGAATTACTTAAGTACCAAGAATTCAATTATTTTTCAAGTATTAAGTATTTTGCAAATATTTTCATTTATATACTTAATTTACTTGGTACTTAATTATTTTGAGTAACCCAGTACCAAAGTAATCGTGCTGGTAATTGTACTAGTACTTGAAATATACAGTTCTTATTTTAAGTTTATGGCTTCTCTTATCATGGTTTTTTAATTATTTAAAAACATTTAATAGTGTAAGAATGAGTTATGTTTATCATGAAATCAAAAAGGATGAAATAGGGGGAGGGGGGGGGGGGTGGTTTGGTATCTTTAACAAGACTTTAATAAAAGAGATTAAAGCAAAAAATTTTCAACATATGCTTGTTTAAGATTAAAACATTACTTTGAAAAGGCTTCGATTATTGAAGTATTTTTAAATCTTCCGGTCCAGCATAGTTAGAATTAACACAAAATAAACTTAAACCAGTGAATAAGTAAAGACCTATAGGATTCAAATTGATTTCATTATGTTTTGAAAACTAAACTCTTAAAAAAAAACCAATTTAATTAATAGCTGGAAGCTAATTATAGAAGGGTCTATAAAATCTAGGATATTTCCCCAGAGATCCTGAATCAGATTAACGCTAGCGGTCACCGAACTGTTTATATTATCTGAAGAATGTTAGTCTGTTCTTCAGTTTTTTAAAACGTTTGAACCCAACATTAGGTTTTCCTCTAAATAAAATGAAACTCTTGCACTTCAGTGCAGCTCAACACATTTAAAAAAATTTTTACGTTCTATATGTCCTCAATTCTTGGAAAAACTCGGAAAAACCCAGAAAAATCTAAAAATCCTGACAAAATGCATATTTTAAATAAGTATAGAATAATTTCTTAAATTTAATATTCTTTTCTACTTCAATTTAACAAAAAAAAAAATACGAAAAATAAATATTTGTTTTGCGAAATAATCCTTGGGAAAATCCTTTTTCTTCTTAAAAATATTTTTTTGTTAGTTTTTCTGTACTTTACTACTACAGATTTTTTAAGTAACTAAAGCTTAAAAGATTTTTTTGGAATTTTAACAAGTTTAATTTTTTCTTTTTTAGTCCAATTTTATATTTTACCTTCATTTTGTTTTTTCAAAATATTTTTTCTGAAGGTCCTTGCGTTTAAAACATAAAATCTACCATAAGAATTAATTTTTTTTATCCAAGTCATTTTGATTTTGTACTTTAAAAAAAAAATAAAAAAAAAACAAAATTTTATACTTTTTTCCAAATTTTGAAGTTTTTCTTTTGTCTTATTAAATGAAGATGTTGTAATTGTTGTTTGTTGAAAATGTTTCGGTTTTTATAAAAAAAAGAAAAAAAAAATTATCTTTAGTTTTGAAATTTTGTCTTTTCAATTTGATTTTGATGCAGAGTAAAAAAACATTCTCAGAAAAAGGACATGAAATAACTGTTTCTAAGGAGAAATAAAAAAAAAACAAATATGTTAAACAATATCCTGGAATTTAAATTTCATAATAATTTATATAAATTATGATGGAAAATGATTGAAAAATTAAAAAACTTATAAATGTTTATCCTAAAAGTATGCAAAAAGTGGAATATTTAAAAAAAAAAATTTTAAAGGACACTAAAGAGAGTTAGTATTGCATCGTCAACTAATTCTGAGCGGTCTTTTAAATTTGTTAGAACAGGCCTTTTTGTAAGTACCTATAGTTCATCGGAAAAATAGAGGACCATCGATTGCAAAATTTGTCCTGAATAGACAGACATGGACAGCGAGTTAATAAAAACGTTTTAAAAACAAAGAATAACAAATTGAGAGTTAAAAGGATAATTAAATTGCTTTAACGAGCTTAGATATTCACAAATAAAATCCTTGGACATCAACTATTTATCAATACTTAAAATTTTAGCTTGATGTTGATGGCCAGGTTAAAAAAAAAACTTCATCCTAAAGTTATGCAAAAATTGCATATTTTCAAATAGGTTTTCAAAAGATAAGGACACAAATAAATATAGCCAATAAATATGTTGTTATATAATGAAAAGTTCTTGAAAAATTAAAAAATTAAGCCAAGAATAAGAAAATCGAAAAGGAAAATCTGTAGATATAACATAAAAAATCTTTAACAACATTTTCATAAAAAATTTTCAATTTTTCCAGTACAAACTAAGGATTTAAAACAAAAAAAAAAAAAACAACAAAAAACGATGAAAAAACAAAACTATAACCGACTTTAAGACAAAGTAAATGAAAACTCATTTCACTTTTTTTTTTCATTTCTTCTCATTTCATTCTTTCTCTTTCTATTTTTGTACTCGTTTTATTTTTATTTTTTTTTTTTTGCATTTTATTCCTTCGTCCTTATTTGTCTGGTAGTTTAGATTCTTTTAATAAAAAGATTGCAAAAAAAAGACTGAACTTTTTTTTTTTTACCAAACGATACTTGAGTAAATTTTTAATATTTTTTTTTCACATTTTCTATACGATATTTGTAACCGAAAGCCTTGCAAAAGTTCTGAATATAAAAAAAAAAAAACAAAATTTCATACGTAAATGTATGACTAGAAGCGTTTTAAAGTTGAAAATTCTAAAACAAGTAGAAGATAAAAATATTCTGAACAAAAAAGTTCTTTATCTTGTAAACAGACAACGATGACGACGACTACGACGACTTCAGAGGTTTGGTTAGAAAAGTTTTTCCTTTAAATAGTATATATATATATGTATATAATATACATATATTTTATTATATATATTTTTTTCTAAATATCCTTGTATATGTATTCGTATGTAGGTTTGTGCATATTAATTTTTTCATAAAGAATATTTTATATAAAGAAATATAACGGTATATCCTTGTGATGATGATACCAAGAGAGATACAGAGTAAAAGAAGCGAGGAGTGGAGAATAAGAAGATATTGCAAGATAGAAAACTTATTTTCTGGTTATGCTCTATTGCTTTGATGTTATGCTAAAGATATAAAATGAAAATATTATTTGTTTTTTTTCTCTTTCTATACTTCGAGTAAGGTATTCAATAGATAAATAGCATTCCAAAGTATTATAGGACATTAAATAATTATAGAACTAAAGTTTGATTCCCTTAGGAGCACAGTAGGTCTATTG
This sequence comes from Dolichopus griseipennis, assembly GCA_963082915.1. NCBI lineage: Eukaryota > Metazoa > Arthropoda > Insecta > Diptera > Dolichopodidae > Dolichopus > Dolichopus griseipennis. Next base: position 80,439,773 of record OY720445.1, on the reverse strand, counting down.
GACATTGCTTTAGGATTGCAAACGACGTCCACTATAGATTGCCATCGGATTACAAAGGATGTCCATTAAATATTCCCATTGGATTTCAAGGGATGTCTCCTACCAGATTTTAATTGCAGAAATTGTGTTAACTTCCACCCACCTGTTACTTTTTGAGGATAGTATGTAGAATCGCGCATTTCGAGGTTTAATTTGAAAGATAAACCTTCGTTTGCGACTTGGTTGGAAATTATATTACAGTGCTTCCAGGACTATGAAATATTCTGAAGACTTTCAAGTTATTAATCCTACTTAATTAAATTTTTATTTTTAGATCTTTTTACCAATTAACTGTATTTTAGAAAACTGGTAGAGGTCCTATTTAATTCTGGGTATTCCACAGAGGTTTGATGTTTAGGTGCACTATGGAGGAATACTGCAGTTTCTACGTCACGGTGTTTTTAATTAGTTGTTTGCATAGCCTTAAGGAGATTTTAAACTGAAAGTGGTGCTTCTTTAACTAAAAAAGGTCAATTGAAAAACGTTTTGCAATTGTGAAGTAATTGTTCAACGACGGAAGCACCACGATTCTACGTCTTGTAGTTTGAAGGAAGTAAAAGCCCAAATATGTATACAGACACAGTCATCAGTATAATTAAGAATCACTACAAATGAGTAAGAGAATCAACGAGTCAAAGGACTAAAAAGCATCCTGTAGCCTAAAAGGATTCCTAAGCAAGTCACTTTATTTAAAAAACAAAGTCAAACCTCAGGAATCCTAATTAGTCATACAAAACGGCTATTGCATTAAAATTTAGGAGAGTTTCAATCTAAGCCCTAATTGGTTACACCTAGTACAAAGGATCTAATAGTATTAGATTATAATTAAAATTTTGTCATAAATAGTACAATAAAAATTAATTAAAACCAAATTTTATATTATTTTTTTAAATATTTAACAAAATTTATCAATTCTTTTATTCTAAAATAATAATTAAATTAAATGTATCATTTAGTATTTAGTTATCTTATAGATATAAATTTAAAAACATTTTTGATTTAATTTCTTAATTCCACTTAAGTATAAAATAAATTTTATTTATACTTATAATATGCATGTTAAATTATTCCAATATCAAAGATAAATTTTTAAAAGGATATTCAAAGCTTCTTTCAACTACAAAACAAAAAAGGACCAAACTATAAAAAAAAACAAAAAAAAACTAAGAAGAAATAAGTAATTAGTATTCTACATGAGGCTATTTTTTTTGTGCAAGACAAGACATAAGAACAAAAACAAAAAAACACTAAAAACAACAACAAGTAATAAGTATAAAACAGGACAGTAAAATTAGTAGATAGAAAAGTTTTCAAGTAAAGTATAAGAAAACCTTCTCTATAGATATGTGCAACTCCTATAGATATGCAAAATATATATATATATAAGAATTGAAAATTCTTTTACTTCTTAAACTCAAAATAAAATACCATATAATGAATTTCTTATAAAAAATTTTTATTTTTGCTATCCATAAACATCTTCTTTTTTCCCTTTCGTCCTTCGTCCTTTTTACGTCCTCAATATTCATTTTTACAGTATATTTTTCTTCTATTTCTTATTATTCATCTTTTTCTGTAGGAGTTTTTCAATTTTTTTCTACTAATTCTTCATCTTCTTAGTTTCCACTTCTTATGTCTCTCTAGTCCTGTCCCTTCTTACTACATACACACACACACACTCATTTAAAATAAGTAAACGTGTGATTTGAATTCAACTTCAAAACGAAGGAAATTATTAAAAATGATGCAAGAAAAAGAAAAAATTAAACAAAAAAAATAAGGACGAAAATAAAAAGAAATCAAAAAATAAAATTCAAAAAGAAAAAAAAAAAAAGTTTTTCTTTTAAAACTAATGTAAAAGAACTGAACGTAAAAAGCGTTTCTATCTTAGTAGAATTTCAATATAAATACACAAACATACATACGATTAAATATCAAAAGTATAAATATGTAAGTATACATGTATAAAAAATTATATATATATATATATATTTTCAAAATAAAAAGAAATAAACAAATAAATAAACAAAAATTAAAGAAGTTAAAGATTTTCTTCGTCAAGGACCAAGGACCAAAGACTTTAGTTTAGCAAAAAAAAAAAAATTTGAAGTAAACTACTATTTGATTTTAATTCTTTTATCTTTAATATTTCCTATACTTTTAAAAAAAGCAACACAAAACAAAAATAAATTATTAGTTTTATATATATTTTTAAAAAAAAATTTTTTTATATCAATAAATACAGGGTGTATTCTTTTAAAAACATTTTGTAATAGATTTTTTAGAATAAAGCAAACGAAATATTCAATCAACCTCTAATTACATATTAAGTCGTTTGACTCAAAAACTAAAACTAAATGAATATATACACATATGTACAAGTTATTCCTTGAACACCCTGTACAATATTTCTTTATGTATAAGTATCACTTTTTCTTGAACTTATTCGAATATTTTAAAAAACCTACCCAAAGGTAAGTTATATTTACAACTAATTAATTTGATAGAGTTGTACCATTTTTGTTAAACACCCTGTACAGGATATTAAACAGTTTTTTTTACAACATCCTATATTATATATGTATGCAACATTTTTAAATATCTTTGAACACTTTCAATATAAACTTCTCCAAGAGTAAATTAGTTGAATCTTAATATTTCATCACAAGTTGGATTTATATCATTTTGTGATGAAATATCAAGGTTATATAACAACTGTTGGTGGGACACTTTGTAAATTATAAATGTTCTATTTTTAATTGAAAATAATCGAAAACTTAATAAACTCTGGGTTGCATACGTTTCCCATTGAACCATTCAATAAAAAACATGAATTAGAGTCATATAAATGTCCTAGTTTTTATTAAACACCCTGTACAACATTTAAATACTTTATACTAACCACATTATTACACATAATCCTTACTCCTTAGAATAAATCCTTAGAGAATATATATATTTAATATATTATATAATATATATATATTGAATACTTCTTAGTTTTAATTGAACACCCTGTACAATATATTATTGGGCTACCTATAATTTGATAAACTTCTTGAAATAATTTAAAAAAACATTAAGAAGGTTAATAGCTATAATTTTATTCAATTTTTATTTTATTTGTATAGAATCGATTTTTCACTAAACACCCTGTATAATATGTGTAGGTACCTATTATTTTGATGAACACCTTGAAATATTTCAAAATCACGTCTAAAGTTAAGTACTTAGTTAAACTTAATAATTTAATTGAGTTGTATACATATAAATAGTAGTCCTTTTTCAACACCCTGTACAATATATATACATATATTTATATAAAAAACATGTATGTATGAATAATATTTAAAGAAAAAGTTTATAATATAACATATATATTTATATATAAACATATAAGTATGTATATATAAATATAATATCAACAAAAAAATAATCAACAAGAGAAAACAATTTTTTTCAAAGTGAGAAATATTATCCTTGTAAGAGTCCTTGATACTGGTTTGTATTTTAGATTTTTATTTTGAATTTTTTTTTTTTTTTTTATTAAATAAAATGCAAGGATATACCAATGTATGTATATTTATATATCTAAAGTTTACGTAAAAACGTAACGTACACATAATAATTGTGTACGTGTACGGAGAGAGAAAGAAAAAAAAAAAAAAAAAAAAAAAAAAATGTTTCCATTGTGGTAAAGCTATCAAAGAAAACTAACTAAAGAGACATTTAATCCAAAACTATTACAGAAAATAAAATGTAATGACAGATCAGGGTATTAAATTAACCAAAGGTATTTTTATATACATATATATATACATTATACACATATACATATATATATACTTTTAAGTAGGATCTGAGGTGATTTTCATTTCTTTTCTCTATATTATTCAATTTTGTTGTTGTTGTTTTTATTTTTTTTATATTTAATTTTAGTTTTGTTATGTACATATTGTACATACATACATACATACATACATACATACATAGTTTCTAATAACTTGTAGATTCAAAGATTTTTATATTAGAATTTTCTTTGCTGCTGCTTATAAGATGAAAAACTGTTTTTCTAATGGAATATGATTATGAAAAAATTTTAAAATGAAAAGTTGATTTTCCTTTTTATTGTTGTTGTTGTTGTTGTTGTTGTTTTTCATTTTATTAGAAAATTTTATCAGGATAAAGGTGTGAAAATATTCTTTAATAGTATGTATAGTAGAATTATATTTTTAGTATAGAAATACGTGAATTCTTATTTTTAGCATATTTTTGAAAAATTTTTCAAAAAATTTGACTGTATTTAGTTTTTCTCTGTCCGTTCGTCCTTCTATTCGTGCTTTCGTGTGCTTGCAACATTTTTTACACCGTTTGAATTTTTTGAAAGACATTTTAACTAGTAGCAATTGTAAACATGTTAATTTCATGAAATAACTTTTTTCATGGAGTCTCACTAGTCATGGAGCTACAGTCCCCTGAATTCCGGAGTGATCATATATTTAAATTTTTATAAAGTTCCATACGGTTTATTTCCAATCCGGCAAACGTCAAATTATTGATTCTTTTATAAACTATGTAAAAAAGTATTTAGGGTTGCCATACGGTACTTTAATTTACTGTTATAAAAAACTAAATTTTTGTAAAATTTTTGAACCCTTACATCCTTCAAACGGTTTAAGCTAGAAACTTGAAATTTTTAAAAGGAGTTGGATCTTAAATTAGAGTTAAATATGTATAGGCTTAAGTTCGATATATTTAGCCTACTTAGAACAATTTTGTTGGATCCCCCTTCGTTTTAAATCTCTAAGGGGTTTAAAGTTTGAAATATGTAATTCTTAAACAATCGTGACTTGGATATCTTTACTGCAAACTTATTATTGAACATTATTTAATTTTGGAAATGTGCTTTTCTAAAAACCCCTAGCTCTTTTCATCACTTATTTATTTTTTGGTTTGCTTTTTTTTTGTGTTGAAGACAAAGACAAAAGTCTTGGAAAAAATGTTTGATTGAAAAAAAAACCAGTTGCTATAGAAATAATTTATTTTTAGTTATTTTAATATAAAATAATTTTTAAATAATTGAAGAGGAAGCAGATTATTGGGATAGAAGATACTTTGTGATTGGGGAAACTAATTGAATGGTCTCCTTTTTTGTAGTTATTCCATACATTAACTACTATCCTTCGATGAATTTTGGACTCCCTAGGATTATAGTAAGACAATTGTATTCTAAAAGATACGAAAATGAGTCTGAAATGTCGTAGTGAGCTGCATTAGTTTGATAAGATTTAATTTTACCAATTAGTACAGTTATTTTTATTTTAAATAAATTAAATCTTTATCTGACTTTCTTTATCTGTCCTGGGATTGAGTATTCTTTTATTCATATTTATATAATTCCTTAAAAAATATTATAAAAATTCTTTGAAATTTATTGCGTACACATAGGTGTAAAAAACTTCCTAAATATACGCAATCCTAAATACATAAATACATCCTAAATATATGCAATTAAATTTTATGAATATTTTAGGTTTACTTGGTTTTACATCAGAGTGTTCAATAGATTTCTTAAAAACACGTTAGGATCAAACTAATAACTGGATTCAACAGTCAGAGTTTAATTAGTCAAGAGTCAAAGTTTAATAACTCAACAGTATCACAAATCAGTGGATTTAGATGTGCTCCAATTTCAACAATAGGATATGCCGTTATATTATACCACATAACCACCTCAATACCAATTGTTTCGCAACAGACGAATAATAGAAAAAAGTCTTAGTCATTGAATATTTAATCTAATCATTGAATTTTGATATGTTTTAATTTCGTCAAATGAATTTTCCATTATATTCCACCATTGCACAAGGCTCGTCTTAACAACATTTGTTCGCGACAGATTAAGAAGGACTCTGCATTTTCGTTTTTACCAATGTTAACGTTTTAAAGTCAACCTGAAACTCCATCACTACATTTCCACTTAATTCTTCAACTAATTTCAAACTTTAAAATTATCCTAAAATTTGAGAACTAAAAAGAGAACTAACTGGAAGATCTGCGCCAGTTAACAAACATATAATTCACACAAATTTAGACACTCTGTCTCTAATGAAACAGATAAATCTTTTTTATTAAAAAAATCTCAGAATCGATGAATTTTAATACTTATAATATAAACACTTTAATTTTAGCATAAACATATATATCATAATATATATATATATTTATATATATAGTATACTTATAGATACAAAAAATTAAATTAAAAATTGGTAGAAAAACCAATTTAAAATATTGTTATTGTATTTAATTGGTGGAATAAATTTTTTTTTGCCGATATACTTTTAAAATCTGATGAAAATTTTCTATTTTCCAATTTTTCCCTATTTTTCTTCTACTTTTTTTTTTTTTTGTATCCTTAAGATATCCTTTTTTTTTATTTGTGCATATTTTTTTACTAGATTTGTTTAATAAATATCAAATACATATATAATATATATAAGTATACATAATATATTATCCTTAAATATTATACTAATATATTTTTTATTTAATTTTACTGGAAGGAAGGATAGGGCATATATTTTTTTAAAGGATGAGAAGGCATATCCTTAAATTGTTTAACAAAAAATTTTAAAAGAAAATTTTCTAACAAATTTTTTATAGAAAATTCAAAATTTTCCTTGTTAGTCTGGGAAACCAATTTTTTTAGGAGGCGACAGGAGCGATAAGTTTACAACATTTAAATATGCATAAATTTTTTTAGAAAAAGTTCTACCTTTTCATTGGGGTATAAAAGAAGGTATAACTACTTTGAATAAAATAATATGAATATATATAAATAATTTTTTTACCAAGTAAATCTACCTTTTTATAGAAAGTATTTAAATGTGTACATATATATTATATAGAAGATGCTTCTAGTTTCAGGGCCTGTAGGAAAAATCAAATTTAAATATTGAAATTTATGCAACTTTTAATTTCAATTACTTCTAAAGGTACAAAAAAGGGTCTAAGAAATTCGATTGACCATACCTTTAAGAATGAGTGAGTTAACAATAGGCTGTAAGTTGTTTCAAATTCAATTTACCGAGATGATGCCAAAGAGCATATTGTTCTCGATTTTATTTGGCCTCTGCATTATATTAAAACCTGCTCTCCCCGTATTCCACCCTTTTCTTCACTTTTTCCCAAGTAAATATAATGGATATGAAAAAGAAGTTGATTTTATTTCTATCCTGAGGTGTTAGGCGTCGGTTTAAAATAAATCTAAAGCATCCTCGCTGCAATCCCCAACCTGCACTCTTTCCAACTTTCTTTCAATTAGAATCCATATGAAAATAATGTGTATATTATTAGTGTATGATGGTATTCAAGATATTTTTAATAAGCAAAACATTGTAGCATGACTTTACAAACAAGACTGAAACAGATCCTCTTCAATTCCCTCAATTTACTTTCTTAATACTGTTGCAAAATTTTCCAAACACTTTCTTTTATAGCTTGGTCACTTCTCTTTCCACACGTTGTAGATCCTACACATGCTTCTTTTGTCCCAAAGATTCCAGTTCAGATTAATTTAGATATGGATGTCGTAAAGCATCTTCGGATTCACCTTTATTTTCTTCTTCGAAATTATATTTAGAATGGCATCGACTTCTTAATACTTATGATTTTAAGATTGACGGGGAAAGGTCGGAGAAGATACGCTAACAATTAAAATAATATTCTATATTATGGTTTTCACACTTAATTTCATTGTGGTTTTGACTACCAGACCAATGCTACAGAGTTTTTACAAATTGTGGCCCGTATACACTGGGACGTCAGAGTCTTCGAAACTCTCGGTTGCATTGAACGCTTCAGGTGACAATATTATGGCAAGCGTACTATGAGCATAAAGTAGTTAAAAAAAAATTCGATAAGTATATCCCTCACATCAAAATTCTACAAAAAAATGTATCCTTGAAGGATCTTATACCTAGAAACTCATACACTAATGTCTGCACTTTAAAGTATAAACTAATATAAAATAATCTGATTATAGTTTGACAAATTTAAATTGATATTATAAAATTTCTTTAAAATGTTTTGTAAAAATATTATTTAAGTTTTTTAATAGAATAGTTAGGGTTTAAGGAAAGGGAATGGGGTTCTAACTAACTATTATGTATACGCATATGAATGTAGATTGTAGATATCAGATATGAGTAAATAACTGAGTACTTTTGGAGTACAATTGTATTGTAAATTATATATGATAAGTTTTATATTTCTATTACTTATTTCTTCAAAAAGTTATTAAATATCAAATTATATTCTAAAATTTTATATTACAATCTTTAAATATTTAATTTTTACTTTATTTCTTTTTAAATAAAAAGAATTTTTTAAAATGTTTTAAAGAGTGTTAAGATGCCCAATCCATTAATATGATATCAAACAATGAGAAGGAGAAGAAAGCTCTTAAAAAAATTAATATTATCAAGTAATTATATTTATGAATTTTTAAAATTGAAGAAAAAGAAATTTAAATGTCATTGAACCCTTTTTGAAGAAACTCACAAATAAGAAATGGTTTTTTTGTCAAAGAAAATGAAATATAATTTAATTCCTTAAAAATTGTATCAGACATTTGGACTTGTATTTCCATGTAAAATATTTTTATAAGTATTTATATATAAATGTTAAATGTTTCAATTCAAGTGTTCTATTGGCCAGTCCTTTAAGACAATTTTTAATTAAAAAAGTGATAACTTGTTATCAATTTAAAGAAATAAAATCAATTATGCCCTAGCAACGGAGGGATGCAACTGACCATTTCTACACTGTGTAATTCCGTGGCGAAGCTCAAAGCTGATTATGGAAACTTATTTATTATGTGAGAACTGTTAATATTTGGAATATTCTTCATGGAATCGTGTTCCCTTTGTCCATAAAATAACGTTTTATAATTCAAAATGTAACATTTTGGGTTAATTTCCAACTTATCCCTAAACTCCATTTAATATCCTATTTCCTGCACTTTCTCAGTAATCCTTTGTGTGTAAAAAGAAACCAGTTCTGTCAACTGTTTAGTTCAGCGGTAGGATCTGTAAAAATAATATCCTTTGTATTCTAAATCTCATAATATGAATCAACCTATCCCCAGGGATAGGAATTTGTCCATAACTGTTGATGGAAAACACTTTTTAAAATCTAAGTAGCTTAAAGATTCTTAAATACAATTATGCATGTATGAGCAATTATGAATGTATGTATATTGCATAACTTTAGGCTCTAACTTTAGTTTTTCATTATAAAATTACTTCAATTTTACAAAACTGAAGAAAATTGAATTGATTAGTGTTTTGTTTGGGCTACAAGTGTAGTAGAAGAATCATGGAAACATATGTAAAAATAAAAAAAAAAAAATCTAATAAATATTGCATAACTTTAGGATCTAATTACGAACTTTCCTTGTAATAAAATTGTTCAAAGCTGCGAAACTGTGAGCAAAAATTCATTGCATGATTCCGTTATAATGCTTTTAGAAAAAAACCAGTAGAAGAAATAAACCTAAAAAGTTGATTTAGTTCATGTGCTTATTTTTTGAAATGCCAATTCCAATTGCATAGCTTTAGGCTCTAATTTTGAATTTACTTCATAAAATTGTTCAAAACTGGAAAACAGTAAAGAAAATTCAATTCTTCAGTATTTTAATTCATTCCTTAAATTTTGAAGAAGAAGAATACAAAAAAAAAACAAAAGTGTCCTTTTCATTTTCTCTTTTACAGTTCCATTTTTCCTTCAAATTTCAAAATTAAATTCAATTAAGTTTCTTTTTTAGAGATTTAAATATTTAAGTGTGTTCAAGCTTTTTTTTGGCTGTTATTGAAAAAATTTAAGGAATAAAATATTATTTAAATGTTTATATATTAGAATTTCCAAAAAGATAACCGTCAGATTTTTAACACTTTTCTCAAAATGTTTAAAAAAAATCCTTCTATTATAAAGGACATAATATTTTTTTTTTTTTTTTTTGAATAATTGAAGTGACTTCTCTTTTTTAAATTAATTTTCATCTTTTTAGCATAAGCTATACTTAAAAAAAAACGAACCAAAAATGAAGTAAGAGTTATAATTAATGGAATGTAGAAATGATAAAAAAAATATTTTGCCATAAGGAACCCTTTAAAAGAACACAGGAAGTATAATGTTTTTATTTTATTCTAATTTTTGTCACTTATTTTTCTGCGCTCCTTTGCGCTTTATATCAATTTAAACATTTTTTTTTATCTTACCATAATATTTTACAAAGTTAAAGAAAGTGTAAAGGCGTTATTATTTGTGATTCAATTCAGAAACCTTTCTTCGTGAATATTTTTTTACAAATTATGCTTCAAGTTATTGTCTGTCTACACTCATCCTTCCATTTGAACGAAACCTTTCGATTACTATAAGTTTAAGTGTTTGGATAATAAGCTTTTGTTCCACGGGAAAATAAAGCAAGAAGGAAGCACTGTGAGGTACTTGTTAAAGGAACAGCTTTAGCGTAGCTGTCAACAACATACTCAACAAAGTGAGGGCAGCTTTTGGGAAACTGTACCCAATACGAAGAAACACCCAGACCTCTAAGAACACATAGCTATGAATCTTGAATACTTGTGAAAAAACGTGCTTGGGTACAGCCAAACATACTATAAAAACAGTTATTCATTTATAAACATCTACGCATCAAATGCAAAATATTCCAGCCTACCAGAGTAAGCAAAGAAGATTTATGTAGAATTACAGGAGAAATACCCATACCGAGGCAGCAATTAAAGAAAAAATTGGAGATGATTAGGCCATACTCTAAGAAAAAAATCATAGCATTCAAAAAGTCCCATTCAAAATGTCCCTTCAAAAGGAACCCCCAAAAAAGGAAAAAACGCGGGTGTCCAAATAATACCTCAAGATCCAAAATACTAAATAAAATTAACCAATGCAATCTCACACGGCAGAATGTAACAGCACGAGATAGATATAGAAGCTCTTTTCCCCTCGCGCAGTGCATGGAAAATAAATATGCCTTAGCACATTTAGAAATAGCCAATGTCCGGGCTACAAATAGTCATTGAACAGTTCAAAAAACTAGATAACTAAGATTAACTTTAATTGGGATACAAACCTGGGTTCCTCGAATGAAAGATTGTCACAAACAGCACGTCTAATTTATAAAATACACTGTACCTCCTCGTTTCCACGGCTTCAATTTACACAGTGTGTTTTGTAAGTTTTGATCGTGTCGTATAAATGACGGGATAACTGTATTCATTATTTTCCACCTAATTTTCACAATGACGAGTTACAGTATATTTACAGTCAAAATTTTATTTAATTTTTCATCATATCCTTTCTAAGGATTCTTGACACTTTTAAATTTTGTTAAAAGAATTGCTTTCAGTTTATTTTTTAACACTTTTCTGTTTTGTTTTATTGTGTGGTAGTTAGTGATGAGGACGACATGTATATTATATACACAATACTTTTAAGATAATTTATATTTTGTTCGGGAAACGTTTTTCCATTTTAAAAATGGAAAATTTCTTAAAAATTAAATAAAACAAATAAAAAAAAGAATATGGTATTTTTTATTTTCAAAATATTTGATTATCATGCGTGGGAATTTGTTTGTGCTTTTCGTGGAAAACCTTTAAAAATTTTGGTTTTAATGTAGGAAGACAAATATCAAATCATTAATTATCGCCTAACAAACTTTATTTAATTAAGTATAATCAAAATTTTTTTAAGGTGTACTGAGGAATATAATTTGATCTAAAGTAATAAAAAGGAAAGTAATTAAAAAACTAAAAGGAGTAGGTATCGTAATTAGTCAAGGAATGAATAGTAAAAATCCGAGGCATAGTTAACCAAACTTGAAGGAAATGATTTAATTAACTTATCCTCAAAATCAAACGGTAAATTTATGTCTCAGGAGTCACTACCAAGTTTATACCTTTATACCATATGTTTTCTAAGCTACAATTTGTTACAAGCTTAAATTTAAATATTTGAATCATTATTAGAATTAATTTTGTAATATATTTATAATTATTTCATGTTTAAATGAATACATTATCTTCGTTTATCCTCATAAGCATTTACCGTTAGAAGAGGTTTAATTAAGTTCATCCTAGTATTGAATGCATGTAGTTCTTATTAGAGAAATGAAAACTTTGAAACTAAGAGATAAAAATTATTAATTTTAAGAATGGAAGAAAAAAAAAAACTCAGTTGGTCCCAATATTTCAGACTTTTAACTTTTAACTTATCCGATCTTTCGGGACCATCGAATTTGGTTTCAAAAGGGATTAGATATTAACGTCTCATACATCCCAAAGAAACTCCGAAGGTTTTGGAAGATTTTACAATTACTTTCTCCAAAAAAAAAGAATTTAACTTAGTATGCACCTAGTGAGTCAACTTTCCTAAATCGGACTAGAGAATCCTCATTGAGTATAAACCAATGAGTCATTTTAAGAGATTTTTACATTAAAATTTGAAAACTAAGAAAATTTATAAAACAATTCTTAATTATTTAAAAAAATTATTCAATTTATTACACTTATTAAAATATTTAGAAACCCTTTGGTTTTTAATTAAAATATTTATGAATAAAAAAAAAAATCCTCCTATAAATATGCAACGGTTTTATAAAACTTATTTCTTAATTTTTTTTCAATTGTAACAAAAAAACTATTTAAAAATAATTTTTAAAAGCTAATTCTACTAGATTAGCTGAAGTTATTTAAATATATATATATAAACTTGAAATAATATTAATGGTAAAAGTTTTGGCATTGAAACAATTTTCTCTAGAGATTATAAAAATTTTTAATCCATTTAATATTTTTTTTTTTTTTGAAGTTGATAATTTTATTCTAAAATAAAAGTTTTATTTAGTTTGAATATTATTTTATTTAATTAAAATGTATTTTAACTAGAGGTTTATAATTTGTCCAACTGTTATATTTTTTACTTTGTCATGTTTAACCAAATTTTATGAACTATTCAAATGGGGGCTTATCTATAATTAAAGAATTACCTTAAGCGGTAACACTAAAGGATTACTTCTTTTTTTTGCAAAAAGTTCTTAAAAAACACTAATAAAAGGGTCAACCCATGAGAGCACTGTAATCTTAAGTGCTGTAATGAATTAGGTGCCCCTTTTGCTATAGTACGCGATTGAACCTTTGTTTTTTATGATAGACAAATAATTGACTTCCAAATAGGACTACCATTTACTTCCATATGCTAGTAATCATTTAACGTTTAGATAATTGACTCCCATCAAGACTATTATTCACAGTTGTTGACTAAGCATTTACCGTTAGATTATATTAGAATGCGTTCAGAATTAAATTTTATTAACCCTTCAATAAGAATTATTATTGACCTTGAAGGTATGGCTAAGAGTATTGTTTCCGTTGATTATAATTAACTTCTGATGGCTAAGGATTTGCCGTTAGATTTAATTCCATTAGATTTCTACTAGAATTAAGATTTACTAAACCTTCAATAAGACTTATTATTAACTTAGAACATTTGCATTATACTTTGGTTTAGAGTATCAATTTCGTTGACTTTCAACTATAAATTATAAACAGTAGCTACGGTTACTATGGTAACGTCAAATTAATATTTGTTTAACGTAAAACATTATACAATTTTTTTTTATGATATAATAAATGAAACAACCACCATTAAATTAGTCAGATAAGAATTAAATTTGAGGTTGCAACACCATAAACAGAATTTAAAAAAAAAAAAAAACAAAATAACAAAAAAATTTTTGAAATAGTTAAAAGCTTTTTGTAATTCTAACACATATAAATAGATAGGTATGCATCCGTTTTTCTAAAGAACTAAAAAGATTTTTTTTGAAATTATTCAATTTTTTTATTCGTGTTTCTTTATTTTGAAATCCTTCTGTTGTTTTTATGTTTTTGTTATTTTTGTTTTATAATTTTGGTTTTTGGTCTTATGCCAAGAAAATTTTCAAAATAAAAAGTTTCAAAAAAAAAAATAATAATAATTTTGTAATAAATTTTAATAGAGTAAAGTTTTATTTCCTTATTAAATCTTTTACTAATAAATTATAACCATTAAAACAACAACAAAAAAAACAACAACACATTTAAATCCTTTCGGTTTTTTTCTTATATCTTTTCGTTTTAATTTTATTTAAAATTGTATTTTGAGAAAATATATAATTTTTGATTTAAAATATATTTTATTTTCATTTAATAATTCTTAAAAAATTGTTATTAATTTTACCACAACCGAACCATTATCCTTGATTCAAAATTCTATTTTTAGGATCTGTATCCTATGTCCTGCCAAGCCACAATAAATTACAATTTGCATCTAAATATTTGAATCATAATTAGAAATAATTTAATTGAAATATATTGATAATTCTTTGATTATTTAATTAGATTATCTTCTCTTGTCTTCATGAGGATTTACCGTTATAAGAGTTTAAAATTAGTTTATCTCATTATATAGTCCACATTTTCCCTAGGGAAATGAAAATTTTTAAACTTAGGCTTGAAAATCATCAATATCAAATATAGAAAGAAAAAATGGAACACAATTTGTCCAACTATTTGAAGTTTTTAGTTGATCCGATGCTTCAAAATTTCAACGAGTGAAAAATATTCTAACATCTTCACGAAGAACCGTGGAAACATTAAAAGTTATAAGTTAAATAGACTAGGACATTGTGATGTAGCATTTCCAAAACTTTATTGCACATTTTAAAGTATTAGTTTAGTTTAATATTCTTAATTATTTGGAATATAAAGGAAAAGATTATCTTCTTTTATTACTCATGGGGATTTACCGTTATAAAAGTTGAAACTTAGTTTATCTAATTATTAAGTGCACATATTCTCTAAAGAATCGAAAATTTTGAAACTTGGACTTGAAAATAATTAATCTTAATTATGGAGGACAAAATGCAATTCAATTCCATCCTGTATCGGATATAACTAAGCTTCAACTGATGCGATGCTTTAAAATTTCAACAAAAAAAAACTGACTTCATAATATTCTAATAACTAATATAAAAACCCATGGAAACCTTAAAAGTTAAAATTAAATTAAACAAATGTCAAAGAAAAGGACATTACAACGGAGTTTTTCCAATACTTTATTACAAAATTTTTTTAAAGTTGCATTTTAAGGAATAAATGAAATGAAACAGGATAACTTTTAGTCCATTTTAAATCAGCTTAGACTATCAGACTATTAAATTATCTTTAAAAAAAAAAAAAAATTACATAATAATGTATATATGTGCTTATAATTTTATATACATACATTTAATAAATTTCAAAAAAAAAATGAATTACACGAAAATGAAAATATTGTTTTTGTATACTTGTTTTATTTTATAATAACTGTAATATCCTTCATTCGTTATATTTCTTTATTTTTTTCTATTAATAGTGTCTCGTTACATAAATATATTCGTATTGTTTAATAGTCAAGTGTGTGTGAATACAGAGTGCCTAAGTAAGGGAGTTCGACACCTAAGTAGATAACTAGGGTGGTTTATTAGAAGGTCTACGATAATGGAAAATAATTGATGGTAAAGGAGAGTGTATCTTCAACCACCTTCGAAACATTGGAATTCAGATTTTCCCATTCTGTTTAAACGACATAAGGTCTAATTGTTGCTTACAAAGTTATAGGGAATATTTCCTCTGGAAAAAAGTTGAAGCCGCATTTGATCTGAATTCTGATGTCATCGATAAGATTCAGACCATCCTCTGTTAGATTGCTTTCCAGTTGTTACACAAACCCTCAAATCTACCGCTAAAGTAATAAACCTTATTCTTAGGGCACCCTGTTAATATATAGAGAAAATTGTAGAATTCTAATTAAAAACCTGTTCTGATATCTTCGGTAGGACTTGCTTAAGAGATATACACTCAGACCATCCACTGTTAGATTACTTTCCAGTTGTTACAGAAACCCTGAAATCATTCCCTGAAGTAAAAAATCTTTTTCTAAGGACACCCTGTATATGCATAGAGGAAAAAGTCAAAATCACACTTTAAAGCTGATCTTATACCTTCGATACGACTTTCTCAAGAGACAGACTTACAGACTATCCTCTGTTAGAACCAACCTCTGTCAAGCTCCAAAATCATTCTTTGAAGTAATGAACCTTATTCCCAAGACACCCAGTACATACATAAAGATATTAAATTTTATTTTTGTATAGTTTTATCATTATATATAAAAAACCATTAAGAGTAAAATATCACCCGCCGTTTGGCAACAATAATATATATTTTTTTTGGTAGTTGTTAGGTTATAACTATTAAAAAATATGCAACATATTTTTTGACTTTATTCCATTGGCATTTTTGGTAGCTGTTTTTATCTTGTGTTTTTGCTTTTGTTGGTTTTTTTCCCAAAAAAAAATCCCCCATTCCTATTAATCTAATATATTAGTTTTTGGGGCTAGTTTTAACATTACTTTGTTCGCTATTTTGGTAATACAGTTATACACATACACATAAGTGTATGGTACAATGTATGTATACAATTTATACAAATTATAATTCACTTAAATTGAAAGACTATGAACGCAAAAGAGGGTTAAGGGGCAGGGGGAATAAATATAATTTATATATATGTATGTACATAATGTAAAAAGGACTTAATTCTACTAACATGATACTTATTTTATAGTTGATTTTGTTTTTTTTAGTTTTTGCCTTTTGTTTTTCGTCCTTTCGAATTCGATTTCGATGGTTCGGTTTTATCAGTTACACAGAGAGGCAAGTATTTGGTTGGTTGTTTGTTTGTGTTGATGTTGTTGTTGGATTTCTTTTTTTTTTTTCCTTTTTAAAATAATTTTTCCTTTTTTTTTTTTAATTGGTAATATATGTTTGATAATTTAGCCAAATATACTTTAGGGTATTTTTACCCATTTGGTAAAAAAAAAATTTGGGAGAAAGGAAAAAAAAAAAAAATAATTGTACCAGAAGAAACACAATAATTAAATTGTGTTGGATGGTGGATTAAAATTTTATAGATTTATGTGTATATGAGTATTAAATTGTTTTACATATATGGATAATATCCTGTTTATTTTTCTATTTTTTAGTATGTAGTAATATTTAGTAATTTGTAATAAATTAAAGATTGTATGCAAGTGATATTTTGTTTATTTTTATTGTTTTTTTTTTTTTTTTTTGTAAGATAATATGTATTTAAAGATATATTTTATAGTTTTTTATAATGACTAATAAATTAAATTTTTATGCATCTGTGCATTTCACTTAAATTATATTAAGTGTTTTTATCCCCAAAAAAAAAAAAAGGACGAAATAAAAAGATTTTAAAATTAGTGTCTAAGGTGGGTGTCTATAGTTACAACTCAAATTAATAATAATGTGTATAGACTTTCGGTAAGTATAAGTATATAATTTTGTAATAAATTAGTAAATTGTATTTATCTTATCCTTTAATTTAAGTACCGTAAGCAAAATATATTTTATAGAAAAAAAAAAGGACACGATGTGAATTGGAACTGTGTTCAATGAAATGCTGTATATTTAATGTATATATAATTATATAAGAAAATTTGTGGATTAAATAAAATTAGTAACATTAGTTAATTCAAGGATAATCCGTTTATATATTAAAGTGGAAATTTTTAAGGTTGAATGGAAATTAGAGGATGCTACGATTCTATTAATATATGAAAATAATTAATTTAGTATTTGAATGTAATTAATTTAAGAATTTTAAGTGACTGCCATGGACCTGGAAAAATTTTATAATTAATGGTTCACACAAAAATTGCAATGTAGTTTAGGTACAATTTAACGCTAAAACATAATAGAAATTTTACGTACCTACCGTAGAATTCAGAGTCTTTTGAATTTTTTGTTGGGAAATAATGATTCTTTAAGGTTTTACAATTTTAATTCAAAGATTTTAAAATGCCTATTTTTAAGTTCAGCTATGATTTTTTTGTAACAAGTAAATCTGACGAATTTTGCGCACTGTATATGTAATATTGAAAAATAATTGGGAGCTTTTGGTTTTAATTGCCACTTAAAAAGTTGCACCAAGTATTTGATAGATTTTTATCCTTTACAAAATTTATGTTCAATCGGTAAATCCATTTTGGCATTGCAACTTTACGATTGTGGGAGGTTCACTTGGTTCTCTTGGTCAGCTAGTTGACTTAAAACCAAACATTTGATGTCGTTGCAGTAAATTTGCGTAACTACTGTACAATTTTGATTCTTTTGAACTTTTTGAACGAAATTATGATCCGAAGAGGTTGCATAATTTGAATTTAAAGATTTTAAATGTTTTGTGGTTAAGTCCAGATAGAATTTTTAATTTCAAAAAAATTTGATGAATTTTGTGCACTGTAATTAATAAACTAATGTTTTTGAAGCCGATCGGGACATCTAAATCTTGCATGCAATAGATATCCGTAGATCACAAAACATTTTATTCAATCAGTTAATCCATTTTGATATGAAAGCCTTTTCATTTAATAGTTCTGCTGACTAAACGTATGGAATTACCGACTTAAAATTAGAGGTATAATGTCTTTGGCGAATATTTACGTTAAGTATCGTACAATTCTAATTTTTTTGAATATCCTAAGGAAATAACGATTAGAAAGGATTACACAATATCAATTTAAAACACCTTCAAAGTGTCTCTTTTTAAGTCTAACTATAATATTAGGTACAAGAAAAATCTGAAGACTTTGCGCACCTATGTTTTTGACTTTATTTTAGAAAGCTTCATTATGCCTTCGGTTTGAAGTTCGTTAATCACAAAACTTATATTTTCATTACGGAAACTTTAGGATTTTGAGGATCTCATGGTTAAACGGATCGACTGACTGACTTAGAAATAGAGATTTCAAGTCTATAGCGCACTTTTTTCCAAAATATTTCATTATCAAAATACAAATGAAATGCCTAGAGTTTTCATGAACCCCATCTAACCCCATATGCAAAAAACTAATAGTAATTTATTACTTAAATAACTAAATCAATTAAATAAAGTGTTCAATATTTTCAAAAAGTTTAAAGAATTAAAATCCGTAATTTAATAATTACAAAAAAACAATTAAAAAAAAAAAAAAAATAATAATAAAGAAATTTTGCAATAAATAGTAAAACTTCTTTTCCCTCAAAAGTTAAAAACAAATTTTTAAAATTTTTTTATTAAATGTCCTTTTATTTTCATTTCATTTTTCTTTTATGTTAAAAATAAAATAAAAACGAGGAAGAGTGTAGTAGGGTAGACTGTGTCAACTCTGGGATACCCGTATGACCGTTATATAAACATTATATCATTATTATTATAAACATTAATTACTTTTGGCAAAATTTCAAACATACCAGCTTTATTAGGCGTACTGTAATGCTCATATAAAAGAAGGAGTTGTATGGCAACTACTCGAACCCTCTGCAGTAGACCAACCAAATTTTGCAATAACTTTGGCCATAAAACTAAACTACTTTTGCCAAAATTTCAGACACGTAACTGTAATAGGTACAGAGGAAAACCTATATAAAAAAAGAAGTTGTATGGCAGCCACCCGAACCCATGGACCAAAATGGCTGGATTTAAATAGTGATGACGGCTATTGCAAAAAACGAATTTGCGAAAATTTCAAGATCCTAGCTATTTTAGTTTTTGTGTGGTGACGGATGGAAGGGACAGACGGACAGACGGACGGACGGACATACATAACTAAATCGATTTATATTTCGATTCTGATCCGATCCATACACTTGAGTCTATATCTACCACCCCTTCTTCTCTTCGTCGCAAACGTAATGGCAAATTTATTATACCCTTTGACTATATAGTCATACGGGTATAAGAAGAGGAGGGGCGGGGGAAAAATTTTTTTTAAATATTACAGGAAAAATTAACAAAGAAACAAACAAAAAAAACAAAAAAAAAGAAATGAGAACAAAACAATTTTTCAAAAGCAACACAATAACAAACAGAAGAAGCAGTAGCTCAAGAAAATAGATAGAAATAAGGATAATAACAACAACAACTAAATACAGTATTTTGTTTGAAATTTGAAATACAAAAAAAACAAAAAACAAGAACAATGAAAAGAAGAATAAAAAAAAAAAACAAGACAAGAAAAATAACTTCCAACATAAATGAAATTAGGTGGAAATTGCTTCTAACAAAAAAAAAAAAAGAGAAAGGAAGAAAAAAAAAAAAGTTTTTTTTGCACAGCAAGGATTCGAAATGAAATTGTTTTTTGTGCTTTCGTTTCCGATAGAATGAGAATAGAATGGAATCGAGTGATTAAGTACGTTTTGTATTTTAATTTTTTTTTTTTTTTTTTTTTCAAAATGTTTGAAGACATATTTATTATAAATACAAAGCCTTCTCTGACTGTTAAACTTCGGTATTAATTTTTTTTTAAAAAAAAAAAAGTTAGACATAGTCTTAGAAAAGGGTGAATGTAAATGAAATATTAAAAAGGACACACGGTAAAAAAAAAACAAAATAACTTCTTTGTCCTTTTTTGTGACTTTTTATTTGTTTTGTTTTTTTCTTATTATTTTTTTTGCTATATTTACAGTTAAAATTCTCCCTTTTTTACTTGCGATAATAAAAACAAAAAAAATTTTTAAATAAAAGTAATTTTTGCAAGTAATTTACTCCTTCCACAAATCAATTTTTTTTTTTTTTTAGTGCTGCTCTTAGTAGTGTTAGTAATAAAGATGGTTGAGTTCAGTTGAGTTCGGTTGGGTTTTGGTTGTCATGATGGTAAATGGTAAATAAATGAATGTTTGTGTGTTATTATCTGTTTCTGTTACTTTTTGGTTTGGTTTTTTTTGGGGAATTGGTACGAAACCATTTTTCTGGTTATTTTTGTTTTTTTTGGAAATATTTTTCTGCAATTGTTTTTAATATGTCTACAAAATAATTATTTGTAAAAGTTTTTATGGTTTTTTAATAAATTTTTAAAATAAAATTTTAAAATTTTAGAATGTGGTTATCCACAAATTAAAGTTAAGAACAGATATTCATAATTAAAGAGTATTCAGAATTTAATTAAACATTTATTTTGTCCAAGGTAAAGTTATTCGATTAGGGAAACATATTCCATCCGATTGGTTTTCTAAAGCTGATAATTAACATACTTCATCTGAATACCCTCACAAATTCCTATGTGATCCTTTTTTATCCATATGATCCGCCCTTCCAATTCCTGAAGTTTCCTTCCCCAGTTCTAATCAAGCTGAAAGCCACACACTACTCAAAGGAACCGCATACAAATCAACAGGTGACTTTCATATTATTATTATAATTTTAACTTCTATTAGCGGGAAAACGATCCTCTTCTCATCATCTATAACAGTGATATTACTTCTGTGATAACGAATTAATTAAACAGTGACAATGGATTAAAAATAAAAATTTTTGGGATTAGAAAAGTTTAAATGCAGCTTCATCTAATTAATTCACCGGTTGATTAATGATATTTCCGCATATCGTCTATTCTATTAAGTTTATATCCAAAACTTTGTAAAAAAGATGACCCCACAAAGCAACCCTTTCTTAATTGAATAAAATAACAGAGGGTGGATGTAACAAAATCTAATTAACCAAAAACACTAATTATATTTTTTATACATTAGACCAGTAAGTATCGCAGTTATATTCGTAATTAGATAAATTTTATAAAAAGTCGAAAATATCATCACAAAGGTTTCCACAGAACAGCAACTTTTGATGAAAGAATCTTGTAAAAATTCAATTAATTCAATTCCATAGCAACGGTATCTACGGTTTTAAAATATTGCATCGGAAATAAGTTTACAAATTTGATTTTGTTCATTCTTAGAAAGAAAAATAAATATGGGGATGTACCGTTAGAAGTCTTCAAGATATGCTTTTACTGTTATTAAGTGCACATATTTCCCTAAAGAACAGAAAATTTAACAAATTAGAGATAAAACTTATGAATCTCAAATTTTGAAGATAAAATGAAAGGCAATTTGTACCTGACCCGAGAATTTTAACACTCAACAGATCAGATGCTTCGGAATAGACAACACGCCAAAATATTAATGATGATAACATCTTATTATCAAAGAAATCTTAGGATATGAGTAAGCCATTAAAAATTTTACAATGTCGTATTTTTGAGTATAATATCGTAATTTAAAATTATGAGGCATATAACCAAGAATTTACTACACACTCTTCATTCAAAACTGATAATATATATTGAAATATTTTCAATACTCTCGAGAAAGACTCCTTTGAGTAGTGTGTGGCTTTAGATAGAATCAATAGCGGGGTTTTACATAATTCCTCCGGAAAAATTTTTAGTTACAAACAAAACACTTTCCTCAATAAGAGCTTAACATATGGAAAAAAATATTACCAAGAATTTTACAATAGAACCAAATGGTTCTTACGAATATTCAAAGCTTCTACTTTTATGCAATACTTATATGTTTATCAATGATTATACTTATCAAATATAAATCAAATACAGACTAAAATTCTAATGAAAAAAATATGTATAGATTATATGTTCAATAAAATGATTATAAAATCCTTTTTGTTCTAAGAAGAATCTTTAGATACATAATAAAATTTCTCTGTTATTATTTCAATACATTTTGTAATTTTCCATTGAACAATTTTCCAATTTCTGAATTATTTATTCACTTATGAATGATTATAATAACAAACAAAAAATTTCAAAAGATATAATCAAGAATATTCTTTTTTATATATGTACATCGATTATAAAATTGATTATGTATCTTAAGATTCAATTCGCTTATTTTTATTATTTAAAATTTCATCTACAGGAAACAGGATATTTCACATAAAATTTTCAGGTCTTTATTAAAAAGTGGCTCCCAATAAAAGAGGTACAGAGATGTTCTGTGAGATATGTTATGGCTACAACTAAATAGTTGATTTAGATGGGATGAATAGTTGATGCCCTTTGCCTCTTAAGCGATTTGAAAGGAGCAAATGAAGTAAATAACCAGAGACAGTGCTTTCACTCAAATTTGAGGTTATATTACCAGAAATTTATAAAATTAATTTTTAATGACTGACTATGCCTCGAAAACTTTCGTTTCAAAGATAACAGTTTAGAAAATAACAATACCTATCAACCATCTAGCTTGGTATTAATCGTTTACAATGAATAGATGCAAGGAATAGTTGATGCCCATTGGTTTTTAAGGAATTTGAATGGAGAAAATAAAGAAAAAACCTGAAAACATGCTTAGACGCAAATTTGAGACTATGCTACCACAGATTTTTAAAAATTATATTTACATGCAGACTTTCCCTCAAAGAGTTTTTCTTTAAGGACAACAGTTTAAGGAATACATTTTTATGCAAGTGAACGAACCTAATACGAATCTAGTTTAAGGTCAATCGTTCAAAATGAATGCAACAGATATGACAACCGAATGCCCAAAAAAAATGTTAATAATTTATATTGACGAAGCCCACAAATGAACCAGAATGAAATTTGACCTATTTCTGGCTAGTTTAAATTAACGGAACCGGATAATGAATCAGAATACATTTTATACTTATCTCAGCCTTCTCAGATCAATAGAGTATATATTTGAATACCTCTCATTTCTTCAAAGAAATAGTAAAACAAATAATCCAATATATGTAAAAAAAACTTCGACCGTCGCTACTTTTGAGGATAGGTTTGACTACTAATAGATATATAAACCCTTGCGCATTCTTCAAAAAAAGAGGAAGTGGAAAGGAAAGGGAAGTGACGATCTACCAATCTCAGATCAGCAGAATATATATTTGATTGTCTCCTACCGTTTTGAAGTAATATTTGAACCAATAGTCAAAATGGTCAAAGCTTACAATCCTTCTTGTGTTTGATGTCTAGGATACTCCCCACTGACTCCATATGCATCCATTTTAGGAAAATATATGAATGGTCTAAAGGGAAGGGTAATGAGCATCCCGTGACTATGTGATAATAATGGGATAACAAATTAATACATATTACTGTAGTTTGTATTTACTGTACGTTAAATAGTCTCCCATACTCTAGATTAAATTTTAATAAGATTTTTATTGTTTTAATCATTTAATTCTCCGCCTTTTAATCTTCTGTTACTGATAGGTAATTGTGAAACTATGATTTGTCTGCCTTTTACTGCGTAAAAATAAAAAAAACAATCTTCGGCTAAAATCTCAATAAAAACATCAGTTAAATCTTTTACTTCATTAGTTTTTATGAAACCCTGAATAAGTTCTGAAGAAATTTCAACCCCTTTTTTATTTTGGGAAAAATTATTCTGTTGCTACAAAACTTATTGAACTTTTTAAATATACTTTTCTTCTTAATGTTTCTTTTTTTTTTATTATCCTTGTATATTTTTTTTCTGATATCCTTAATATACATACAACCAATATATATATATATATGAAAATCTTACGCTCTATTGCAATATTTAAAAATAGAAAATTACCTTTGGCGACATAAATCCTATTTTATATCCTAGAAAATAAGAAATATCACCACACTTTAAAAAAAAAAATAAGGATGTTCAACACAATATATATATATATATATATACGTATATATTTTCACAAAAAAAAAACAATTTAAAGGATAATAATATTTTTGAATATATAGTTAATAGAAAATGGAAAAAGTTAAACCAAACGTAAATTGGAAAAATCAATAATATAAATTTGCGTGTTAAATTCAAATAAAAAATCGTTTTAAATTTCTAAGAATTCATATTTATTTTTTTTTTTATAAACATAAATAACTGTACATAATAATAATAAATTCAGATAATAATTTTCAGGATTAAGTTTATATATCTAATACAGTTATTTATTTGATATTTTATATTAACTGACTAAAAATTTTGAAGCTGTTCTAGTTCTAAACATTTTCCAGGCCTTGTTTCCATTTTAGAAATTAGTCCAGTATGGACTTGGATTTTTTTTTTCGTCCTTCGAGAGTTGATGAAAAGCATCGAAAGCCACCGAGAACCTAAAATCTTGAAGCGCTTTTAGCTTTTTAATTCTTCCAGGCTTTGTTTCCATTTTAGAATTAGTCCCATGTGGACGCGGTTGTTTTTTTTTCCTTTTTTGAGGCTTGAGGCTTGAAAAGCATCGAAAACCACCCACAATCAACTCAACTACCCATTTTTTTTAATTAAAACTTGGAATGAACTTTTAATACATATGTATTGTTTGGTATTTGGGTTTTGTATTGCGAAAGGAAATTAGGAATTTAGTTGGAAAACGGGAAACATTTTGAAGGATTTTCTTGTAAAGTACTAGGATAATGAAGTTTTAAATATTATTTAGATTCTGATGGCGCATTTCAATATTAAAAGCTAAATGAAGCTTCTTAATGTTCCACAGATCCAAGCCTTTAACAGAAATATAGTTTGATTCAATTCTATTGATAGAATTTAAAATTCATTGGATTTATAGTTTATCTTACTGAAAAAAAATCTGAAAATCACCTAATTCGAATTCTAACAGATTTAATTTTATTATTTATTCTGATGCCTACATGTACTATCAGCTATTAGGTGTTCTAGATATTTCGATACCTTAACAAAATAGGTGAATTCCGAAGTTTTCCCAAGAGGGGGAAGCACTTTTAGACCACTGCATGCATAGACCAAATATTGCCTCAAAACTGTATAAATCACTGGTTATATCATAAAATTTGGTTTAAAGCGGGTTTTGGTGTGTTAAAATCGCACAGCTCCAATAGGTGGCTTTGGAAGCTTTCCATGCCCCTCGTAACAAAAAAAAAATAAATAATTATTAAAGCCATTAGTTAAAAATCATAATGAGTCGAAACTATCTGTTAAATCAAACATATCATTGTCATCAATTAATGGGTTTGTGTGTTAAGCGTTATTTACTCCCATTATCCTGTAATATTAAGAGATATTTATATTTAAACCGTTTTTTAAAAATCCCTCCGGAAATTATTAGCGGAAAATTAATTATGAAGTCAAAAATACACAAAAACATATCTAAATACCAAATCGTAGATATATTTTATGATGTAAGTACTAAAATCTTTTGATTCTGAAGAAATAGTATAGGGTCGACCAATATTTAATTTTTACCCATATAAACTATTTTTAGAAAAATTTTTACAGAATAGAGATTGAAAGGATCAAGATGTATATCAAAAGCCATATACCCAATGTGTTATAAAAAACAAGAGATATCTTAGTTAAAAGTATTTTGATATCTACCAGGCTCCTTTCCCTTGTCTTCAACTGTGTTCTCATCTCTACTCTAGCTTTAAAAAAGGATTTTATAAAAACAAAAATGCATGAATGTTTACTTAGGAGAGTCTAGTAAAATCTATTGCAAAGTATAGTCAAAGATATTCAAGATAGTTTGAAATAAAATCCTCTAAAAGGAAGAGGACATCTTCAGTACTTCAGTTGTCTTATTAAAAATTTTTCATTTTTAATTAATTTTAATTATTTTTTAAGTAAAAATTTTGCAAAACTCTTTTTATTAAATAAAAAAAAAAAAAAACATTTTTTAAAATTTATAATTGTTTTTTAATTTATTAAAAAAAAAAAATCCATTTAAAAAAATAATTAAAAATATTTTTAAAAAATCAAAAAATTTTTGCAAAAAACTTCAAAAGAAATCAAAACATAGCGCTTAAGATATTTTTTAGTGACAAGTATTCAAAAGTGTTGTAATCATTTTTTTTTTCTCTTTCTTTTTTTTTCAATTTTTTTTTTCTATTTTTATTTTATTTTGTTTGTTCAAATTTTTGAAAGGATAATTTTTAAAAGATTTGTTATTCCATATTTCTTTTTTGTTTTTTTTCTTTTGTTTATTAGAGCAGAAATTGTTAAAGAGTCAAAAAGGACGAAAATAATAAAATAAAAAAAAAACACACACAAAAAAATAACAAAAATTCAGACAAATAACTGTTTATACCCGTATGACTATATAGTCAAAGGGTATAATAAATTTGCTATTACGTTTGTGACGCAGAGAAGGAGGGGGAGTAGATATAGACCCAAGTGTATGGATCGGATCAGAAAAATAAATTGATTTAGCTATGTATGTCCGTCCGTCCGTCATCACGATAACTCAAAATGTAAAGAAGCTAGGATTATGAAATTTTCACAAATTCGTTTTTATGCAAAAACCGGAATCGCTATTTAAATCCAACCTTTTTGGTCAACGGGTTCCAGTACCTGCCATACAACTTCTAATTTTATATGAGCATTACTCTATGGAAGCTGCGTGTCTGAAATTTTGCCAAAAGTATTTTAGTATAATGTCCCAAGTTACTGCGAAATTTGGTTGGTCTAATGCAGAGGGTTCGAGTAGCTGCCATACAACTCCTTCTTTTATATGAGCTTTACACTACACCTGATAAAGCTAGGTGTCTGAAAATTTGCAAAAAACAGTTTAGTGTAATGGCCAAAGTTACTGCAAAAATTTGGTTGGTCTACTGCTGAGGGTTCGAGTAGCTGCCATACAACCGGATGATATAATGTATATGTTACGGTCATACGGGTATCCCAGAGTTGACACAGTCTACTCTACTACACTCTTCCTCGTTTTTTCTTGTTTTTTAGAATTTTTAGAAGAAAAAAAATATCAAAAATATAAAAACTGACAAAAACCTTGTGGAATTGTGGTGTTTTTATCGTCTCATTTTGACTTTTAAAATTTCTAAGGATATACCGTTATTTTTGAAGAATATTAAGAATCAAAATTTTTTTTTTTTTTTTAAATAATTTAAAATAATGAAAAAAATATTCTGATTATTACAGAAAATAATATTTTGGTCTTTTTTTTAAAAATAAAAAAAAAAAGTAAAAAAAAAATCCAAATAAAATTACCGTCATTTCCCATCTCTGCATATGCAAATTAAAAAGAAAAACGACTAACTGAAAACAAACTGAAAACGGGGAAAATCAAAAAGAAAATTATTTGAAGTGACATAGAAAACAAATAAAAATCCAAGTTTTTCCTTCTTGTTTCAAAGAATTTTAAACAATGAAGGCAACAACGATGATAAGGAAAATGTTAGCTGTTAAATATAAAGAGTATGACAACAGTAACGAAGACAGTGTATCAGTGTAGCTAGTGACAATGTCTGTATATAACACGGAAATCATGGTTGGGGTCATACAACCCATATACTATCGCATACAATCCAATCACTCCTAACACCCCACCACCATTTCGGTATCAATGAAGCGCACAATAAAAACGAAAATATTGTATAGTGGGTGGATGTAGCGAGGGTAGCAAGCAATGAAGGAAAAATTGCATGGAAATAGAACGAATAAAAATGAAAAGAAGTGAAATTAAAATGTAGAAAATCAAAAGAAGGAAAAAATTAGAAAAAATAAAAAGGCAGACTTATAATGATATAAGAGAATGAAACAGGATATATGTATTATATTATATTGTGTATATATATGTAGGTGTATAGATGTGAATAAAAATAAAAAAAGCGTTTTTAACTTTTCTATAGTTGGTGTCATTCGTTCGCATTTAGCAAAAAATTAGAATATTAAGAATTCAAAATGGTATAAGAATTTGAATTCAGAGAACAATGCATAGTATATGATATCATTTAAAAAATGGAAAATTTTTCCAACATTTTCAATTTTTTTTTCACCAATTGAATTTTTTTCTGCTGGTTTTTTTTTTGGGAAATTTTTCTTATCCTTTGGATTTGTTATTCCTTGTTTTAATATATATTTTGCATCCTGTGGACGTTAAATGAGGTATTGAAATTATAAAACTGTTTAGTATGGAAGATATTGAGGTCTTTAGAAGTATTAAAATGTTTTATTTCTATTCTTCCTAGGCCTCGACCAGGATGACGTCGAGTGGGATATTTAAATATTTACAGAAGACACACAATTTTCTACTAGGACTGATCCCTCCGTCACCTTGCCCTGATAAAAACTTTCCGCAAAAATGTCGCTTCTGGCCCTTTGCATAGCCTAGACTTAAGGTTTGCTAAGTCTTAACCTATTTGCTATGAAAGAACTTTAAAGAAACAGACAGACACAACAGGAATGGCTTTATATAAAGTCTACTTATCTGCATCAAAAGATTACAATTAAGTGCCTCAAATAGTGCTAAGTATTTCTAAACTAATGGATAGACTTTAAAGAATACAAAATCATCTAGAACGTACTGTTTGTGGAATAAGGGTTTTACACTTTTTTTAATGAGCTTTTATAGGGCCGTATCTCCAGGATAGGTTCGGATGGCATATACATATTAATTTCCTCCTTCAAAAATATCCACAATCCCACTGCATGTGTTATCAGGGCTTTAGATATTTTTAAAAACCTTCTGAAGAACTCTAGTTTTCAAAGACCTTCAGAACAGTTTCAACAACTGCTTATGTCTCAAATAATGTAAAAATTTAAAAATAAAAAATGGATGTTCTCCTGGGGGGGTTTCATTTTGTTTGTTTTAGTGTAGAAAAAATATTTTACGATTTGTAAAATTAAAAATTTTGTATAAAATTTATAGAAAATAAATTTTGGTTTTTAAAAAATTTCCGAAAATTAAAAGTTTTTGCAGTATCATGTTTACCATTATAAAATAATTTTCTATGGACTTTCTGTATAGTGTGAATTGGAAAACTGAGTTAATGTAAATTCGAAAATTAATGAAGGGATATTTTGAAAATTGGTGAAAGGATATTAATTTGAAATTTTTGAATAGTAGAGAAATGGTTTTTATTTTTTGTTAATTTCTATACAATATCAGATTTCAGACTCTGGACTTTAACTTTTTAAAAAAAGATAATACTGAAAAATGTATACATAGAAATAATTTCGCTACATAACTCTCTGATACCCTCTTTTCCTTAAGATCCCATTTCAGAATCATTATAGTAATCATTGTATTAATTTCTAGCTTAATGAATAACGTCTTTGTCTTCAAACGATTTAGAAAAGGTGATTAGGTAATGAAAACGTTTAAAAATCTTCGAAATTGAAAATAAAGAGGACCCCCCTTAATATATTCTAATATCTGTTCAGAAAAAAAGCTCTCGGGAATTTTAGAATACCTTTACGTTTATAGAGCATCAAATAAGACTTATGATAGATATGGAAAAGTATGTATATTTTTGCTAACGATTGAATTCTGAGTCGAGCTATGTGATTCTGTGCTTTTAAATCTGACTGTCCGTTAGTCACACTGCTAGCTCAATACCTAAAAAATCTATAGTCATGAATTTCAAGCAAAATATATCTAAAACTATTTGCTACTTCCCTAATTTTAGGGTTGAGATCCGACTGCAATTTTAAGGATTACCCAAAAAACGAATCCTTTTATCATTGCACCCTTATTGAATTGTCTGTGGTATAAGATCGTCATAATAGATTCCTAAATAATAAAACTAAAATTTGGGAAAATTTAACTTTTAACTAGAAATAAATAACAGGCTTCCCCGACTCTCCTAACTGTTATAGGTCAAGATCGAAATATTATTGCAGAAATCAATTCCTCATCCCGTATTTATAACAATTCCATATATTTTACATTTTTCATAACATCTACATGTTAACAAGAGTAACAATTTCAATTTAATTGTGTTTCAAATATACTATAAATATCAATTTTTAAACATATCCCTTCTCACCCTAAATATATTGCCAAGGAAGCCAAGGGAATATCTGAACTCTTCATCCATTCATTTCAACAATTCCTTTCGGTCACTATACAATATAATTATTTAAGATGTTTATTCAATAATCTTGTACGTACGATAACCTGTAGAAGACATGGCTTTTATAGTAAGTAGCGACCTCTCTGTCCATTCTCTTCCTTAAGTCATTGCTTTCAGCTATTTAATTCAACTATCCGTCACACCTTTAGATAAAGGTATCTTTTTCACCTAAAGAAGATATAGGTTCATTAAGAAAAACTATTAAACGTGCACTCTTAAGGAGGTTTGGATTTTTCTGGAATATTTCAAAGATTTCCTTTCTATATATGTTCCTGATCACTATACCCGTATGACTATATAGCCAAAGGGTATAATAAATTTGCCATTACGTTTGTGACGCAGAGAAGGGGAGGGGGGGGGGGGGTAGATATGGACTCAAGTGTATGGATCGGATCAGAATAGAAAATTAAATTGATTTAGCTATGTGTGTCCGTCCGTCCGCCTGTTCGTCCGCACGATAACTCAAGAACTAAAAGAGCTAGAATCTTGAAGTTTTCGCAAATTCATTTTTTTGTAATAGCCGTCATCTCTATTTAAATCAAGCCATTTTGGTCCATGGGTTCGGGTAGCTGCCATACAACTTCTTTTTTTATATGAGTATTTCTCTGTACCTATTACAGCAGCGTATCTGAAATTTTGGCAAAAGTAGTTTAATTTTGTGGCCAAAGTTTCTGCAAAGCTTGGTTGGTCTCCTGCAGTGGGTTCGTGTAGCTGCCAAACAACTTCTTATTTTATATGAGCATTACTCTCCACCTAATGAAGCTGAGTGTCTGAAATTTTGTAATGACCAAAGTTACAGCAAAATTTGGTTGGTCTATTGCAGAAGGTTCGAGTAGACGCCATACAACTCCTTCTTTTATATGACTGTTCCACTAAACTTAATAAAGCTGTATGTTTGAAATATTGCCAAAAGTAATTAATCGGATGATATAATGTATATGTTACGGTCATACGGGTATTCCAGAGTTGACACAGTCTACTCTACTACACTCTTCCTTCGGTTTTCTCTATTTTTTTCCTAGGCCCCTATAACACTCTATTCAAAACTTATCAAAAGCATAAACATAACTTTCATAATCATATCACAACTAAATATCATTTTTTCGTTTCCGTTTCAAGAGTTTTTATTTTTGTGTTCACTTCTGTAGTCACTTCACTCTTCCTTTAAATCATCATATCCTTAAATATACATTCAAATTTTTTTCAACTTTATGTTCAAGTAAAGCGACGAATTTCTTTCATATTTTCTTCATATTCAAAATGTTTGCATAACATTGTTTTTTTTTTTTTTTTTTTTTTTTTTTTGAAGAAAAACAAACTTTTTTTTTTTTTTTAAGTAAACGATAAAAATGCCAAAACGATAAATGAAAAGGAAATTAGGAAAAAGTAACAACAACAACATCAAAAAAATATAAAGGATACATTACATCATATGACTAGAAATGAGTATTTACATATTTTCTATTTTATTTTTTTTTACTTTGTATATGGCAATGACATACTAATGTTATTTACTATTTTTGATTTTGTTGTTTTTCCTTTTTTTTTTTTCATTTTTTTTTGTTCTTGTTTTTTATATCCTTTATGTTTACTCCTTAACATTTTACCTAGCTTTTTATAATATTTCCAAAAATCCTTATCCATTTTATTTGCTTGTTTTGTTGTTGTTTCGCTTCGTAGAAAAACAAAGAGAGAAAGAGATAGAAGATATGAAGAGGAAAAATATAAAAAAAAGAGTGTTATCGAGTAGAAGAATTACACCATGTCATAACTTTCAAAAAATATCCTTGAAAAAATCTGTCTTTATTGTGTTTAAGTTTAACGGATTTTTTTTGGAAAAATATAAAATTTTGTTGTTGTTGTTTTTTTGGAAAAATTTTTGAAATGTTGAAATTGGGTTTTTCTTTTACCGTCTTCTAGTGCTTTTCTTTTTTTTTGAAGTAATTCATGTTCATGCAATGATTTTCTTTTTCACTTTGTGTTGTATAGTTGTTGTTGTTGTTATTTGATTATTACCTAGGTAAAATTGAAAATTTGCCTTAAGGTTTTTGCAAAAAAAAAAAAAATATATTTGATGTTGTAAAGGATTATTCGATTTTATTTTTTTAATATTATTTAAGTTTCCATAATAATTTTCATTCTATTTTCTTGTTTTTTGTTGATTTTTCGAACGCATTGCCTTAGATATTAAATAGGCCGTGATACTTAAGAATTTTAATAGAACGTATTTAAATACCATTACTCTTGTTTGGAAATTCAAATGTAATGAAGACTCTTTTATAATTTGAGGATCTAATGTAATGAATACTCTTTTATAATTGGTGGATTAAATGTAAAAAAAACTTTACATCTACTGATGTCCATTTATCTCACTAGGGATATAGCTAGTATAATAGGGATCTTCAACGGACACTGCCCCATGCTGTGACTTTAGGTATTGCCTTAATCCATGGTGACAGTGGTAGGCAGAATTAGAAGTAACTTTATTATATTTTACATCTAAGTGCCCAGCGCTAGGCTTGGGGCAAGAAAAACAACTCTAAGTTGCTAAAAATTCAACAATTTATGCTATCTAGCAGTTAAGTACAAAATTACCAAATTTTGTAAGATTTGTGAACGTTACTCTATGGATTTGAAATAATACTCAAATACTTTTAATTAAGTACATAATTCTCTTAAATTTATTTAAAGGTCCTACCTTTTACAATTATAAATAAATGAAATTAAAATCGGAACCCACCTCTCATTAATTGACCGACTTACCCTACAACTCAGATATTAGAATTTAAATATTTTCAAAGATCAAATAATTTAAATAGTGTTAATTTAATACCTAGTGTTTTTTAATTCAAATAATATTCCGAAAAATTTCAATATCAAGGCCTGTTAAAAATATAAGGCAATGTTTCAACCAAAACAATTCTTTGTAAGTATTTTATTTTGGCAATTCATTTTTTTATTTTAGTTTTTTTTTATACTTATTTGGTATGATATTAAATTGGTATAACAAATATAAAAAAAAAAAATTAAATAAAATGTTATTAAAATATATTTCATTTAGGCTAGACTGAAAATAAATTTTATTTGTTTTTATATTATTGTTATTTTTTCCAACTGTTGGTTTGATATGTTGTAATATCAAATTTCTTTAATGGAAAATTCAATTATATTTACATTTAAGTTTTAATTTAAAATGGTTGAAACATTTTTATTTTGTATTTTGTTAACTTCAGTATTAGATCAGTTGAAAAAGAAGTTAAGTTTGCATGTTATTTAACCTTTTAATGGAAAGTTTTTAATCTATATTTGTATGTGTATAAAGAAATAGATATCATATTATTTAAATATGGAATATCCTTTTTTAAAAAATATTAATTATCCTTTATTGAAATGAATATTGATGCAAAATAATTATGGTTAAAGGAATATCCAGGTGATTCAATATGGAATGACTTGCTTGGTTCTATGGCAGAACGAATGATTCTATGGAAGAACAACTATAAGAATGATGACTGGTTAAAATGAAATCTTATAATGATTTTATTAATGAAAAAGGGCTGGGATTAGACGAATAGACACGATGTGTCTTATTCTAATAATTCTATTTGGAAATTCTCTAATAATTTTTCGAGTAATTGCGTACGTCGGGCATAATAGCTTCAAACAATGTAATATAGGAGGAAGGTATCAAACTTTCTACTCCAAGAAAGCACTGAAAAATATTGTCAGCAAAATTTTTTTCCAGGATACTTAAAAGCTAGCCTTAATACAGTACACCTATCGCTTTGAAATCAAGATAGCTCCATGTTAGATTTAGATTAATGTAAGGGAGTGATGGACAGAAGCGTATCTTCAAACCCACCAATCAAAAATTTCGAATAGTTGGAAGACAAAAAATTGAAGATATAGTTTGGTTTCCCCTAAAATTTTCAACTTCTCCTCTAGCTCTTCTTTTTAAGCAAATTCTAATAAATAGTTTTGCTAATAATTAAGACATCGGACTCGAGTCACTACTCTTGTCGTCATTAATATTTCTTTATCCAATTGAACTTAAATATTTTTTCATTAATAATAAAAAAGTCATAAATGTCTTATTTTCTTTTCTAACTTTTTAATCTTCTTCTTAAAATGTTCAATTACATTTTTATTTCAGAATAATTAAAAATTTCTTTGCAAAAAAAAATGGAAAAAGTTAAAAAATTTAAGACAATTTATGCCCTTCAAAAGAAGATGGGTAGAATTTATTAAAATTATTTAAGTTTATAATTTTCAGAGTATACGTATTAAGAAGCCATGAAAGTTTAAGATACCTATTGTCCAATAATTCTATTAGTTCTTTTGAAAAGCTCGAATTCAAGTCAAATGCTATTAGAACCTCAGCTAAAGTCTAGTTAATACTATAAGGATCTAATTGAAATGTTTTAGTCTATTCGCCTCTGCAGATTAAAAACCCAGAAACAATCAGTCAAAGACAACTCGAATCACAACTAGAATTGAAGCCAACGTCTATCTCAATTAAAGTCAAGTTAAAAGTATAAAGGTCAAGTTGAAGTATTTCAGTCGATTCCCATCTGAATATTAAAAACCAAAACAATTAGAATTCCAACTAGAGTCGAAGACAACTTGATTCACAACCAGAGTTAAAGGCAACGCCTATGTCAATGAGATTCAAGTTAGTACTCGAAAGATCAAATGAAAGTGTTTCAGTCGATTCGCTTCTGATGAAGAAAAATCCGAATTCCAACTAGAGTCTAAGAAAACTGGAATCACAACTAGAGTTAAAGCCAATGTCTATCTCAATTAGAGTCGAGTTTTTACTATAAAGATCTAATTGAAGTGTTTCATTAAATTCGCCTCTGAAGATTAAAACCCAGAAAAAAACCGAATCCCAACTTGAGTCGAGGACAATCGCAACTAGAGTTGTAGGCAACGACTATCTGAATTACAGTCAACTTAAAAGTTTAAAAAAATCCAGTTGAATTGTTTCAGTCGATTCATATCTGAAGATTAAAGACCAATGTAAATCCAATAAACAAAAGTGATCAAAATTCTATCAATTATTCAATTGAACAATTAAAAACGTTTTTCTTTACAATTTCATCAGCAAACTCAAAAAAAGACAAGCAAAAAGTCCAATAAATATTTTTAGATAAGAAACTTAAAAAAAAAACCTAAGTTTTAGTTAATTTAAATTCTGGTTCCACAACTAAAAATATTTTCCTTCTATTTTTTTCTTTTTTCATTTCCTCGTTTTTCCTCAAAAGGCTTTGAAATTCATCTTTTCAGTTTTTAAACTCTCCTCCTCCTATTTTGAAAAGAACATTTTCATTTTCAACTTTTCCTTTTGACTCAGAAAAAAGAAAATGATGCTTTTTTGAGAGAAAAAAAATAAAAAAACAAAAAAAAAAAAAAAGAAACAGGACTAAGAAAAAAATATTTTAAAGTGAAAAAATTCTTTGACTACTAAAAAGCAAATATAGAAAAAATGTTAAAGAATTTTTTTTAAAACCTCAGAAAATATCCCTGTTTTTTAGCTTCATCATAGATTCGTTATTGCTTCAACGTTTGTGTTCTGTATTATTTTTTTTTTCTGTCCTTGCTTTTTATTTATTTATTTTTTTCTTTTTGTATTCTTTTTATTTTTTAAATATCCTTTGGGATTTTCTCTTCTTTCTGTACTTCTGTTTTTTTTCGAAGCAATGGTCGACAACTACAACTACAGTAAAAAGAAATCCTGCTTGTTTCTACACCCTGGTAAATAATAGTACCATAGTAATGCTGGTATTTTAAAATTGCTTCTACGTTTGTAAGGCATAGAATTAGGTCTGATAGATATGGGGTTGAGTGTTAGAAGATCAATTCAGTGTATAAAAATTAAATGTATTAAACTAATCACGTGTGCAAATGCGCCGGTGTGTTCGTCAGTCTGCCACAGGGACATCCCAATCTAAAATAGCTGGAGTAAAATATCTAAAATGTTTTTGGGAACATATTAAAAGTTGTCTTCGAAATTTTATGACGACTTCAGTTAAGCGCCATAAATAGCTTCAAATCCTGTTTTACTCAGAAGAGACAGACTTGAGGCTCGAATAAAACAAAAATGTTAAAGCTTATGGAGCTACACAGAGCGAAACGGTTTTTGTGAATATAAGTCCCACTATCTCAATGGGATAGGTTTTCAATGCATCTTTTGAGATATTCTGCAGTCTTTGCCTGGAAAAAATATATTGTCAATTAGACTGGCGCATATTCAAGTTTAGATTTCCCAAGAGTATCTGAGAATTAACAGAGGCAA
Organism: Dolichopus griseipennis; assembly: GCA_963082915.1. Taxonomy (NCBI): domain Eukaryota; kingdom Metazoa; phylum Arthropoda; class Insecta; order Diptera; family Dolichopodidae; genus Dolichopus; species Dolichopus griseipennis. The sequence continues at coordinate 80,402,634 of OY720445.1, read as the reverse complement.
CTTTAATGGCCAACGTTTTTTATTAAAATCTTTTTAAAAAAATTAAAAAAATATAAATATATATACATATATATATTTTGCTTTTCGACTTTATGCTATTTTTTTACGTATACATTTTTTTATATTTTCACTAGTCTCATTATTTTACAAATTGCAGGATAAGTATCCTGTAATAGCAACCTAATTTTTTTTTTTATTTTTTTTATATTTATTTTTAAAAAAAAAAATTTGCAATAAAAAACAAAATTATACGTAGGTATGTATATATTTATATCCTTTGTATACGTTAAAATTTAGATTTAATTTATAGAGTATAGACATAGGGGTTTTAAATATCTTTAATTTTTATGTTTTGGGGGGTTTCCAGAGTTATTTTAACAAAGTCTTAAAAAATACTAATATGTTATTGAATTAAGTCGATTATTGAATTACAAAGTCTTAACAAATAATATAAGTTATTAAATTACTTATAAAACTATTAGGAAAATTTTAGTTGCTTAGATTTAATTGATATGGGGCTTGAACCCTCGTTTCTCCAATTGGTTCCATTCCAAGAAGTTTTATAAAAAATAAAATTAATAAAAAAATAAAGTAATTTCCAATTTAAAATACTCATTGCCGCGTTAAAAATTTTTATACTCTGTGCAAGACTTAAACCCAAAAATCTCCCAGTGCTTAATTCTTTGAATCACCATATGATTTGAAATGCTGTGTGCCTTTAACCTGCAGTCTACGAAAGCTCTGTTTAAATAACTTATATTTTAATATTGGTACCTTATATAAAATGTTAATACCGCTCAGTAAAATCCCATTTTATAGGAGAATCCATCTTCTTTACATCCTATATTCAAATTATTATAAAACAAGATCTACTGAATCCCTAGTCCTTATTGCTTTATCTCGTTAAAGTATTCCAAGAGGTAAAAATATTGTAAATTTGATGTACTTAGACAATTAAAACTATAGACTCTTTCAAAGTTCAAAATCTTTTCGAACTAGATCTCTGAAGTATAAAAACTATTTTACCAGTTGCATCCTTAAACATTACCACCAAATTTTTCAAAATTCTTATAGTTTATAAAAATTCAATAGAGAGAAGACGACTTATTCCTTCTAAGTTTCCAGTATAAATAAACACAATTTATCCTTTCCTATCCTTTTCCCATCCTTACTTCCAAGCCGTTATACTCCGGAAACAGGAGACTTACCCCATTCTAATCTATTTATTACTTCCTATCCTTCTCCCATCTTTTTTCCAAGTCATTATACTTCGCAAGCAAGAACGGACGCTTATTCCATTCTGGCTCTAGTGGTTTTTTCTGAAAGTCCTATACTAGCCAGGAAGTTTTGTAAGAAAGGTTTCCACGTCGGATCGGACAAAACTTTAACAAACTTAACTATTAAGGTCTCCAAAATGTTCACACATATTATTCATATAATAAATTCCAAAACAAAAATCCAAATTAATATTATGCAAAAGCATTTTAAATTTACATTAATGCGTTTTGAAATTTTAACCATCCGAAGCAATCTACAAATAACGCTTCCTTTCATAGAAGAAAAAAACATTTAAATTCGCCTTGTTCAATTCTACTCTCTCTCACCCCTTACGGCATTTCAATCTTATTTTAACTCCTCTATAATCCACAGATTAATAAAAACTTAGTTATTTTAAAAAAAAAATTTTAATATAACATAGTTTTTCTACGGAAAAAATCAAATTTGCATATCTTCAAGGATTTACAGTTATTTTGTTTTTTTCTGATGACTTTTACAAAAAAATTGTGTTGTTTTTTTTATTTTATTATTATTGCAATTGTGTTATGTCCTATGAATCCAAATATGAATTTAATCCATGAATTTTCCATTTAACAAATAACATATATAAAAAAAAAAAATAAAATTTACACCTTTTTATTATACCTGTGGAGAAAATTAAAAAAAAAAAAAAACAAAACAATAAAACAACAATCATGTAAAGTAATCTTTATTTTTAACTATAAAACTACAACAAAATTAGGATTTTTTTTTTAATCCTAGTTTTTTCATTCCATTTTCACTCAAAAACATTTTCAACTGTTTAACAATAAAATGAAACTTCCGTGTTATGCTCACAAAACCAATATGTACTGTATAACAGTGTATGTATACAAAACATATACAAAGTTTAACATACAAAGAAAAACCAAAATAGCAGCATAGCAAAACATTTAAAACCTCACACTTTACTCATATATGGTCTGTTTAAGTTGCAGTTTTTGTGAGTTTGAAAAATAAAAGCAGTTATGGTTGAATACTTTGCAACCTTTTTGTAACTGTTTTTTGCTTTGGAGGGTATATTTAGTAGTTCATAATGTAGGTCTATGTACATGTATACACCAATAGTGTGTATAAGTATGCGTTTCTGGTAACCTACACCTAAAATAAGTATATTTTGATATAATTTATCCTTTAGACAACTAATGACAAAAGAAAGGAGGAAATTCTAAGTGGGTAAAATCAGATCATGGGTTCAGATCGGTTTCTGGAAGCTATTGATCACACAGCTCCTAATCGAATTGGAAACTTCGATTTTTGATACAAAGGTGTTCGTTCCTATTTCCTTTATATCCCTGAATTTTCTGATCAGTTTCAGTCATGGTTCAGATATCTCCCACACACCTCCCAACAAAAGTATATCTTTTAAATTAATTAAAATGTTAACTTAAAATAAATATAGAAGCTTCATATTTAATACAAGGTAGTTTTGTCATGTTTCCATTATGTTCTGAAATTTTAAAATATTTTGAAGTGGTGGTTTGGGTACCGTTTACACGCCTCCCGAGAACTAATAAGCTTATTTTTGAAATTGATAAGGATAAAAACCTGAAATTCGGTTCAAGAGTGTTCTGTCACCTGTATTCTGAAATTTAAGAGGAAAAAAGCTGGTGGTTCGGATAGCTGCCACACCTCTCCTTAGAACTAACCAGCATATCTTCGGAATTAATGAAGTTAAAGAATTGAAATTTGGTAGAAAGTAGTTTTGTCATGCCAGAATGTTCCTGAAATCTGAGATGAATTGAAGTGCGGATTCGTTTAACTGTCAACTGAATATTTCTGATGAAGGGTATTACTAATTCAGTTGCATTGATTTACTGTTATGTTATTACTTGTTTTTGCACATAAATTGCACGACACCACCTTTATATCCATCATTTAAATACACCTACTCTATTTGTAGTTTATACTAAAATACTTCTGCCCCGTTACTTTACATTGACTTGTTAGAACTATAAATAGCTTCGGTGTTTTTGTTTTTATTAAAAAATGAAAAAGGTAAGTTTTTTGTATTTTTGTTTGTACCTAAAGTATTTCAGCCTAGGTAAGTTTTTTTGTTTTCTATGTGGATTTCATTTTATATTTTTGACTCTTCCTTTCTCACCACTCTCTAATTTAAACCTATTGTTCATTTCTTTTATATTGAATCCTTTATTCCCTTTATTTCATTTCAACATCAAAACTATAGCCGTACTTACTGAGTATAACAAAGTATAGCAACGTTTAGTTAGTTGGTGCATTCATTTTGTTTTTTTAAAGCTAACTTTTATTTTTTTATATTTAATACTTTTATGAATGGGCTTTTTTTTCTAGTGTTAGTCTGTGATGCTATTCTAACCTCAATAAAAGTTTTCTAAAATTTTGAAAGTTATATAATTTGAATCTGTGTGCCTGACCCACTATTTATTAGTCGGTGTAGTTGGTTGGTACAGTCTACTGAAATCTCAAAATTTGACATTCCAGACTTTAGTTTTTGAAATACCTTCACAAGAACGACAATTGGCGGACTATCTCTGAAGACACCTACAAAATTTTTCCCGTTCATAGAAATCTTAAAATTTGTTACTGAAGACGTTTTTTAAAAACTAATATAATTTAAATGTATTTTAGGAATTATTTAAAAAAAAAAATTTGCTCCACAGGTCTCCTGCCTCCTGCCAATGCTTTATGTTAGGAAACAATTAGAACTACTTTGGGACTCAACCTCAAAATCTCAACCAAATCTATAGTTAGAGTCCAAATATCAAACAAGATAAAATAAGTGGGTAAATGCCCAATTTTTTATAGAGTTTGGAGCAAAACTCAAACGAAGACTAACACCCTAACCGATTCTATTAGTTAAAGAGGCTAATTGACATTTAAAGTCAATTTCTTATCTGCTATACGGGAAAAGTTTTAAAAAAAATTTGAATACCTAAAACTTCCATCATTTATGGCAATCCATAATAGGAAAAAAAATCTGATCTTCAGAGGTTTGGTCTCCAAAACAAAAGGTCAACACAGTTGATCGACAAATGGGGATTTAGAAATAACATAGACCTAAAAGTTCATTTTGGTCCCTCATTATATCCCAAAATTTTGAGTCCACGATTTAAATAATTAAATAGTATTCAAACTGAGGAATTACAGTTTTAATTCCGGAACCTACAATCAACGCGCTTCCTGCAAGAAATGTATAGAAAGAAAACCCACTTAACAGCTTTAACAGTTATCTTAGTCAAAATTGTATAACTGCCTTTGCTTTTTGCCGTAGGTATGCAATGAAAATTAATCTTCAGCAGACTTTAATGGAAATTCAAAAAAATAAAATACCTGTAGATTATTTTGAAGAAGTAAAAGAAACAAAATAGTTAAAAGTCAGTTAAACTAAAGTACAAAAAAAAAATACCTAACAAACTTCCACTCTTGTTAGCATAAAATTTTTCTTTCATAGTTTTTTAAGTTATTTTTTAAGACTGAATATTCGTATGTTTGTTTGTATGTTCTAAAAGTTCAAAATAAGTTAACTATACACATAAATACAATAAAGAAAGAAAACGGTCTAGCAAAGTCTATTTCTTCTTATAAAATGTATATTATATACATTAGTTACATAGATTTACATGGTTTTGAAGAATGAGAGGTGGAAACAAAAGAGTTATTGGAAAAAATTAGGAAAAATGTATTTCTTAAAATTCTTTACATGCGTTCTCCAAAATTTTTAAAATAATTTTAAAAGTGTTTTTTTTTTGTCTGCGAGTTTTAAAAAATTTGTAATCCTGTGCATCTTCTATGTATTGGTCTGAATTCAGTCTGCATTACATGATTGAAATAAAATGTAACATTCTTAAGAATTTTCGGGACTCAATTATTAAGATATCTAAATTGTCTTGGGAATTGATTAATTTCCTACCAGTGGAAGACAAACAGAGATAAGAGAAGCTGCATGGAGTATACTGACCAAAACTATCCCTTTTCAAAGTTATCCCTATCCAATTTACAAACTAAATTTGAAATACAAATCTGCAGTTTAGTTTTGAAGATAAGGATTAGGATAAGAAGATAAAATAATGGGAATTAGAAATTATGAATTATTATTCTGAAGAACTTTTAAGCGGTCAGTTTTCAATGGGTCTAATTGTCTTTGTATTTGAATATTTTCTCAACATTTGGAGAAAAGTATCAAAATTTATTAAGAGAAGTTTTATGGGGTATACTAACCCAAAGTTAAAGCCTTTACTAACCTTTTTAAAGCTAGACTTACAAATTAAACTTTTAATACAAATCTATAGTTTAGTTTTGAGGATAAGCATAGAAAGCATGGAAAATGGAGGTTGGAAATTTCCTGTGGGAAAAGGATAAAAAGGATAGGAAAGGATTCAGAGAAAATTTGAAGGATGAAAAATTAAAACCAGCCCCCAATTAAATATTTAATTTAGTCCTTGGATAGAAATCCACGGTTTGCTTCTGAGGAAAAGAATTGGGATAGGAAGCTTGGAGAATGGAAACCAGTTTAATAATTAATAAGCTTTAATTAATTGCAGTATTGAAGATAAAACCTGTTCTCAACTTTTTGAGCAAAGAATGGAAAATTGTTTCAGGACATTTATATTAGAAACGTCAAACGTAGATAATTAATAAGGAACCATAAAAGGAGAAAATAACCTACTTGGTGTTTAAAGTTTTTGACAGGTTTAACAATATTATATTTTCATAATCTGTAGATGTCTATCTCAAACCCTCATCTTGAATTTTTTGAGCCAAATGTGAAATGGCTCTTGCGGGATTTTTATATTGGGAACCTCCAAAAGAGCAGATTAACAGCTTGGAGTTTAGGGGTTTTAAAAGGTAGAATATCTAAATAATATGACTGGAGTCTGCTTTACCTCCATATTCAACTTTTTGAGGCAAGTGTAATCTATCAACATCGGAACATCAATATTCGGAACTTAAAGAACAGAAGTATACAATGAAGGGATTAAGAGAATTCAAAGGCTTTATAACAAGCAAACATTTTTCCTACAAATGAATTTTCAAAATCTTTTAAGACTTTTCAATTCTCAAACAAACTTACAATTTTACAATTTTATAGTAGCAAATAACCTTGGTTAGTTTTCTTTTTAAATTTAAATTAAATAAATTTAAAGTGATTAACTAACTATAACTATACTAAGTATATTATAAAATATAATTTGTGTTTTCAAGTTTTCCTTTTTATTTACTGTCGCGTTTTCTGGAAAATTTTCAAGTTAAAATAAAAATGAAAAATTGTAAAAATTATAAAATAACTTGAATTTTTCTTTCGGAACTATAAACAACAAGTACTTTAGTACTATAGTTAGAATATTTTGTAAAAAAACTTTTGAAAATAATTTTCATTTTTTTGGATTTTTTCATTTTTGCCTGAGTGAAAAGCGAAAGCTCAAACTTTTGATAATTTTGTAACATTAAAAATTTTTTTTATTTTTTTTTTATATTTGTAGTGCAGCAGAAAAAAAACAGGATTATGACGACAATATCCTTGAAATTGCAGTCAGTAGAAATTATACTAACTGTATTTAAAGGAAAATTGTTTTGGTGACCGCTGGAAAAATTTTCCAAGAAATTAGATCAAATTGACATATATTGTATAAAACCTTCGGGACTAGTTTTGAATTAAACTAGAGTTGGAACTTTCTTTGGTTTATTTTTTAAAATTTTAGAAATTTTATACTATGGTGTGCTTTTTTATTATCTTGCCTCAAGAGCAAGGCCTTTTTTTACAGTGCTTATTTTACAAGCTGGGCAAAAACTTTGCGAAGGAATCCTTTTATGCTAGCTATGAGAATAGGTATTAAGGCTTGGCTATGAGATTAAGGAATTAAAAGGAAACTTGGATAGGAGAGGAGAGTTAAGTGGTAGGTTAGAAACGAACTTGTATAAGCTATTTATAAAATATCGCAAATTGTATTTTAAACCACCTAAGAATTTCAACTAAGTAAAAATGTGCACCTATAAGATATCTAAAAAAAAATTTAAAGCAGCCTCTGCTTTTAACAAAAAAATAAACTAAAATCCCAGCGGAGACTATTTTTTCTCCAGGCAGCAATGCCGCAAAATCGACCTCGATTTTCGAATAAAAGCAAATAAAGCAATTATTGCCTTTAAACAGAAATAACAGTGAGTCCTTCCTTAATTCCCCAGACATAATTTCAAGGTACCATAAAAAACAAATTTTCAGAAACACATAAGTAAAAAAATAACAAGAACGAATTTTACGAGAAAAAACGAGAAGGCGGAAAAATTTGTGAGAAGGAAATTATACGAAAAAATTTTAACTAATAACTGTACAAAACTATTTTACAAGTATAATGTTTTTTTTTTTGTAAGAAAGTTGTTTTTCACAGGACGAAAAAAAGTTTTTTAAATTCAAAAAACAAACCTAACAAGTATTTTTGTAAATTACTTCCTTGCAACGCCTTATTTTATTACAATGGAAGCTTAAAGAAAATTGTAAAGAGGAAATACCGTTATATAGGTTTTTAACACTCAATTTTTTTTTAACTATAAACTTATTGAGTAAATATGGATTTGGACGTCGGATTGAGATTGGTAAGTAAAGACATGAAGTCTTAAATTTGGCGTTTAAAATAATGGCGTTATTTGGCGTAAAAAAGGGCTCAAATTAGAACGTAGTAGAAACATCAATATAATTTTTATTAAAAAGATCAAATATAGCCTTGATATTAGTTAATCCCTTTCCAAGATGTGTAATACCACTAAATCTCTCCCCAGGATACAAAACTTCACACAATTACCTAAACCTTGGTGAATAAATAACAAATGTCATCTAAGTTTATAAAATTTATAGAAACCAATAAATTGAAATATTTATTATATTTGAATAATTATTTTGAAGATTATTTCTACTAGGAAGGAATTACCGTTATTTTTAGATTTTATCAAAATTAAATTACAATTAATCTGGATTTTTATATATTTATTTTTAAAATTAAAATTAGATTATACCTTTTAATGGATGTCGTAGTTTTAATTTTAATTAATTTAATATAAAATATTTAATATATATTATTTAATTTAATAAAAAAACTAATTGATCTAAAATATCATTATTTTGGGAAAAAATGCATTTAATTTAAGATTCTTTTGTCATCAACTAAACTAGTCAATGATGATGTTAAATTAAGTTCATCCTTAACAGACTTTACTAAATTAATTTAAATTCTATCAATTAAATTCATTAGTTATATTTAGTTATATTAATTATATACACTGATTACCAATTACCAAAAGTTCGAAATCTATAACGTGGTGTGGTAAACGGTGGTTTTTATGGATGACCTTTTTTTTAATCAATAATTAACGAATTTTCATTAATGTATTCTACTACATGATACATGATTACTCATATAATCCCTCGAGAATCGTTTGAAGCAAAATACAAATGAAAATGCGGTGTTGCCGCATGTATTAAATCATAGGAATAAATATATATTTGAAAAGAGAATTTCTTTTAAAATATGACAGAGATCCTAGTATTTAAATAAATGTTTCCAATATTTGCTCAAAAATCTTAATTAAAAGGTATTATTTTTTTAAGATAAGTATATATATATATTGAAGACCCATTCCTTGCAATTTCGTTTAAGAAGACCAAGATTTTAAACTTTTCAAGAATTTTCGAGAATGCCCAAAGGAACTTCGAACCATTTCACTTGATGGCTTTTGATGCTTTGCACAGTTCCTAATTAAATATAGTAGCGGTTTTATATACTGAGTTTTTGCCTGCTGATGCAATAGGCTTCACAATTCCACATAAATTTTTTCTAAATCCATATCTTCTTAGGAAATTCAATTCTTTATATCTTCTGACACAACATCATTGCGTAAATTCAATAAAATCTCCAAGTTCAGTATGCAATCTCAGTAAAAACCTCTATACTTACTTTGAAATTTTTAGTTTAAGAAGATTTTGATTTTGGACTGTTGAAGGACCTTCGAGACTACCCAAAGGAACCTGGAAGCATTTCATTAGATGGCATTTAATGCATTCCAGAGTCCCTAATTATATCCAGTAGTTATTTATTACATTAAATTTTCAATGCAGATGTACTAACTCCCACCAGTCCTTTGAATTCGTCCTTTGAAAATATTTGTTTTCCCTTCCAAAATTTCGAAAAATTACTATTTTTACCTCATCTGGGTCAATAAGGGCATTAAATTCAATAAAGGCATTAAATCCAATATTTGAATTTCTGAAAAATCAAATTCAAAGACTCCCTAATTGAAATTAAATTACAGATTTGGACTTTTCAAAAAAATTATCTTAGTATACTCCTTATTGCACCTCATTTTTTTCATCATATCATCATTAATTAATATAATTATCAGCATTTTATTATTTCCAATAATCAAATTAAAATAAAAATACTATAAGTAATCAAAAAATCAAGTACTGAAAAATTCTTTAAGAACATTAAGTACAGGTCAATTATTAAGTACTCAAAATTCAATAACTCTGCAGAATGCAAAAGAACTTTTGAAATCTCAATATTGCCATTTTTTTTTTTTTTTAATTATTAAATTTATTTTAATTAAGACTTAAATATTAAAACACTTTCAATTAAAAAAAAAACAACAACAATAAATTCCACAAAAGAAGGATAATAATTTTTTAAATAATATCCTTTACGTATTTTCCTCTTATAAATAAAAAGTGTTAAAATTAATTTTTCACTACTCATATAGATTAATGATGAAATAAAATATAGAAAATGCCTTATACAGAAAAGTTTAATGAAAAAAAAAAAAAAAACAACAAAACAAAAGGATATTTTATTTTTATAGTTTTACGCAACAAGAAAAAGGAAAAGGAAAAATGGAAAAACAAAATATTAAAATGAAAATGAAGAGAAAATTATTTTAAATAAAAAAAAAAACAAAAAGCAAATACAAGTCATTATCATTTGATCGTCATTTAAAACGTAAATCATTTTTATTTTAAGGATATCTAAAGTTTAATATCCTTAAATACAAATTCAGTTTTCGTTTTATTTTAAACTACAGTAAAGTTCAAAATTCTGTGTACAAGTTTTAGAGGGGAGCGTCACATAATCACGGTTTAGTAAATCCTTTCTTTTAATTTCGTTTATTATTGAAAAATCTAGTTTTTAAGGATTTTAGAGATGAATACAAAATCAGAAATATCAGGTTGAGGTCGCAATCTCGATTTAGTGAATTCGGTTTTCATAAAAGTTAGTTTTTGAAAATCTAGTTGTTAGAAAATCTCGTTTTTAAGAAATTTCGTGTTAGAAAATCATTTCTTTTATTTTCTGTAAAAAGCTGATTTTAAAAACAAGATTATCATAAAGAGATTTTCGAAACCTATATTAGGTTTCTCTTATATATTAGGACGCTCTTACACAAAATAAAAAAATTTCAAAATGGGATTTTACAATACGAGATTTTCTAAAAAAAATATTTTACTAAACCAAAAATTTGTGACGTACCCGAATATTAGTTTCGGGTGAGTGAGATTCTCAATTTTAAGGCACTTAGAAGCGTCTTAGAGCGATTCTAGCTTTAATTCGAGATAACTACTAAAATTTCATAATTTCCATGTAAAACCAAATTTTGTTTTTAAAACTTTGGTCTTGGTAAACTTTAAACTCAATTTTAAGGAACTTAGAAGCATTTTAGAGCAATTTTGGTCACATTTCTACAACGGATTCCAAAGCGTTTTAAAGAATACGCTTTTAAAAACGTTTTCCATCTTTATGGGTTTAAGGTTATTTAAGGTGCGTTATTTGGTCATTTGGTTTAAATTTTAACATAGCACTAGCTTTAAACTTCAGTTAAGTAAACTGAGTTCTAACTAAAAGTGTTATATTGATATGTACTACTAAACTGATTTTAATGTTTAGATTGAATAAAGCACGCACTGACAAATTGGCCCTCGCAAGTCATATTTTACTTAGCATATATTTATACAGTCTTAGTTCATAACATTATAAAATGTCCTTATAATATATAAGATCTCTAAATTAAAGTTCCAAAACGCCTCACCTTTTCATCATTTATACCAAGGGACAAAAACTTCTTGAATATCCTTTTAATCTACACATCATCTAATTTTACACTTTCAAATAAAAGTATCCTTTACAAAATACTTCTCATCTCACATCATTTCACAAACATTAATAAATTATATAACAATATTCATTTAAATATATATATTATTGCCCCAATAATTGCCCAAGTCCCAAGTAAAAAATTAACCTTACACACAAGACACTTGACAATATAACCAAAAAAAAAAAACACAAATTTTTTCTAATCCTATATAACTGTATATAAACATTTCCTAAGTATGTACATATGTTTTATAAAATCTCAAATTTTCTCTATATTTTTCCATTTTTATTCTTTCAAAAGTTTATTTTTTTTGCAAAAAAAAATTTTCCTAATATCCTTAAAAAAATATTTTTTTAAAATAGAATTTTAGGTATAAGAAATATATATATATACAAACAGTTAGGAAAAATATCCTTGAATATCCTTAAAAATAAAAATTTAATCAATATTTCAACAAACAAAAAAAAAATCCAAAAAAAAAATTTCCACGGAAATTATCGTCATTGATGTTGTTGTTGTTGTTGTTGTTGTTTTTGTTATTATTATTATATAATCAAGTATCCTTAAATATGAGTTGCAAAAAATCCTTATCATCTTCATCGTTTGCTATTTGTTATATATATTTTTTTTTATCAATCTATAAATAAATATTATTATTTTATTATACCGAATAAATCCTATAACATCCTGTTTTACGCAATGTATATATATATATATAAACATATAAATATGAACACAAAATACACTATATATTATATATACATACTCCAATCTCCTACGCACGTAATACTAAATGTGTTATACTTATAGAGTTACTCAAAATACTTTTAGTATAATAGGTGTAAGAGAGTTTATTTTAAAAATAAATAAATTGATGACGTCACAACAGCATTTTTCTATCTCACTATATTTGCAAAAATTAAATTGAATTTAGCAAATATGAAACAATATATTCAATCGACGTCATATTTATGACGTAGTAAATAATATTATACCGTACAGTAAGAGAATCTAAAATAAAATAAAAAACAACAATACGCCTACAAGTAGGCAATTAGTAAATTACTCAGAAAAAAATAAAATAATATACAAAATCTAATACGGGTTCGGTAAAATTAAATAAAAAATATCCGGAGAATAAAATAGAGTGAAAGAAAATAATAAAAATTAATACGGAGGAGTAAAAGGCAAACGTTCATCAGTTGTATCGAAAATAAAAAACAAACAAAACGCCTCCGCATAAAATTATTAAAAACTCGTGGTACAAAAAAAAGTTGTATAGTTTTAAATGTCGTAGTTCTTATATTGGATTGTATTTGTATAGTATACAAAAAAAAATACACATATATATATATATTTCTTAAATCTCAAATGACATTTTTAAGGAATATATATATATGTGTACATATATATATACATGAACTTATCTTTTCAAAAAAAAAGAAAATCAATTTATTAGGGGTCAACTCTGTGGTTAAATTTATATATGTATTATATAGTTCATTGAATTACATAAATTTTATAAATAAATAAATTTTTAATAAGTACATTAAAGTATATAATATTTTTTTTTTTCTTTTTTTAATTTTAAATAACAGGACATTTTAAAAGCTTTAAATTTATTATGAAAGGCTAATTATGTTGTATGATAACTGAGAGAAAAGTATTTGCAAAAGGATATTTGAATAAGATTTTTTAAAGTCTTCGAGGATATACCGTTACATATTTAATATTTGCTAAAAAAAAATTATTAGAGGATGATTTTTAAATGGATATACAGTTATTTTATAACATTTGTTAACTTGAGGAAGGATTTAAAAGGCTTCGAGGAAATACCGTTATAGTGAAGCAAGTTAATTGTAGTACTCCTAATCGGATTCTGGTCAGAGCGTTTTGGCAATATACAGTTATTAAACATTTTTTAAGTAATTATTTTTGAGGAAGATTTTTTGAGGATTTAAGCATATACCGCTGCTTATTCAAATATTCTAGTTAAGTATTAAATTTTTAAGGTTTCGAGGATATACCGTTATACCAAAAGAAATTAAATCTAATGTTTCTAGTCAAATCCCAGTCATAGTGTAATAAGAAATTCATTAATTCGAGGATTAACAGTTACTTTAAAATATTTGTTAATGAATAGTATTTGAGGAAGATAATTCCAGGCTTCGAGGATATATCGTTAAAGTCGACGAGGTTATATCTAATGTTCCTAGCCGAATGATAATCAAAGTGTAATAAGAAATTCTTTACCTCCCAATACACATTTGTATAGAAATTCTAATTACTTAGGAAGGCCATCTTAGAAATGCAGCCATGGCAGATTTTTATACGTGGATTAATTGATATGTTAAGTTGCAAAAACAATACGATAAACATAAGAGATTCTTAAATTTTAGGTCTCATTTTTAAAAATTCTGATAGAAAATGGAAAATTGGTCGGAGCTTATCAAAGTCCCAATACTCACAATAATATTGGCTTATCAAAGGCCAATAACCCATAATAGAACACTCAGAATTAATTACTGCTTTCTTACATCCTTCAAAATATTAGATGGGAATTTGATTCTGTATAAAGTTCTAAGGACACAAATTAAAAGTTGGTTGATATGTAGACATGCCTTCAGTTTCTGTAATGTGTTTAAATATGTCTAATTCCTAGTAACTTTAAAGTCTGCAGACTGGAGGGATTAACAACATTAGATTCAGTCATATAAGTACTTATCAATATCTTTGTCTTAGGGTCTATAAATTATATAGTCATACATATTGAGTCCGGATCCTGGATTTGATTGAAAATTTCAAGGCGTCGAGAAACTATTTTACATAAATTCTTTCTTTCTTAAAATTGCTCTAAAACTCAACCTATAGACCTAAAAAAATATAAAATTACCCCATAAACTCTTTTTCATTTATTTTATAATGTAAATTTATAACAAATAATTCTGGACCTATATAAAATGCATTTGTTTATGATATGGAAAAGTTATAATCAAATAACATACATCAAATCTATATTATTAAGATTACAGGTAATTTGTTTGCATTTGTTTGTGTGTTCATGTTCAGGAAAATTTTATAATAATTTTCCTTATATACAAATAATATTTTCATAATTTTCAAATAATTACTCTAGTATGTTCGTGTATGTTAATAATAAATTAAAGAGAAAATATGAGTTACTATATGTAGTACATAAATTTGTATAATTGAAATTTTCTTTTATAAATTTTCTCTAGAATAGTTTTTCTTTCTATGTTTTTTTTTTGTTTTTTTAATTATTATTGTTTTTTTTTTCTATAAAATAAATGAATTTTAAAATAATTTAAATGCAATCAGTTTTTCTACTAATTGAGTTATAAATTAATTTATTTTAGTTTATATATAAGTATAAAATGATAAGGATAAGCCTATTACAGGATTTTAGGATTTTAGAAAATATTTTAAGGACATTAAGGACATATTAAAACTTAAATATGTATTTAAATATGTTAATATGATGGTTTAATAAATCATATACAACAAGTTATTATTAATTTGTATAATATAAAATAAATACAAGGAAAGTTAAAGAATCATTTACAGGTCAGAAAAAATAAATGAATAGGAGGTCTAAGTCTAAAAACCTGAAAACAAATATAACTAGAATGGACTTAGAATAAAACCTTTAAGCTAGGGAAAGACCCAGAGAAAGGCAGACCTACCAACAATTGGCATCGAACAACAACAGAGGTTAATTGGGGAGAAATGGATATACTTTGAAGGCAATTAAGGTCGTTTGCCAAAAATAGAGAATAGGGAAAAGGCTATTTGATGCCCTATGTTTCCCCAAGGACTAAAAATTTTAATCATTAATCAAAGGAGTTGTTTTAAAATTTAATTGAAATATATAAGTTATAGTAGGCGTGAGGCGCGTTAGTTGCATCCTACAGAATCCTATGTGAAAAACTTAGCTTCTTTTCCAAATCCAAATTCTCACAATCAAAAATGCTGTGCAGCATTAAATTTCCAATTCTGTGATTAGTTAATTAAAGTTCACATATTAAGCAACCCAATAAAAATAGTCCAGATGAGTTTCGATGATTTCCATGTACATACTATTTATTTGAGATATTGCAAAATAGTTCCATTTGTTACAAAAAAAACACACAGCACTATCTATTAAACACCAAGTTGCAAGTTTATGAAAGCCTTATATAGGGACTATATCTAATTATGGTTAATAGTATTTTTACTTTTCGGGGCGGAAGGGCAAACTTTTTTTTTAATTTTAACCACAAAGTTTTACTTTGACCAACTAAATTATCTTTCTTATGTCCAGTGCAAAACCAATGTCTTCAACTTTCCTTTGGTCCTATCTCTTCTTAAAACAAAGGGTTTTTACTCCAAGGACCTTATCTCTCCTACTAATAAAAGCCTCAGGCTCATTAATTTCAAGTTTTTTTTAATTAAAAGCTCCTTCATTCCTACAAATTGGTTTGATTCATGAACTGAGTATTCATACGTTTCTCCGCCTCTTAGAATCGTGATCATTGGATTCAGGAATCATGTGTTGCAAGATAATTTGAAGAAATAAAGTTATGTAATGGAAAAGGACGAAAGGAAAAATACTAAGAATTAATTTACAACTAATTTCCCAATGTAAAATTATTGATCTCAATTTGAAATCAAAAAAAATAACTCGTGTACCCCGCCTGTTCAATATTTCATTTTTGAAACTTTTGAAATTGAAACTTTCTTGTGATACGGAAAATTTTTATGGAAAATTTTGATAATGACGATTTCTTTGTTTCTAATGATTAAAATTGAAAAGAAATTTTATAACAACTTCTTTTATATATATACTCCTTATATTTTTATATATATGTTTATATATGTATTCTATTGATTTTTTTAGAATTATTGTAGAATATTCAAGGAAATTTTTAGAACTACATAAAGGAAGATATATTTAAACAACAATTTTTGATATATTTAAAAAAATTCAAGGAAATTAGTATATTTACATAATCACATGTTCTGGGGTTTTTTTGCTTTAAGAACGTGTCAGTTTTGTATGATAATGGATTTTAATTAAAAAATATTGTTAACCCTTTGTTGAATATTCCTTTGACCCTTCGTTCAATGGATGTTTTCTGGAAAATGTCTTCTAACATCAAAAAGTGATGTATTTACTAAATCTTAATCTATTCTACTAGGAATTATTTAGAACATTTCATTAAATAGTTCATTCATCGGAATCCCCTTCCGTTTAAATCAGTTCGGAACCTGTGTCCCATTAATTTTACATTATAATTATTTGTGTTCTTAACTAGAGTAACTAGAGTAGGAGGATATCTTCAAAAGTTAACCCGAGGTAGCTGCACGTGATTTTTCTAGGTAAACTTCAATTTCAGAAAACGTTCTAATAGCAAATTCTCTAAACCTTGAAAATTTAATACTTAATCAACATATAGTAAATATTAAATAAGTAACGGTATATGCTCGAATCCTCGAATAATCTTTCTCAAATATAATTCATTGGAATATGTTAAACACTCTGATACTCTGGCCGACATTTAACTTGTTTCATTATAACGGTATTTCCACGAAGCCTTGTAAAATCTTCCTCCAGTTAGCAAATGTTACAAAATAGCTGTATATCCCCGAATCATTGAAAAATCTTCCTCAAATATACTTTTTAAAAAAAATATTAGATAAGTAAGTATGCATCGAGAAAAGATGATTGGACGTGGGTATGAGGATTCTGGATAGAAATAAAAGAAAAGAAATTTGCAATAAATTCAATTTTTATAAAAATAAAATATTTATTGGGAACATTTAATATCCTCTACTTCAGATTTTTCCTCCTCTTCTTCAAGATCTGGTTATCAAATGAAGACCCGCAAAATTTAATAAAACTTTTTCTAGAATTTAGAATAGCTTCCAATGTCAATCTTAATTAAAGGTTTAATCATGTTCATCACAGAAATAGCTTTACCAACGCCATGGAGAGGAATAGTTAGTTGATGACTGTGATTCTAATCGGTTGTTGATTACTGATTAATGTTGAGTATTCTTTGCAATAATTGACATCTTTTTAAAAATACTGTTTTCCTCGTGAAGAATGGTTCCTCTCCTCCTTGCAATCACTTAAAAAGGAAGATCAGAAAGTTAGGAATGAGTAGACAGTTGATGAACGAGGAATGTTGGACAATGAGTAGGTTCAGAAGTAATTAATACCTTTTTAATAAAATACCTCCCACACTTTTAATGAAAAGTTATATTGTATTTTGAAACCTGTCAAGTTTTAAATTTTTTTAACTTATTTATGGAAAATTCTTGAGTCTCATAATTGCTAAAAATTTAATTTTAGAATTAGAATTAATATATAGCTAAAAGATATCGAAACCTCTACCCAAAAATATATTTATACTTTCCCCCCGAAAGAGATTTAAATAAAATGATTTTTAATTAAAATTATTTGAATATAAAAAAATAAGGTGCCATTTTTTAACTAAATATAAAAAAATCCCAATGTTTTTATAGGAATTTAAACAAAAAGAGGTGTCATAAAAAAATTGAAATATTAAAAAAAGGCTTACATATGTTTTTGACATTTTTTAATTAAAATAAAAACAAAAGAAAAAACTGAAACCTAGGTAATTTATTACATTGAATCTATTCCTATATTTGTAATCCTTTAAATTTTTTGTTTTAAGGACCTTTTTTATTTGATCTAAATTTAGAATTAATTGATTTTTATTTTTGAAGGATTTAAAATCCTTTGATTGTGCAAAAATAATTTTTGGAAAATTTGCGGTGTTTCTTAAAATCTAATCATTATAAAAATTGCGTTCAAATTTAGACTTAATACGTTTCCAATTTATAAATACAAATTCTAAAACAAAAGAAAATTATTGAAAAATTTTCCATTAGTTTTTAATTAAAAATTTCCATTAAACAATTCTACCTAAACAAAATCCTTTGAATCCTTCGAAAGTTTACTCAATAATTCTCGATAATTAGATTCGCCTTTACTAAACAGATTACCGAATTGGAGAAGTTGTTCTAGAGTCTTCTTGTAACTAGAGGATTTACTTGTTTAGGAAATTTGAGAGGCATGGCAGATTTTAAAAAAAATTTTTTGGAAGGATTTTTAGTATTCAAAGAAAAAAATTTAAAAAGTATGGATCATAGGATTTCCAGCATTGAATTGAAAACTTAGAAGCTCCTCGTTTCAATTGTTGATCTTAAATCATCAGTTTTATGATTTTATGAATATTCCATAAGCTTCCATCAGTTCTATATTTTCATTTATTAATGTTACCTATTTTTTGGATTCTATTAAATTGTTTTAACATTATGACATTTTATTGTGTGTGTGGGAGTAAAATATAATTCCAAGGAAGAAAGTTCAAGGTTAAAAAACATATATTTATGTTAAATGACTACCCTCTGTGTAGCAAAAAATAAAATTGATAAAGATAGAAAAAAAAATAGAGAGGAAGTAAAGATACAATATATTTGTATCCTTAAATCAAAAGTTATTCAATATATTTTAGACTATACAGAAAAATTAATTTCTAATTAAAGGAGCACTGAAATAGCCGAAGCATCTCTACAATTACTTAGAGGGACAAACAATTTAACACAAACCAAACGTGAGGATTTAAAACTAAGTATATGAATAGAAGACTTACAAGACAGCATGAATAGAAAACGTAGAAGCCTTAATTTGAGTTAAAAAAAAACCTAAATCGTAATCTAAAAAGACTATCAAAACTATTTTCATTTTAGGGATCTGTTCTAAAGCATTGAGTAAATTCCTTTATTATAGAAATCCTAAACAGCGAAATTTAATTTCTATATACTTAAACTTCTATCCTGTCTTAAATATACCATTTTAATAGTACACTTGTTTCTTTCAAATATTCATAAAATGTTTTTTAATATATTTTTATTTTTGCATACTTACAAGGATATATTCTAAGATATTAGCTAAATTGTCAACTTCATTGTAGGAGTCAGCTCAATTTGTATATCCTTAAACCGCTGTTTTAAAGACACCTTTATCATCTTAAATTAGTTTATTCCTAAATAATCTTTATTTTTTAATTAACAATTTTTTTTAATTTTTGCATACTTATAGGGATGAAATCCAATTTTATTTCATTGATCAATCTAAGATTATATCGAATATCATAATTGTAAATAAGTGTTATGCAATTACTACTTAAGTTTCACAAATTTCAGCTTCCTAGATTTGAAACTAATATAAAGGAAAACTAAATTTTTAAAAAATATCCCTAAAAGTATGCAATCAGGAGCATTTTTAAATATTGATCTTTAATTCAATTATGAGGTATGTGAATAATAAAATAAAATTCTTCTATCATATTTTTCAATTAAATGAACATGTGTAGGTCTTTTCCCTATATTTAAACACAAAAATATGTATAGATGTATGTATATGTATGTATCATAAATTAAAAAAAAAAAAAAAATGTAAATAGAAAATTCAAAAGAATATTAAATTTCTAGTAGGTTGTTTTTAACTAAATAAAATACTTTGCTACCTACTATACTAATAGAGGGATGAGACTATATATACATATTTATAAAAATAGTGTGTTAGTTTAGTATATATACTAGTAAAATTGATATATTTGAAATTTAAAAGAAGGACATATTATACGAGTAGTACAAAATATAACATAAAAGGATTGTATTCTAACAGTAAAATTACATTGTAAAAATAACAACAACTACAACAACAAATGTAGGACTATTTTGAATAGACTTCCAGCTAAAAATAGTATAGTATAAATTGTATAATAAAGTATATTTTATCTTAGTAAAATATATATATATATACATGTACACAACATAATTATACATACATATATAAATATTTACTTATGTAAAAAAATATTTTATTATATGTCCCTATTTTTTGATAGAAAAAATCTGCCTTTCATTTTATACATTTTTCCTATGTCATACTTTTGAATTTGAAAAAAAAAAAAAAATTAGTATTAGAGATAATGGAGGAATAAAATACAAAAAAGAAAATATGAGTGAAAGAGATAGAAACAATAAAAGGACAATAAAGAAGAATAGTAAGGAAAAATAAAAGATGTTGTATTGTACGTGTATAATGTATATCTATATATGATTGCATTCAATTATTTGGGTATCTACTGTATGTATGGGGATATGGAGGTATACGTAATAAGTACATTCATATGTACATATTTTTATAAATATATTTACGTAAAAAAAACATAAGAGAAAGCAAAAAAGAAAGTCAGGAACACTTTGCAAGGTTTTTTTTTTTATTTAGATTCCTTATTTTCCTTTAGGTTATTTATTAGATATTATATAGATTGTTTGTATTATTTATATATGTGTAATGTTTATTATATATGTAAGTACATATATTTGAATGATAACATATGTGTATAACTTATCTTGGAATTTAAAAGAAAGGTGAAAGAATACAAGTTTTGATATTTAAAAGACCGAGAGTCATTTTATAAAATAACTAATATTTAATAATATTACTTTAGTTTATTACATTTTCTTTTATATATATATATATATATATATATATTTATTGATTGTTAATCGTATTTAATACGCATCCATATATATATATTATGTAAAATAGATCAATTAATTCGTAATATTTAGTACAATTTAATTTATTAGAAAGTGAGTAATTAAAATTTACTATTAACTATTATATATAGTTCTATACTTATTCGAATATTAATTCCTTTATATTCAAGGACCTTTTTCAAAATATTCTATACTTTTTAAAATTTTCATGGAAATTTGTGGACCAAGAGATTATTTATACTAATATTTATAAGTAACAAGAGTTAATCCTAACAATTAGTTTTCCTTCCATTATCCTGGGCTCTTTATTTTATTTATTTTACAATTATTACTCTAATGATTGATCTAATGATTAATGGTTAGGACGGTTAGGACGTCGACCTTTCAATCGAAAGATTTCGGGTTCAAATACAGGTCAGATCATATTTAAAAAAATATTATAATTTATTTCATAATGCATGAAAAGTAAAGGCTGAATCACACACTATTCACACATTTTTTGTGGTAGGGGGTTGGTACATTTTTAAGTACTAAAATAAATAAATAAATACTCTAATTTTTGATTACTCTAAACTTTGACTAAATTGTAGTTTTGAGACTAAGTAATCGAATCATCATAATTTATCTATGAAATAAGACATTAAGTAATCTGAAATGCCAACGCCCTAACCATAACGCCACCGGTCGAATCAATCACTAGATCAATTATTGTAAAATAAATAAAATATAGGGTTTCCTTTTGAATTAAATTAAACTTTAATCATTGGATTGGATAAAAGTCATCAAAAATCCATTACTGAAGGTTAGGAAAAGGCTTCTAAAACAATTATAAGATTCAGTTTCGAGTATAAGAATAGGGATAGGAATAGGGAAAGCCTAAGAATGCAAATTGGGAATCAATAAAACGAATAGAAAAGCTTAAGATTAAGATTAATTTCTGAAGATTCATTAATTTACACATTAATTCAGTACCTACTTAAGATTAATGTTAAGTAGAAGACAGTTTTAGAATAAATTTAATTAATCAAAATGCAGTATTAACTATATATATATTTTTTTTTTTTTTGGCTTGGGAATGTTACGCTCGAAAGCCACCTATTTGGTATTCCGTTAGGTGGTGTGCGACTTTAACGCACCAAAACTACACCCTTTTTGAACCAAAGTTTAGGAAGGAACCTGTGATACAAATGTACAGTTTCGTTACAGAGATGGGATATGAAAGGATTTTAGGATTGTGGGAGGTTATTTGGGAATTTAGGATTATGGGGGATGGGGAAAATTTGGAGGAATATTGAGGAGGTCAAGCCAATTCTATTTGAAAAAAAATCAACTATATTGTCAGTACTGTGCACTACTGAATCCTCCCCCGTACCCTTTGATCCCTTATGTTAAATTCAAGCCTTTCGTTGCTGTTAATTAGAACTTTAAAAATATTTAATAAAATATATGTACTTTTGAATTGGCATCCTTTTAGCAAATCTCAATACAAAATTACCTCTGCTCTTTGTTCAACTTACCAAAGCGTTTTTTAATACAAACAAATTATTTTTAATATTCCATCAAAAGTTATCGTATTACCAAACATCTTTTAATGAGATATCATTTTAATACATAGTTTACACATCATTTTATATACATACTTAATTTATATATTTATACATTTCACTGAAAACCAATTTTTTTTCTTTCTCCCATCCTTTCTTCTCTGTAAAATTCCTCAGTAGTATGTAGACGGTATATATATATATATATATACAGTCTACATATTAGTGCTTTAGTATTTATATTAATTTTCAAATTAAAATTCTTAAATATCTCGAGTCGTCTCTCTAAATTGTCGGATGGTAAAATATATTGGTTAATTAAAAAAATAATATAAAATAAACTATAAACTTTAAAATTATAATTCATAAATATAATAATACTATAGTGAATTTGCATACAAATTATTTAAAAAATATAATCTTTCACATATTATTTAAATTAATAATAAAAAAAGTGAAAACCTTAAATACAAAATATTGATAGTTAAAAATACATAAATTATTTTCTCTTTTATTTTTTTTTATCATTATTATTGAAGTTCTCATGAGAAACAAACAAAAACTTACTGTTAATTATTAATTGTGTAAATCATCTCATCTCACAAAAAAAAAATTAAATAAAAACAATTCACAATAATAATCGATACTCGATTCAAGGTTAATAAACAGTGCTGCGATAAGCGTCGGGTATCGTGTACGCGTATGCGCATTCAATTAATTTTAATTTGATTATTTTCAAAAAAATTTTTATTTTTTAAAATTTTAATTTTTAATTTAATTTTTTTTTATTTTTTTTTTTTTTTTTAATACATTTTACATTAACAATAGTTTAAATTTGCATTCAATTAATTTTAATTTGATTATTTACAAAAAATTTTTATTTTTAATTTTTATTTTTTTGTTTTAATACATTTTACATTAACAATAGTTTAAATTTCATTTAAATTGAGATATGATAGGATTGAATATATAAATTAAGTAATCTAATAGTTGATATAACATGGCAGAGTGCAGTAGCTGTAAAAATACAATAAGGGGTGAATCTGGATTGAGATGTAATGGAGTTTGTGGCAAGATTTATCATGCTGCTAACAAATGCAGTGGGTTGGATCAATTCAGTGTTCATGTATTGGGCGCAGGTGGGATGTTAAGATTGATGTGTGATGACTGCATGGTATATATACATAATGTTGATATGGTCCTAAAAGAAATTCATGATACCACAAAAGAAAACAAGAGTTACCTGCACGAATATAAAAATGAGTTTGAGGTATCGCTAAAAAAAAACGAGGATGAAATAAAAAGCTTGCTTCAAGCAATAGAGCATAGGTACATGGAAAGAATAAGATCACTCAAGTTGGCACAAGAAAACTTTGAAAGAAAAATGACTGAAATGATAACCATGAATGAGTTAGCTAAAGATGTTAAAGAGCAAAGTGAAAAACTGATGGAGAGAATGGAAAAAATAAGTGTCGAAGCTATAAAAATTACCTCTAAAGATGTTAAAAAAGATAAACAGGTTGAATCATATTCAGATATAGTAAAGAAAGATCCAGTGGTGGTTATAAAACCAAAAAAAACGCAAGGGTCGCAAGTAACTAAGAATGCTGTCAAAAAAACTATAGATCCGGTAAACTTTAAGATAGGTGGAATAGTAGAAAAGAAGGATGGGAAAGTTGCAATATATTGTGAAGATGGAGAGTCAACTGCTAATCTTGAAACTGCTGCAAAAGAATTAATGAAAAAAGATTACGATGTAATGAGACCTAAAGAAATAAGGCCAAAAATTTTAATTGTTGGTATGTCCGAATACCACGAAAAAGAGGAGCTTGTTAACAAGGTTAGTAAGCAAAATAATATTAAATATAGCAAAGATATTAGATATATACGAGGATACAAAACCAATAGAACCCAAAATGAATACAATGCAATTATAGAGGTAAATGTAGAAGATTTTAAAAAAATAATGGAATTAGGAAGAATAAAAATAGCATGGGACAATTGTAGAGTATATGAAAGCTTTGATGTACGTAGATGTGTGAATTGCCTGGGTTTTGGACACAAAAAAGAAAATTGTACTGTTGAAGGGAAAACATGTAGGAAATGTGGAGAAAATCATTTAATAAAGGATTGTACGGCAGATGAGTTCAAATGTGTTATATGTAAAAAGGCAAATGAAGCGTTGAACCTTGGTTTAAATATATCGCACAATGTGCTAGATAGAGAATGTCCGAGCTTGTTAAAAAAGATAAAAATAGAAAGAAAGAAAATATTCCTGTAGCAACCAAGTAATGTTGAATGTTTATATATAAATAGTCAAGGAGTAGTAAATAATTTTACAGAAATTGAAAATTTAATGTGTAATGGAAAAGTTGATGTATTATGTTGTACTGAAACGCATCTAATAAGCGACGATGAAGATTCACTAATAGAAATTAACGGATACAACATCGTAAGGGTGGATAGTCACTCTAGACATACTGGAGGAGTTGTACTTTATTGTAAAGATAACTGGAATGTCAGTCTCATTAATAAATATTGTCTAAGGAAGGAAATTTGGATGTTACATGTTAGGTTAAGCTGTGGAAATTATTCTTTCCATACTATAGGTCTATATAGAGCCCCAAAATACGTGAATGTGAATGATGAATTTTTTAATGAATTAAATGAATATATTATTAAATTAAATGAAACAAAAGAAGACATAATAATAATGGGTGACTTTAATATAAATTGGCTTAAAAATGATAGTTGTAAGATTAAAATAAAAGACATATTTGAAGAAAATTTTTTTAAACAAATAGTTAAAGAATACACACGGATCACACAGGAGTCAAAATCATTGATAGATTGGGTGGTAACAAACCGGTTTGAGAAGGTATCTGCTAGTGTTGAACATAATGCAAAAATTAGTGACCATGAAACTCTAAAAATAAAATTAAAACTTAGTAAGAAAAAAGAATCACACAATAATAAAAAAATTAAAACGATTAAATATAATGTTGACATGTTTAGAGGAAAGATTGCTGTAAATGACATAATGACAATTTATTTTTCTGATGTAAATGCAAAAGCAAGTAAGTTCAGTACATCCTTACATGAAATTATTAACCAATTTGAAGTTACTAAAAATAGTGGTAAACATCCTATAAACAAATGGTATACCAATGAACTTGAAATGATGAAAAGACATAGAAATCGGCAATACAAAATAGCAGTGTGGATTAATAATAATGAGGAATGGGAAAAATACAGGATCCTACGAAATATATATAAAAAAAAAATTAACATTTGCAAGAACACCTTTATTAAAAATAAAGTAAATAATTCTCATGACCAGAAAACAATGTGGCGAAACATAAAGATGCATGTGTTAAACGAGAAATTTAAGGAGATTAAGGAAGTTATTTTTGAAAATGAAAAAGTAAATAATGAACTTATTATGGCAAATAAATTCAACAACTATTTTATAGAAAGTATTAAAGAAATTAACATGAAAATACCTTATAATGAATATGAAAATATAATTGAAGAATGTGAACATGTTTTTAAATTTAGAAACATAGAATTGATTGAATTAAAAAATACGTTAAACTCTTTAAATAAAAAAAAGGATCACTATTTTGTTAATGCACAAATGATCATTGATTCATTTGATCTAATTGGCATGAACCTTTTAACAATCATAAATGCATCATTAGAAAGTGGATGTTTCCCTGAAAATTGGAAAGAAACAATTGTAATTCCTGTGGAAAAGGTAAAGGGTACAAACAAATGTGAGGAGTTCCGGCCGATAAACACCATTATGCTGGAATCAAAAATTATTGAAAAAATTGTGAACAGTCAATTTGAGGAACATTTAAAAAAATATCATTTAATCTATGAATATCAATCGGGTTTTAGAGAGAATCACAGTTGTGAAGCATTGTTAAATTTAATAATCAGTAACTGGAAAATGGATGTTCATGATGGAAAAGTTATAATAGCGGTTTTTATAGACCTGCAACGAGCATTTGAAACTGTGGACCGTCAAATTTTATTAAAGAAAATAAAATGCTATGGAGTGAAGGAAAAAGAACTTAAATGGTTTCAATCATACTTGGAAAACAGATCCCAAAGAACAAAAATCAAAGGTGTTGTCTCTGATGCAATCAAAGTATCACTAGGTGTACCGCAGGGTAGTATCTTGGGTGTCCTCTTATTTATTTTATACGTAAACGACATGTACAAAACTGTCTCAAAGTCTAAACTTGTTCTGTTTGCAGATGATGCTTTGTTATATGTAGCTTGTGACACTGTTGAAGAATGCCTAAATGCAATAAACGCTGATCTAAATCATCTCAGTCTTTGGCTCAGTAAAAATAAATTAAAATTAAATGTTAAAAAAACAAAATATATGAAAATAAATAATATTCAAGAAGTTGATCTAAAAATTGCAGAAGAAAGAATTGAAGAGGTAAAGGAAATTAAATATTTGGGAGTAATACTGGATAGCAGGCTGATTCTTAAAAGTCATATTGAGCACGTCCACAAAAAAATAAGTAAAAAGATATATTTTTTTAAAAAAATTAGGAACAGAATGTCGTACATGAATGCTATAAAGATTTACAACGTTATGATCAAACCTCATTTTGAGTATTGTTCGTCGATACTCTTTATGGCATCTCAAGAAGATATGGAGCGTCTACAAAAGTTACAAAACCGTGCAATGAGGATCATTTTAAGATTTAATCGTTATGCGTCTATAAATTTTATGTTGGAAACCTTAGTTTGGCTGTCAGTGCGTCAGAAAATTATTATGAATGTCTTAATTATTATTTTTAAAATGAAGTACAACATGTATCCCGATTACTTGTGCAGTAGGCTTGTATATTCTGGTGATGTACATAATTATAACTTGAGGAACAAATCCAATTTTAGACTAAACTTTTTTAGGAATGAGAAAACCAAAAACATGTTACTGTATAGAGGCTTAAATTTGTTTAATAACTTACCTTTTGAATTGAAAAATGAAAATAATTTAATAATTTTTAGAAAAAATATAGTACCTTATATAAAAAATAATTTTTACTAAACCAACTAATTGTAAATTAAAGTTTAAAATTGTAGCACAAAAATAGTAAAGCTCTTTACTAAATAAATGAATAAATAAAAAAAAAAAAAAAAAAAAAAAAAAATAATTTTAAATATATATAGATATAATGTAATAAAAAATATATATCTATAAATATATTCTTATGTAATATCAACTTCAGTTTTCGCCATTGAATTTAAGAATGTCATAACTAATAAAAATAAATTGTTTTCAAAAAAAAGGTGCTATTAAAAAATATTATTAAACTCACTTTTTTTTTGCACTTCAAAAAGAACTCCAAACACTAAAACAGAACGCACAAAATATAAATGTAATTTGTTTTAGCACCTTTAAGGTGAAAAAAAAAATTATAACAGCAATCAAAAACAACAGGTGCAATTGGGTAATAAAAAAAAAACAAAAGAAAACCAAAAAAAAACAAAAAAATACTTAAAAAAAAATTATGCATAAGAACCCTGTATTAAAAAATGAATTGGTTTTTTTTTTTAAAAAAAAATTGACTGAATATAAAAGAGAAGAACTGATTACATACTCGTAAGACAGCTCTAGAAAAACAAGAATGTCATCGAGCAGACTCATAATTTCCTTAGGGACTAATTTCGAGACTTATAATTCCTTTAATGGGACGTAAGTCACTAAGGGACTTAAAACTTATAGCAATGAGCTATTATTCCCTAGAGAACTTATTACCCTTGAAATGTTGACTCAGAGTGGTGGGTCATAACTCCCTTTTACAGTTCTCAACTAAAAAGGGTATTAGTAACACTGAAAACAATATTAATTTTAATTATCATGAATGACGGGTACGGAGTACGGGTTGACGAGATATATATACAGACTTTCTTGAACTATATTTAGCACATATTCAGGACTTGGATTCTGAATCAGGTGTATTCCTGCACCGCTGTTATACATCCAATCGAGTTTAGAAACATATTTAAAAGAATTGTTTTAGCTTAAGTGACTCTACAAGATTCAGAAATCGAATGTTAACTCTCCTGTAGAATTTGTATTATTAAGGAGCATCGATACAAATTAAAGAGAAAGCAAACATGAAAAGAATTGTAGAAGATGTTTAAAAATTAATCTAAAATGTATATTAAATAAGTTCTACTATCTTTAATCAGTGTCCTGCGTATCAATTCGGTTCTTTTATTAATATTACTATCCAAAATTCTAAATTAATATTATTTATAAAGCTCTAATATATAAGATTTAATGAATTAAATCCACGAAGGAAAAACCCCTTATAAATGTACTTTAGTCCATAGAAATTATGTATAGATAGAAATTTGAAATACCGAAAACTAAGGCCAATCAAATTGGAATATAAATTAATACATACTTACAATTTAAAATTAATCACTTAGAATTACATTAATATACCGTTAAATCATGTACTAATAACTAACTGTTTGAAGTTTAATAGTAAGAACCGTTTAATTGTTTGAAGCTCATAAAAGTAATAAGAAACTTGTACTTAAATACAATAAAGCTACTGAAAAAGTATTTTTAATACACTTTGCTTGAAAAAGTTGTCTAATATTCAAAGATTGTATGCTGCATTTCTACGCTTGGGGACTGATATTATCTAAAAATTAACTCGAATGGCAATCGTACTATGTATATCAAAACTTAGCTTCACTTTTTATCCTTTATATCAACTATTATTTAATACGGTACGGTAGATTTGTCACTGAAGAGTATATACTTCCTTCAAGTTACTTCGCTCAAGTTATATTCAATTTCCTCCGATTTATTTAAAAAAAATTTTCGAAAAGCCCCCCCACACGAATTTAGATTTTGTTAAAAGATTATAAGACCCAGACATATTTTAAACTCTCAAGTACTATTTGACGAACAAGTACCCTTAATGACGTCACCGAGATTTTTGCGTGTTTCTTTTCTAATTTCTGATACTTTCAACAAGATCCTCTTGAAAGCTTTCAGATATACTGAATTTTTTTCAATAGACCTTGGTCCAAATGATATTTTGTAAGTTTCAAAGGTCTCATTAAGTAGCATCTGGCGCTACACTAGATTGCAGCGGTGTAGAAACTAAAGCTAAATTTTTGTACTGCACGATTTGCAGCAAAATTAAATGACATTTGATTTTCAGTAACTTTTATTGTATTTTTTTTTTCAAATTATTTTAGTTATGGACACAATAGAGAATTTTAATAGCCTTTAAAAATATTTTTAATCTTATTTATTTTTCTATTTCCTATTCAAATTTTTATTTTAAACTAAAATTTTTTAAAATTAATCAATTTAGTTTTTTTTCAAATTTTATATTTATTATTTTTTAATCAATTTATATTTTTAGTTTTAAAATTAATGCTCCACTTTATAAAGTTCTCAGAAAATCTTGTAAATAAAAATTTTTTTACATTAAAATGTAAACACATAAACGTCAAATAAAATTCGCTACACAATTTAGCATAAATTATTTTTGCTTCAAAATTAATATAGCGCATTGTAGCTACATTGTAGCGCTAGATTAAAAAGTTGATCAGTAGAAAATTTTATCGAGCGCTGCCATTTTCTTCTAGCGCTAGATGCTACTTAACGCGACCAAAGATTACTTAATTTCCTTGGTGACATTCCACGGATCTGTTTCTTAGTCAAATTGACACCAAATCCGACGCGGAATATAAAGGAAACCTTTTCCCTCCTATTATACATTTACATGCACATTCCACATTTAAAGGGATTATTTAAAACTTTTTTTTGCGAAATAAAAAAAAATATTAAAAAAAAAAACTAAAAATAAATTAATAAAAAAAATAATAATAAAAAATTACATCAAATAAATTTATAACAATAAATATGAAATATTCAATCAAATACAAAATAAATAAAAAAATACAAACAAATTTCTTTTGTCATCAAATTTTTTTACATTTTAAAAGCAAAAAAAAATTAAAATAAATATACATATATAAAATTCCCACATACATACCTATATATATTATACAGTATACATGTTAAAAATATTAACCAAAATAAAATAATCAAAAAAAACCTTTAAAATTTATTAAAATATACAAAAACAACAACAACAAAAATCCCCTTTGAAAAGCAAAAAACCTAAATTTATACACAAAAACAATAACAACAAAATAAAAACAATAACAACAAAAAAAATATAAAAACAACAACAAAATAAGGTAAAGATAATAAAAATTCTAACTGACATTTTCAGTTACAGAAGAATTATTTCATCATCATATATATAACAAATTTTACAACTCATTAGACACGAGCATTAAGTGACTTTATGTTATATGTTATGATATACCTACCAGTTCAATTTATATTATATATATATATATATACACATATACATATCTATATACACAATTTAATTCAATTCATAAAAAATCCAAACATATATACATATATGCATACCTAAAATATGTATAACATTTATATATACATATATTATTTATTAAAATAATTTTTTTACAAAGTACAAAAACACACACACATGCACACACAAACATTAAATTTAATATAAAAATAAACTAAAGTTAAATAAAATTTATATAACAAACATTAACAACTGACAAACATACACACACACACACACAAACATTTAATATAATAAAAATAAATGTACAAAATTTTATTATTAATATTTTATAAAAGAATATTTAACAGTATTAAAAATAAACAACAAAATGTTAAATAATAATGTTATACGATTATATGACTGTTATATTTTGACAAGCGAATTTCGCTTATGCGTGTTTTTGTTTTTTTATTCGGCATTTAAAAAATTTGTTTTTAGAATTTATAATTGATTATTATGTATACCTATGTTTATATATATATATGTATATTTATGTAAATTTGTATATTTATACTTTGTACAAAACATATTTATATATTTATTACGATTTTAAAATTATTTTAATTTTTAAATTTTTAATAATTACATATTGTAATTAAAAATTATAACATTCGTTCAAAAAAAAAAAGAAAAACAATAAAAATAAAATTTAAAAATAGAAAATAATTAGAAAATTATCTAAAAAATGTTTTTTATTTTTAATTATAAATAAACTTAAAATAATTAATTGAAAATATTATATTAAAACTTTTAAATAAATAAATATAACAGAAAGAGATTTTATTACATATAACATGATTTGATTACATATAACATATTTTATTTTAACATTTAAATGACTGTTAGTGGGGTAGGCGTGTGTACTTAAATAACTGTAACATGTAAAATATGAAATTAGTTGAATTAATATAAAATTTTAAATAAACAAAACGATTTAATATGTATGTTAGTATGTATGTACATATGTAAAATAATCAGTAGTACCTTTGTAGTTATATGTAGGTATGTAAAATAATCAGTTTTCACTTCAAAAAAATACCTAATAAAAACTGAAGAAGTATATAATATGTACATATATATGTACATACATATTTACAGAAGATTTAAAGAAGTTGAAAAATATTCAATTATAAATTATGATATATTAATTAACATTTTCAAAAAAAAACAAAACAACAAACTTTGTTATGTTAATGTTATGTATACGGTTTAAATAACAGCTTACGATTATGAATTACGATATGTATGACTATAACGGGTAATCTTAAAATCTTAATGACTTTGTTTTTATGTTATTTTGTTTTTTTTTTATTCTGTTAAATTTTGCCTTGATTATTTTTTATTTTTTATTGTTGTTTTTATTGTTGTTTTGTATTTTGTCATACTTTTTGACATTTTCTCAACAAAATGTCTAATTTGACAGAAGAGAATTAAGATGTTTTAAAAACCTATATGAATATTTTTAAATTAGTTTTTTTTATATATTTAATTTAAGTAAGTAGATTATATACTAAATACTAGATGTATATATATACATATGTACATATATATGAAATCATATGGTCATGTTAAATCAATATTATTAGTATGTAGAAATGAAATATTATTCGTATGTATGTAAGTATGTTAAAAATATATTTAAAAAAATCCGACTGTGATTAATTTGTAAACTGTAACATCTTGTTTAAACAAGTTAAGTTAGCAACAATCAAATAAAACTTTAAAAAATTACCTATGTAATATAATATTTACATATTTATTTACATAAATATATTATATCTATATATAAAAACAAATATTGCAAAATAAAAATTTGACACATAAAAAACAACAACAAAATAAAATTTCTCTTTTAAAAATAAAAATTCTCACAAAATTCTCAATTAAATAAAATAACATTTGTGAATTTTAATTTTGTGTAATTTACTAATTTCATTAAAATGGAAAATATCTGTAATGTTATCTGTTATATTTGTTCAGAGTGATTAAGAGAGAGAGAGAGAGAGTGAGGTGATTTAGGACAAATTGAAAAGTGTGTTTATAAAATGAAACAGATTACAGTTTACAGAAATTGTTACAGTTGAGACAACAGCTTAACACAAGGTTGAAGCTTAAGGCAAAAGTTGTTCATAGAAGGTATACTCTTACAAAATAATGAAAAATTTTATTTTTAGCAAACGCAACAAATGAAATATTTAACACCAACCAAATCCCAATATAAAATTAATTTACTACTACAATCACATAAGAAAAATTTCTCTTTCAATTTCATTTTTGGTAATATGCGAAAAATTATTCAAATGTATTAGAAAAATTTTTTATTTGAATGTATTAGTAGTTGTATTTTGAATTGTATAAATTTCTTAAAAAAAAAACAACTCAATACGAGTTGATTTAAATGAGTGATGAGTTTTCGTTTTTGTTTCAATACAAAATAAGAAAAAACAAAGAAGAATCCAAGAGAGTATCGATCTGTTGCCCTCATTTTTTTTTTTGTTTTTTTTTTTTTTGTGTATCTATTTTATTTTTCAATATTTATTATTCATATTAATTTCCTAATTCGGTAATCAGTACTCAATAGTCTGTACTCACTACTCAGCAGAATTTAACATTCTTAACTTTTCACTCTCATTCTCAATTATTTCTCAATTCTTTACTATAAAAAATTCTCAAATTTCATCTGCGACTGATTCTCACTCATATTTTTTTTATTTATTCTCAAATTTTAATTCGAATATTTAAGTATTCCTTTGTTTTTTTTTATTTATTTTTAAAATCAAACAAAGAATTTAACATTACATTACAGATATTTAATAAATCTGTTATAAAAATGTATATTTAAAACTTATCTTGTTGTTGTTGTATTAAATTTATTTCAATAAAAAAAAAAAAAATAGAAAAAAAAGAAGAAAAAAAAAACTCAATTAATATTATGCTCATATTTTCATGAATAATCTGAATCTGAAATTCAAAACTTGAACAAAAGGAAATAGACAACTTTAAACGGGAAAAAAAAATATTAACAGAGGAAAGAAAGAAATAAAAAAAAAAAAAGAACAATAACAAAAAAAAAATTGAAAATGAAAAAAAAAAAAAAAAAAAAAAAAGCATAAAACTGTTTAATATTTTTTTTCAGTCGCGAGTAAATCATAAACTCGCTGAGACGTTCAATTCGGATGAAATATGGTATGTACTAGTTGATTTCTGAAGAGAGGTAACACGCGACGGGGTTCATTCAATTTGTTGTTTTTTTTTCATATCACAATTTTTTTGTTATTGTTTTGTTTTTTTTTCTTTTATTTTTCATTTTTAGTCCGTTCGTTTCATTGTTCAAATCAATGAAATGGAATCTATACATATGTATATATACATATATAGGTACATTAT
Source organism: Dolichopus griseipennis (assembly GCA_963082915.1). Taxonomy (NCBI): domain Eukaryota; kingdom Metazoa; phylum Arthropoda; class Insecta; order Diptera; family Dolichopodidae; genus Dolichopus; species Dolichopus griseipennis. The sequence goes on along the minus strand of OY720445.1, from coordinate 80,368,220 downwards.
TTTTTTGAAATTATAGAAATATTATATACGTATGTTTGTATGATTGTTAAATTGTAGATAGGTAGGTATATATTCATAAATGAATATTATATGAGCAATAAGCAATGTGATATGATATGAATTAATATGTAGGTTTGTATAAATATATATATATATACATATATACATGTACTTTGAAATTTTTACAAACACAATGTATGTACAGTACAGTGTACAGTGTACTATATAGATTTAGTACATGTAAAACTGTTAAATTTAAATTATAGAAGGCCTTTTGATATTTTTATTTGAGTTGAAATATATATATATATATATATATTTTTTTTTTGTTTTTTTTTTTACTTTTTTTTTTTACTTATTGTTTTGTAGGAAATTTTTTTTATTATTATTTGTTCATTGCAGACGATTTAAATTGACAAAAAAATTAAATACAAAAATAGAGATAAAATAAAAAAAAAATAAAACTATTAAAATACAAAAATAAATAATAAAAATGTATATTCAAATTATAAATTTCTAATTAATTTTTTTTTTTTAATATTGAAACCTTTTAAGAGGCGAAATTTGTTTCAAAATACAATTAGGTAGGTACCTACCAACTAGTACCTTTGTAGTCAATTGATATAATTACTATAAAATATTTGAATAAAATTTAAATTAATCTGGTAACACTATTTACATATTTTAATTCAAATTCGATCATCGTTTTAATTTAATTTTATATCTTAATATTAATAATGAGTTTACAATTCTGTGGTTGTCTTCTGATTGTACCCCTACATCTTCTTTTCTAAAATTTAAAAAAAAAAACTACCTAGGTACCCATCATCAGTATGATTTATGATAGGTACCAACGGTTAATGATGGTATGGTAAGAATGATGTGACAAATCATAGCTTTTAAAATCAAAATAACAGAATGTATACTGATTGTTAATTAAACCTAAGCATTTAAAATATCTACTTATTAAATTTTTGACTACATTACATAATATGTATGCACTTTAAAATAATAAGTCTGAGCATTCAAATGTAATAAAACGGCTTGTTTGCGGTAATTACAGAAGATTTATTAAGCGAAGCGAAGTAATATATATACACAATATACAATATATAAGAAGTAATTTCACTTACCACGTGATTATAAAAGTCTCCTACTGTTTGACATATACATATGCAAAAATTTACTCAAATTGTTAAAAGTGGATAGTAAAATCCAAGAAATAGAACTTCTATTCTATTCTATTAGTAGTAGTTCCTACGATTCTAACTAATACAGTAAAATATTATACTCGTACGTTACATAATTCATTTAGGTACTCACTTCTACCATATAATCCCTAATTTACATTATAAAAACATCCTCCATAGTTACTAGTAGGAAATAGTCCTCTTTGGTGTATGAAAAATGCATTAGGTTGAGTAAAAAAATTGTTAATATACTACTAAAGCTTTACAACTTGTATTTGCTTGTATAATATGTATTGTTGTAGTATATTTACAATACACAAAACGAAAGTATGATTGTAATTGATATTTATTAACAGCCAGGTAGATGATATTCATACATATGCTAAAGCTTCAAGCGTGTAAATTAAATGCATGTGCTTGTATTCTGTGTATATTATTTAGAGATTAGAGAACTGTTCTACACTCAATTGTCAAAAATACTCCAGTATAATATTGTATTTCAGTAGGGAAAGTTGTAACATTTTTATAATATGGCTAAACAATTAATTAAAAAAGAATTGGATAATGCAATATTAATTAATGTAATTTTTCAAAGAAAATATTTATGGGATAATACACTTAAAGAATATCATAGAAGAGATAATATTAAAAATAAACTGTGGCAAGAAGTAGCTGATAAATTGAATGAAAGTAAGTAATAATTTAAGTTTTTAATATACTAATTAAGTACCTACATTCAAAATTAATTAACAATAAGTTCTAAATTTTGGTTTTATTTTTAATTTTAGGTGTTGATTCTGTTAAAAAACGTTGGAAAAGTTTAAAAGATAATTATAGACAAGAACTGAAAAAAATTGACAAGTTGTCCAAAATAAGTGGAGTTAATGTAAAATCAAAATGGATTTTATTCGATAGAATGGAATTTCTTAAAAACGTTATAACAGAGTCATCATTACAGAAAAATGAACATGAAGAAAATGAAAAGATGTGTAAATTAATTACAAAAATTAACGAATCAATGAATAGTGCATCGTTGGAAAATACAAATGATGGAATACTATATCCTGAAATATCAATAGAAAATACAAATGAAGAAATGCATTATCCTAAAATGGATAATAATGAAATAATTCAAGAAAATAATTGTTATAATCAAATGCTACCGAAATCTATTAAAAGAAAACGTTCTTTAGAAACGGAATTTTTAAAAATAGAAAATGAAAAGTTAAAAATTTTAAAGGAAGATGTTAATTTAAGAAATGATTCAGATCATAATTTTTTAATAAGTTTTCTACCATACATGAAAAAAATGTCCGAAATAAATAATTTAAAATTTCGTATGGAAATTAGTAAAATTTTACTTGAAATAAAAGCGGAAGAAATTAAGGAATCAACATCCGTTTTATCATCACATTAGGGAAAGTAACACTTTTCTTCATTCAATTATTAAAGAAAAAGGAAAGTAATTTTAAATTTAATTTTAAGATTTTTTTTTTTTTAATTCTTATACTAATAAAAAATTCAATTAAAAAATAAGAAACTTTATAATTCTTAAAATTGTTTTACTTGCTTTATATAAAAGGGAACTACTTAAAAACAATGATGAAAACCCAAAGTCTTTTAAAAATCACATTTCAAATATAAACAAGTTACGTTACAAAGTTTAAATTTTTTTTTTTTTATTCCTTTTCCACTCCTTTTAGGAGTATAGGGCATTTACCAAGTTTATTTTAAACTAGACTTCAGCTTCTTTAATCATAATATTCACTAAGCCGTTGATTCCTCGGCTGTAGCTATTGTATAAGGTTATGAAATATGAATGCACAAATGTTTACTTTGTAAGCCATCTACTGTTCTACACAAGACTTATTTATATATTTATAATAAATCTTATTTTATATTACGATATAAACTATTACGATATAATTATACAATTTTACGATATCATTTTATTAGATATAATCTGACCGGGGTTTGAACCCGAGACCTTCCACATGAAAGGCGGTGTCTTTTTCACTTCGCCATTGGTCAGATGGCGTAGTGGTAAAGACGCCAAAAAAAACAAAGTTTAAAATTAGTTAATTTAAATCATTTAGCTCTTTAGAGCTCGTACACGAGGTGCCACACAAGAATATGTTCTAAAATTACTCATATTTTTACGATCAACTATCTCTCAAAATTTAAAATTTCTAACCTAATCTGTTTGATAGATATAAAAAGTCGAGATGTTTGGAAAAATTGAGTTTCAAATAACAGGAAATTACGGTAGCGTATGGCAACACTATATTTTTTTATTTTACATATACTTAAAAAAAATTAAAATAATAGTAAGGCGCTTCCAGATATAAGATAAACCTTATACAACTTTTATTTAAACAATTTTAATATAGGGCTCTTCAGGATTTTGAGAGTGTCTAGCTTCGTAAAGGGTGTTCCTAAAGCAAGTTATTTCATGAAATTGATTTTATTTTTGCATTACCTATCTGTTGTTTAAATTTTTTTCTTCATATTAAACAGTGTAAAAGATTTGTAAACCCCCGAACCGACAGCCTGAGTGAAACTATTCAGGTAGATTTATTAAAAATTTTTTGAAAATGTGCTAAAAACCAAAGATTTACATGGAGAACAATTATAAAATGTAGCCCTGCTTTAAAATTTTTTTCAATCAAACAGAAATATTCTTAAACAGGTTATTAAATTTAAAATTGGAATATTCTACAATTCCACATTTCAAATTACCTAGAAATACTTATATAATATTCAAAAATATACTTATTTATCGCCTTATGTTATGATAAAAAAATGCCTATTTTCGATTTGGTTAATTTGTATGTGAATGTACAAAGGTACAATACAAACAAGAATTACTTTAAAAAAACATTTTATGTATACTTACATGTTTATTATACAGTTTTTATGATTTGCTCTCTTTATACCCGTGCGTACATATTTTTTTTTAGCGGCTATAGTCTACCTACAGGCTGTATTGTGTCATTGTGTGTAAAAATCTTTCGAGCTTTTATGTGCTTGTATTTTTTCCTTGTTAGTCGCATCGCATTACAGTAGTATGTACAGTACTGCATACCCACTATACTCAATATAGTTCTCAGTATTTCGCTGTTCTCATCTCAAATCTCTCATACTTTAACAGTTAGTACTCACTACACCATAGTAAACATTTGGCATTTTTAGTACCAAAATTTATTTCAATAGTGAAAGTTGTGTTATAGTTTTTTGTTTTTTAATATTTATAAAATGTTTAAAAACAATATAGATGGCATAGATAAAGAAGAATTAATTAATGAAGTATTCAAAAGAAAAGCATTATGGGATACTGCATTAAAAGATTATTATAGAAGAGATAAACTTAAAATAATTTTATGGATGGAAGTAGCTAATAAATTGAATAAAGGTAAGTAAAGGATTTTCATTTATTTATTAATATGAAATATATATCATAAATAAAGAATGCAATATTTTAAAATTATCGATTACTGAATATTAAATTAGACCATTATAGAATGAGGTAATAATATATTTACACAAAGATATTATATATATATATTTTCATATATTATATTCATTTTATATTCATTCGATTTGATTTAGTTGATGTAATTGTAAACGCGCGTTTCAAATCAATTCGATCCGCATTCGAAACGCCGTTTTCCATAATAGACCTTCGTTCAAAATTAATTTTGAGTACTTTTTAATGTAAAATCAGCGCATATAAAACCCTAATTTTAAAAGTCTATAAATAAAAATTTTAATTGTCAAAGAAGAAAACTATATTCAAAAATTTTTTTTCCAATTTTAGATGTTGCAAGTGTAAAAAGACGTTGGAAGAATCTAAGAGATCATTATAGAACCGAATTAAGAAAATATAAGAAACAATCTGAATCAGGATCTGTTATAACTATAAAATGGCAATTTTTTAAAAGTATGCATTTTCTTAAAGATATTTTGACTGAGGCACCAATACCAAAATCTACAAAATTACAAGAAAAATTGCAAGTAACAAACAAAATCAAAAAACCGAATGACGAATCAGTAAATGAAATTACAATAGAAAATGAAGAAATGCATAGTCCTATATTTAATATAAGTAATAATGAAAGAGCTCAGAATCATCAAGCTTCAATACCAAATTCTACTAAATCACAAGAAACATTGGAAGTAACAAAAGTAATCAAAATTGAAAATGACGATTCAATAAATGAAATTTCGATAGAAAATGAAGAAATGCATAGTCCTGTATTTAATATGAGTAATAATGAAATAGTTCCAGAAATTGATGGGATTGATCAAGCACCACCAGAAATTATTAAAAGAAAACCTCCTGTAGAAACAACACTTGTGGAATCAGAAAATAAAAAACTAAAAATTCTGGAGGAAGATGTAGTGTTAAGAAATGATTCAGACCATAGTTTTTTGATAAGTTTTCTTCCATATATGAAAAAAATGTCCCAATTAAATAATTTAAAATTTCGTATGGAAATGAGTAAAATTGTCCTAGAAATAATGAATAAGGAAGAAATGATGGAATCAATATCCGTTTCATCGTCATATTAAAGAAAATTTTGTTTTATTGCATTTTTAAATATATAGTTATTAGTTTTAATATTAAAATTTTAAACGAATAAAGACTTCTTAGCAGGTTGTTGTAAACCCTTAACTAAATAAAGTATCCGTTTTTTCATCGAGTTGTTTTTAAAGGTTAAACTTAACGCTAGGAATGGGTGCCTTTATACATATGTGAGTTTAGTTGAAAGGAAAACATAAAAGCGATATTGAATCGGAAATCAGGGTTAGATTGGATACAACCATATTTTTCCATTTCAAATAAACAAAGTCATTTCTAAAACCAGTTTATAGAGACTTAAGATTAATAGAGCACGTGTCATGATATCTATAGATTTGGGAGATCCTTACAATATTTTAACGTGTATCTAATATTTTGCCGAATAATAGGTAGAAGTGCACTGGTATACTCATTCTATAATAATCACAAAAAAATTTCATCATTTATAAATTATAATAAAGGCGGAAGAAATTAATTAATCACATTCTCAAGTTAAAAAGTTTAAAATTTGTTAATTTTAGTTTTTTAGCACCTTAGAGCTTCTAAACGAAGAATATCCGAATTTTATATATGGGTTGTTAAATTTTTAATAGTTATAAAATTCCTCATTCCATAATGGACCACGTGATCACAAAATTCCTGCTCATATGCAAAACTTTACTTAAATTGTAAAAATTTGTTGATAATACGAACTAGTTAGTGGGAAAAAGATAGAAAATAAAATTCCTCGCACATCTGAAAAAATCATTTATTTACCTATGTTTATACATAAGCATATTAACATCCTCTCTATTAGTAGGTGTAGTAAAAGAGAGTCTTTTATGCACTTGTATATACTATTGTAGTATATGTACATGTACAATACACAATACAACACAGAGATAACACAATCACAATTCTTGCTCTTACAAAAGTATGATTGTATTGTAATTATTATTAACAAGCATATGACATTTATTTGCTCTTAAAAAAAAAAAAATCTTTTAAAAGCTTACAGGTTTTAGCGTGTAAAATAAAAACATTTGCTTGTATTCTCTTATTATTATTTAAAATCATAATCAATATTCCAGTATAATATTGCATTTCAGTAGTGATAGTTGTGTTGTGACTTGATAATATTTATTATTTAATATGAGTAAACAATTAATTAAAAAAGAATTAGATAATGCAATATTAATTAATGAAGTATTTGAACGGAAATGCTTATGGGAATACAAAGAATATTATAAAAAAAATAATATTAAAAATATATTATGGAAAGAAATAGCTGATAAATTGAATGAAAGTAAGTAGACCTATCTAATATAAATTTTAATATATAAAAATTAAGTAATTAACAATAAATTCTAAATATACTTTTTTAATTAATTTTTTAGGTGTTGATTGTGTTAAAAAACGTTGGAAAAGTTTAAAAGATAATTATAAAGCAGAAGAAAAAAAACTGGACAAGCTGTTTAAAACAACTGGAGTACATTATAAATCAAAATGGGTTTTATTCGATAGAATGAGTTTTCTTGAAAAAGATTTGTCTGAAATACAATTACAGAAAAATGAACATGAAGAAAATGAAAAGACGTTTAAATTAATTACAGAAAATAACGAATCAATAAATCGTGTATCATTGGAAAATTCTAATGAAGAAATACTATATCCTGAAATATCAATGGAAAATACAAATAAAGAAATGCATTATCCTAAAATGGATAATAATGAAATAATTCAAGAAAATAATTGTTATAATCAAATGCTACCGAAATCTATTAAAAGAAAACGTTCTTTAGAAACGGAATTTTTAAAAATAGAAAATGAAAAGTTAAAAATTTTAAAGGAAGATGTAAATTTAAGAAATGATTCAGATCATAATTTTTTAATAAGTTTTCTACCATACATGAAAAAAATGTCCGAAATAAATAATTTAAAATTTCGTATGGAAATTAGTAAAATTTTACTTGAAATAAAAGCGGAAGAAATTAAGGAATCAAAATCCGTTTTATCATCAAACTAGGAAAATATGACTGCTCTATTCTTCATTCAATTATTAGTAAAATAAGTTATTTAATTTTTAATTTTAAAGTTAGTTTTTTTTTAAACTCTTATATTAATAATAAATTAATTTAATAATAAGAAATAATAATTATTAAAACAGTTTTACTTTGCCTCATATTAACGAAAGGCACTTAAAATATACAAGGGCTTTTAAAAATCACATTTCCAATATTCAAAAAGTTACAAAGTTTAAAAACAGCTATTTTTAATCTTTTGACCTCCTAAATCAGGTGCCACACAAAAAAATGCTCTGAAATTACTGAAATTTTTTACAATCTAAATACAATCAATATTTAAAATTTCTCACTTAAACTGTTTGGTAGATATAAAGAACCGAAAATTTTGTAAAAATTTAGGTTCAAATATCGGTAAATTATAGTACCGTATGGCAATCCTAAATTTTTCTTTATTTTACGTACAATGACTTTTAAAAAAAAGCAGCTGTCGTTTAGAGTTTTCATATTAAACAAAAACCGTCCACAACTTTTGTTATAACAATTTGAATATAAGGCTCTTTCGGATTTATGGAGTCTGTAGCTTCGTAACGGTGCTACCAAAGCAAGTTATTCCATGAAATTGATTTTGTTGCTTAAATTTCTTTTCTTTATTTTAAACGGTGTAAAATATTTGTTAATCCCTAGACCGACGGGAATTTATTTTCCGAATTATTTAATTTGTATATGAGAGAATGTACAAACAGTGCATACAGTTTTTATGATTTGCTCTCTTTTTAGCCCTTTCCTTATTCCTTACCCTCTACAGTCCAACTCCAGTACAGACTGTATTGTGTCATTGTATGTAAAAAGCTTTCTAGCATATATGTGGTTATGCTTTTTCATGTTAATCACTACTCTACTCAGTACAGTTCTTCTCAGTATTTCATTTCTCAATTCTCAACTCACATTTCTTTTCCATCTCTGATCTCTCATATATTAACATTTAGTACTCAATACTCAGTAAAAATTTGGCATTTTATTTTAGTATCAATAATAATTTCAATAGTGAAAGTTGTGTTATAGTTGTTTTTTAAAATACATAAAATATATAAAATAACACCATACGAATATAGAATAGATATACAAGTATTAATTAATGAAATATTCAAAAGACAAGCATTACCTATGGGATATTTCATTAATTGAATATTATAGAAGAGAATTTAAAAGAAAATTATGGAGAGAAGTAGCTGATATATTGAATGTAAAAAGTGGGTAAGGGATTTGTCATTTATTTATTAATATTAATATGAAATGTATATCATAATATAAATGATAATGCAATATTTTAAAACCATTGATTACTGAATAATGAGACCATTATAGGTTGAGGTTATAATATAATATTTACATAATCATATTATATATATCTTCATTCGATTTGATTTAGTTAATGTAATTGTAAACGCGCGTTTCAATCAATCTGATCCGCATTCGAAACGCCGTTTTCAATAATAGGTATCTCGTTCCAGATTAATCTTGAGTACTTTTTAATTGTAAAATCAGCTCATATGTATAGGCTGACTTTTTAAAATTCTATAAATAAAAATTTTTACTTAATAAAAAAACACTAAATTAAAATACTGTTTTTCTTGTCTTAAACAAATGCAATTTTTTTTTCAGTAGTTTATATTTAAACTATTTTGAGTTTAAAATCTAAAACCCAAACTATTTTGAGTATTTTCTAACTTTTTGTGAGTGATTTTGTTTTCACAGGCTAAACTTAATAGAAACAATAGAATTGTAGTACCTATGGAATGTTATATTAAAAGAAAGGAGCTCTTTAGACGTGTTAACATGTTCCAAATCTTTCATTAGTATGTGTCTATTTGACTTGTAATTGGTAAAAGTGCATAGGTATACCAGTTCTATAAAATTTATAAAAATTTTCATCACTTTTAAATTATAATACCCGCAAACTGCGTTTGATAGCAGCTTGAGTGTCTACCTATATTCTCATCCTATTACATCTAGATATAATACCTAGAATACCTTTAATATGTATGTATATATAAATTAACAAATTTACAATGAATTGAAATTTTATTAGTGATGAAAAAAAAATTTAATGACTCATTACAAAATATAAGTAGGTAGGTATATACATACATACATTTAATATATAAATATATTATACGCATATGTTTTTTTTCAATAATAATAAATACAGGCTAAAATAAATGTTCAAATATATATGTATAATATTGCTTTGAAAATAAAATAATACCGAAATCTCTTTTAATCATTTAGGTCTATATATATATATATACATATACATATATTCACAGTCCATGTATACTAATTTAAAAAAAATATATTTTTTGTTTATAGCTGTTTACATATAGATAAAAATACGTATTATTAAAATATTGTATATATGCAGGCAGTATACACATATATTATGGCCTTTGGGCCTGTTACTTTCCCTATATTTATATTTCCTCATACAATATTTAATTTAAAAAAAAAAAAAACAATTAGAAATATACATATATATTATAGTGTCTGTAAAAAATTTTAAAAGCTTTTTATATGTTTGTATATTTTTTTTCTATTAGTAGGTAAGGTAGTTCTCAATTCTCAGTAGTCAGTTCTCACTTATTCTCTCACCTCTGTTTGATTTCCTCACTACACTAGTTCAGTACCATATCGCCTTTCAATAAAGAAAGTTGTGGTTGTTTTTAATTTAATAATAAAATTTTTAAAAAAATTCTAGTTTATAGTATAAAAATGGATAATGCAGTATTAATTAGTGAAATGTTCCCAAGAAAACCATTATGGAATACCCAATATTGTTGTCGAAGTATTAAAGATAGATTATGGAGAGAAATTGCTAATATATTAGGTGTAGGTGGTAAGTAAAATTTTTTAAACTCATGTTTATATTATAAGACTAGTTTCCATGGTGATTGCTGGTTCTAGAATTTAAATTTCATAAATTAAAATGGCTAGAATATGTGTCTAGCTTTATAAACCCATATGTTAATATTATTTAACAGTGGTTTCCATGGTGATGGTTGGTTCTAGAATTCAAATCTCATAAATTAAAATGGCTAGAATATGTGTCTAACTCCATTATAACAGGTCAAAGAATTTTTTAAAAGATTTAAAAATATTTGCATTATATATTTCTGGATTTTGAGAACTGCTTATTTACAATGTAAAGTGTACGCCATATGAGATTGTATTTAAAAATGGTCAAATAAAGCAAAAGACTCTCTCATTTCAATTTGTTTTGGAGATTTTAATTATAAAACTTATTAAAATTATTTTTTTTATTTCAGATATTCAACTTGTTAAAAAACGCTGGAAAAGTTTAAGAGAAAATTATAGAGTAGAACTAACACTATCTAAAGAGAAGCGAATAAGAACAGGAAATCTTAAAAAAAGAAGATGGATTCATTTTGAAAGTATGAGCTTTCTTCAAGATATTATGAATCGTGAACCTCGTAAATGGTATAATCGTGAATTTAAAATGGTGGAAGTAGATAACGAACCAATAAATGACGTTACAAATGAAGTAGAGGAATTAAACAACGAATCAGTAAATGAATTAGCAATTGAAATAAAAAAAGAAGATGAAATAAGTGTAGAAAATGAAATAATTGTAGAAAATGAAGCAATACAATATCCTGATATTAATTCAAGTAAAAAAAATAATGAAATAACAAATGAAATACGATTAGAAAAATCAAAAAATGAAAAAATTGAAAAAGACGTAAATTTAAGTAATGATGCAGATTATAATTTTTTAATAAGTTTTCTTCCTTTCATTAAAAAAATGTCCGAAACAAATACATTAAAATTTCGTTTAGAAATGCAGAAATTATTAATTGAAATAAGAGAACAAGAAATACTAGAATCATAACATCAATTACAACATCATACTAATAAAAAATAAGAGAAATATTACTTTTCTTCAGAAGTTTTTAATAATATTTACTATTAATTTAATATTTACTTATTTCTATATTATTTTTGTTAATTAATTTACAATGGATTAAAATTAAGTTATTTTTCTGCAATATTAAAAATATTAAATAATTAAAGGAGAGTATTAAATATTTTCGAATTATTATCCTCGAAACAAAACTATGATAGTACACCTAGGGTTTGGCTTAAAACGGAATAGTTTGTTTTTATATAGTAACTGTAAATCCTCGAATGTGAAGCTAGCGAGCGAATGAACGATTGCAAAGAAATCGCTCGCTGTCTGTCTGAGGTATTTGACTCACAAACATGTATATAGAAGCTAAGTACATGTTGGAATATAAGGGAGTGTACTGGACAAAATATATTCTTACACAATACTAAGCCTTAATGATTTCCATGCTAAAATAAGACCTATGATACTTAGTACTTATAAAACGTATACTACTGGTCTTCCATTCCGAGCCCATTGAATTCAAGGTTCGCACTCTAATCTCTGCGCCACTTAAATTGGAAATGAGATACTTAGTACTTTTAACACGTATATTACTGGTTGTCGAACCAGAGCCCCTCGAATTAAAGGTTCGCACTGGAACATCTGCGCTACTAAACCGTTTTAGTGTTTTAATATCTTACACCACCAAAAGGACCTCCGTTCTGTTTTAATAAATAGGTGGATCTCGATTCTTTGCGATGTCTCGTGTACATAGGACATTAAAAGTAAGCTATTCAATGCAACAGTTATTCCACATTCTGTAGTGGTTATCATAAGTTTCTCAATCTTTAATAATTTGAAATCCATTTGATAATAATTGTGTCAGAGATTTTCGGCTAAAGTGACAATCAAAATTAAATAAGAACAAAAGATACTTAGAAGTTAGAAAAACAAATCCTGTATGTAAATTACATTATAAACTATGAAATGAAATTAAGTAACTATATACAGTGTATATGCTATCGTAAGAAATAGAAGAAGGAAAAACTTATAAAAAACCAACAAAACGATTAAAAGTATATGCCCCGTTTTATATAATACCACTGCAGCCTTCTATTTCCGTCACCGCGTCTTCCTTTTTTTTAAAAAAAAACGTTATCAATTTCAGGCCGCACAAATAAAATTTCTAAAGGCTCCTTTTTTTGTATTCTCAATATTTATTTCAGCCTACTACTTCTCACTCATTAAACTACTCCTCTTTCCTCCCTCATTCTACTACTCATCCTACTGCTCCTTCTCAAGGGGGAACAAATACAGCATTTTTTACTCTGTAGAATTTTGAAGAACAATTTTGTATAACTTAAGGTTTAATCACAGAGTGATCATCACTTGTCTGATGATGTTTGAAAAAACAAAAAAAAAAAACCGTGATGGGAAAGGGTATGAAAAAAATACTCCCCGTTTCTCCACATCGAATAAACGTGTATCATATATAAATAGCTATGTATTTTAACTTATATAATTATATTTAACACTTGTTTTATTACATTATAAAGTGTATAACTGGAATGTAATGTATACCTACCTTATTCCTACAACAGAATTATAAAATTACATCAAACTTTTGAAATAAATATCTCATAATATTTGGAAAAAATTCTCACTTTTCTACTCTCTAGAAAGGGCATTCATGCGCATTTATTCCTTATGTGATTTTTTTTTTTAATTTCTCTGTTTTCTTTTCAGTTCAAGTGATAACTAATTTTTACACACTGTAGTTTTAATGTATTTTATTGACCTGTTAAATGTTATTTTATCAATTTTGTATTTTCATCTATAGAAATTATCAAAAAGAAAAAACACAAATTATTTTTAATTATATTTTGTTATTTTGGCTCGAGGCAGAAACCTTTTTCAGAATCAGTCAAATGTGATTAAATGGTTATTTTAAATGTAGAAAATCTAAAAACAGTTTTGGACATATCAAATATTGTACAATTTTTGAGTGAGATACAGTTGAAATCTTCAAAAAGGTATCAAATGAAAGATATGTTAATTTAATTTGAAAATTCAAAATGACAGTGTTATCCACTAGGGTAGAATGAGGTTGACTTGCCGCTTTTTGATCGAACTTTAAACCAATATTTGGACAGCTGTAAACTATGTATTTTACAACAATTTTGCGAACCTACAATAACAGCTTCAAAAATATTACAAGCATTATAAAATTGAAAAAATTATCTATATATCTTTTCAAATTAAAAAACAAGCAGTGTCAAATGTGCCCCATTCTACAATACTTTAATATTGAAAATATAAAGAATTATAAAGAGAAATCGACCTTTTGAGAAGGGGGAAGAGGTTTTTTACTTTTAGAATATACATGCAATAGATAGGAAATATATTCCTAAACTGAAGCGATTATTTACGGGATGTACCGGGTATCAAAAGTAGATTAAGTAAATAATGTTCGAATTCTACTGCCTGCTAATGCATTTTTATAATGTAATTGCAAAATGTTTAGGGTTTAAAACAGAAACTAATCCGGAAGGTGTCTGATTTAAAAGAAAAAAATCCTTTGATTATTAATTTGATAGATACTTAGACAGGTGATATTAATTACTTTGTAAAGTTTACTCCAACACCATAGGTAGATGTCTTTTTCAAAAATATAGGTCCAACTTCTCATTTTCAAACGCAGGAGTCCTTTTGGAGCAAACTAAAAACTGTCATAGGGTTTTAGGATCAGAATTTTGTGTTACAAATTGTGCGGTAGCTATTAGTATTTTTTGGTAAAGTGCAAGTGTGTATAGTGTAGTTGTACATAGGGCCCAGCTAGTTAAAACTTCATTCATTTTATGAATGTGGACTTATTATGGGAAGTTTTAAGGATTAAACTATAACCACTCATAGCACCTTTTTAAGCTCTTTTCATAGTGATAGTTTATGGGTTTGTTTTCTTTTTGATAAGTTTCCTTTCTAGGAACTGATGCTTAGGAAAGTATTTCTACGGAAATGTTTAAACGGTTAAGGCGAATTCCATGAAACAGTGGCAGTGGCATCTGTTTAAGCCTCCTTAATATTGAAAGTTTAAGGGTTTATTCTTTTTCATTAGTTTTTTTTGCGGAGAACTGATGCCTAGAAAATGCCGACCGATATGCATTGACTTAAGAAAATGATGGAATTTGAGGGGTTATAGCACACATCTAAGCTCTTATTATATAAGTAGTCTGAGGATTTTTTCTTTTAAATCAGTAACTTCTTGGTGAACTAATGCTTAGGTATTGCTGACGAAGGTTTAGATATTGAAAAGTTGCTTCCCGAGGTTCAGTGGACCCACGTGTAAAGAAGTGTTGCCTTCTAAATATAAGGAATCTTGTGCTAATAACGATCAAATGACTGTGAAACGTAAGGTAAAAACTGACTCTGTCTTATTTTTTAAGTTACCGTAGTCGTAAATGAAATAAAATTAGATAATTTTCCAGATTAGTTCTTTGACTCTATTCACCTCCTCTTAATTAATCAGCACTTTATATAAATTCCAAAATAACTGCTGAACAGTGTATACCAAACGCAAAAAGCAAAATCAAATCGTTAAAGTTATAAATTTTTTGCAAAATCTTATCAATAACCTACAGAAATATTAACTATATACAAATTAATTTAAAAGATTAATTTAAAATATATATAGGTACAAATTTCTAATTATGTATAGATCGTGTGAACATAACATAACATAACTACATATTCAGTAATATATATATGGTTTCCAATTCCCATTGGAAATTCCAAACGAAACAAAGTGCAGACGACACACAAAATATGAAATAATAAACTATTCATTTATAATTTACTACTAAAGTTGACCCGAAGGTCTCTATAATAAATTATAAATTGGTTGCATACAAACCTGTCATCTCTTTCTCTATATTATGTACATACATATTTACTATTATGGTGTATATTAATTATTAGGCATAGATGCCATTATGTTTTACGTCCCCTGTACATGGGTTCAATATTGTTTAACAGTATATTTTGAGATTAATGAGCAAAAGAAGATTTGGTATTGTTATCAATATTAGAATATGAAAGGACCTAAAAAGAAATGTAATCGTATAAGTAATACAAAATTAACTTAACCAATTGATCATTTACAATATGTTAAGTTGCTTCTAACTCTTCTATATAAAAATATCAAATTAATCATAAGTTCTTACTAAGAGGGGGGGACTATTTTAATACTGGGAGGGGTGGGGTAAAATTGCAAACACAAAACTAATAATAAAAACTTTTGAATAGAATTTAAGAAATCATTTGATTTTGCAAATATAACAAAGTACAATAAGGTATCCATGAAAAATGTCCGCAAAATTTGTATAAAACATTTCGGGATTTCTTCGTTTATTTTGGGAGCATTTTCCAAAAAGTTCAAAAGCATACAGGCAAAAATGTCGTGACTCAAAAGTATTTTTCTGGAATGGGACAGGAAACTTGACTAGAAACAAAGCATTGTCATATTTATTTCATTATCCCGCTAAATAGGGGAATTTCCCCAACTTTTTACATTCCGAGAGTTAGTGAAAAACATCAAACAGCATCACTATCGGATTTTATCTGGATTAGTATTCCTCAAACAAGTTTTAATGAACGTTCTTTTTAAAACCAAACTTGGAATAAACCTGAAATACAAATGTACCCGAAATTTGGAATTATATGGAATTGTATCATTAAGATGGATGTTAATGTTACTTTCAAACTTTTGAGTATAGTACATATATTAATTACTAACTTTAGGATACAGATTACGTGGTAAGGTAAGAAACAAATTTCCATCTTGAATTTTGGATTCAATTTTAAAATCCCTTTTAATTCCGAATCTTTATATTTATTTATGTATACATTAGTATGTAATTATATCTTGAATTCGAGTTCAACTCAAAAATCTATACTAATTTTCTGGCAACACTTATCCTTACGCTTGCCTATATTCCTAGGCTTCCTAGAATTCTCCTACAAGATTCCGAAATTTTGAATAAATTTTGTGTAAAACTAAAAACAGGTTGAATCCTCCAAATTTTATCAAAACATTGGGCAAATTTTGATAAAAATTCTCAGATTTTTATAGAAACAATATTTGGCATTGGAAGACTTCCAAAACTCGGACTTTTTTCGTTGAGGTTTTGAAGATTCTTTCCTTGGGGACTTTATTCGCGAAACCTAACAAATACAATAAAAAATTCACTATGTTAATGAACCTACGGCAACTTATAGAATTAAGTAATTAATAAAAATTTCTATAAATTTTGAATGACTATATGATGGTTGCCTAGAACCTTTAGTAGTTTATAGTACAAATAAAAGGTTCCTCATAGAAATTCATAAAGTTCATACGATACATATATTAATAATATTGTAATTTACTTGAGTAAATATTAAATTAAATGCCTTACCGGGTGACTCTTTAAAGCATTGCATTTTCCACAACATGGGTACCCACAACGTCGTTGTACATATCCTGATACTCATTGTCTTCTATACAACTTTGTTGCTAGCCTTATGTTTCCTACATGTACTAATAACAGGTTAATTAATTTTTTGAAAAAACTTTGAAAATCTTTCCATTAACAAGATTATGCCATCAATTTTTTAAGTGGGACGTTCGATTTCATTTTTTATTTATTATTACTTCAATAGATCATTTAAATGATTCTCATAAATACATCTAATCAATACTGCGGGGAGCCGGAGTTTTATGTAAAGAAACGGAAGAAAATTTTAAAGGAAACATATCTAAAGATTTAATTTGAAAAAAAGATTCCTATTACAAAAAAAAAAATATAATTGCACATTTCCGACATTAATGCAATTTTTACACAATAAAAACTTGAATATATGTATGTTCTAATTTAACTAACAATATACTTAAGTATACTTAAGTATGTATAGTTAAATATACTATGGATTAATATTGATGGAAAATTTTTAAAATTATAATGCAAAGTGCATTATAAAGTACCGTTTAATGGCAGAATAAAAATTAAATTTACATCTTCTTTTAAAAAAAAATCTGATTTTGTAAATATAGAGAAGAATAGAAATCTTTTATTGCATCTGAGGTTTTTGTATTGGACTGTTGTTATGTTCTCATTTAATGACCGACTTTAGTTATTCTTAACACATCATTCAGCAAATTTTTTGTTTTTGCAATAGGTACGAAATGATTGACAAGTTTCTGTAAAAAATTTCTTTTCATATTCAAATTCAGGAAGCATCACCTAACTAAGTATACAAATTTTCATTTGGTTGTCGTCGAATGTGATAATGATGACAAATTAAATGTTAAAAAAAAATTTTTTTTCAATTAATTCAGTATTCAATTCATAAAATCTACGGTATATCTGTAAACATTTTCTTGCTATTTCACTTTAAAAAAGAAAATATGGAAACATTTAACCCTCAAGTGAGATTTTTCCACCTGGACGTTAGAGGAATCTAACACCTCGGCCATTGGGTTAAACTTCATTTTAGAAAAACAAACACATGCCATAACTAAAAATGTAAGATGAACAGCTCCAATGAACTGTTTGCACAGTACAACTACTGAGAAATACATTAAGGATGAACATTAATTACTCATGTTAAGAATTAAATGGAGAATTTATAAGGCGTAGATTTATTTCTCTTTTTTAGATCTGAAGAATTTAGAAATACAAATATGATGGCAATTTGCTCCACAATTTGGAAGAATGATTTATGTTCCTATATTTCATTTTATTATATTTTTATTTATATTTTCCATTTCATAAATGGGGTTTTATTAAGTATACACAAAGCCTTTTCATTTGGTGGCGACCTGAAGACGTTAAGACCTTCATTACGTCATTGTCTTTTTGGAAATAATTACCTTTTATTTTTTAAATCCCATCTCAATATAGAGGAGCGATTATAGCTGCTCCAGCGCATATTGGAAATTTATATTCCAGTCTCGACTGAAAATCGATTTGATATATCAGAAGCAGGAATGGAGATATCAAAGTAGTTTCTACTTCAGCTTGAGAGTCTCATTTAAAAATCTTGTTTTGCAACATCTTCAAAAGAGTGTGGTTGAAAAAAAAGAATTTTATACATTTCCATGTCTGGAATCTTTAAAGTGGTTCGAATTTTCAATTATTCAGATATATTCAGATTAGAGCTGATCCAGAAGCTTTTGATAAAACATAACTTTTGGTTTTTAAGGCATTAATAGAACACAAATTTCTAAATAAACATATATAAAAATTTTAATCAAATCTTGCACTTTAGGGTTAATTTACTCCGATTTAAATTTTGTTATTTTACTATTTCCTATATTTTTATATTCGTTTTAATGTTTTGTTGAAAATTGATTGACTTTTAAAATCAACGAAAAACCTATATATACATTTTAAGATTTAATGTATTAAAAATATTTGGTATTAGGTTAAGTAGAGTCCGATATTTCTTAAAAGAACAGTGCATTATTCCAATAATCAAAATAAGAACACAAAAAACCGAAGAAAATAAAGAAAATTGAAAATTCAGAATCACATGAAAGTTGATTTTGAAAAATTGTATATAAGTAAGATGTTAGTTTTAAAAATGTACTTTTAATATATTATCTTATCTACAGTTTTGATTTAAGTTAAAACAATATTAAGCTATATATGTATTATATTATGTAAAAAATTTTACCTTTTATGTGAACTGCAAATGTTATGAACATGAACCGAATTCTTATTGTAATTCAGCTTCCTTGGAACTTCGAAGCTATCAGATTAGGTTATTGCAACCCAAGTCTATTCAATTTAATTAAAAAAACTCACAGGAATCGTTCGTTTAATTTTGTAACCCAATAATATTAGAAGAGTGATTCTTGGAAGTCTGATATTTTAGGCCAAAGGAACTCTCAAAAATCCCTTTAAAATTTGAATTCACTCAACTTTATTAACACGTAAGTTTGGAAATTCAGATTCCATAACTTAAGACAGACTAAAATCAAAAGTATTAAATCACTAAATATATTGCAAATAGTTCTTGATTATCTAGTATCAGTTGCCACTTCGATATTGATAATACTTTCACCTGACTGCCTACAAATTACTCAACAGAATTAGCATCCCACTCTATAGACGACGACTACATCAAAAAAGTTTCACTCAATTTTCTTCAATGAACTTTAAAGTATATGTACAATGCTCCTCAGTATTTAATTCGACTACAACCTTTGCGCTGCTTAATTAAAAATGATGGCCTCCCTCCCCTCCTTTTGCCTCACCTTTATATACAATTTTAATTCAAAGCCTTTCTAAGACTTATATCACTTTTTAAAGTCAGTTCATATTTAGCAACAGATTCCGATATTTACTCATGACGAACATCTAAATTAACTCCCATTCATGACCAAACCACTTCCTTAAATATATATATATAATTAATATACTTAATCTAACACAACCTTTATAGCTTCATAATTAACCTAAAAATATCTTCAGATTCCGTTTTAATATTTTGTTTCTCCCCCAACAAAAACAAAATTAAAGGGAGACCTCTCCTTAATTTTAACTAGCGCATGCATTAAAACAAATTTATTTTTAAATGAGGTATTTAGATTGAAGTCAATACATATTAGAGACCCTTGGGCAATATGCTTTTACACAAGGGAAACTGCCATAACAATATACTCAAAGATAATAAACAAAAGGTTAATAAAAAAGAGGTTTATTACATTCTCTAAAAAAAAAAACGAAAATTCGCTCTAAATTGAGTGAAATGAAAAATCATCTAAAGTTGCGTGATGAATGTTTTTTACTATTTTGTTTAACATTTTTTTGTAAATTACATACAACCATATGTACACATATGTATATATATGTACATATATATTATAACATAGATTCTCAATGCAAATCTAATGTTTATAAAGTTCGAAGTACTTGCAAAATTTTTTTTTTTTTTTTTTTTCCTTTTTTATTTTATGGTATAAATTTCGTAGAGGATTTTTAGCTTCAAGTTTGAGTTTTTTTTGTTGTAGTTGTTGTTTTTAGATTTTCCTCTCTTCTAACATTATGAGAAAAAACAAAAAAAAAAACAACAAAAAAACAACAATAAAAAAAAATTGTTAAGGAATCAACGAACTATAACGGAAAGTTTTAACATAATGTTAATGATGACGATTGATGATGGTGCATAGATTTAATATTGTATACGTAAGTATGTATGTAAATTAAGTATAAGTAAATTTTTAAAAAGCCCCTTTATAAACACACACAAATACATACATACATACACTAAAACATTTATTTAGATATGCTATGTATTGATTTAAATATACTAAAGATATATCTATAGATACATTTTTAGCTTCTATATAGATTGCTATTAACATAAAATGTATATAAAAAGAAGAAAGAAAAAGAAAAAATAAATGAATAGAAAGAGAAAGAAGATAAGAAAATGAAAAGTAGTAGACAATTTTGATGCTTTCGATAATTATCTTGATCTTGTTTACAGTTAAGGTTTAGTTACAAAAAAAAAAAACAACAACAACAAAAAATATGACAAAAAAAAAGACTGTAATCAGTGTTAAATGAAAATTGAAAAAAGAAAAAAAAAAAAAATTTTTTGTTTATTTTTTGCTCGTGTTTTGAGTTTTTTTTTTTTTTTTTATTATTTTGTCGTGCAAAATTATATAAGAATTTAGGTCATTTTGTTTTTATTGTTTGGTATATTGATAAAATTTTGCAAAAGATACTATATAAAAGATATATTGAAATATATATATAATTAATTGAGTTAGAAAGATAATATATTTTGAAGGTATATTGGTATTAATATTCAGTTCAATATTAAATATTTAATTTATTTTTGAATTTATTTTGAGTGATAAATGATGAATGTGCATTACAATATTAATGATTTTGTAATATGCTAAGCTTACCTTAAGGACTTGTTGTAAACTATTTTTTTAATTAATATCCATTAACTCTTATATCCATTAACACCATTATCTCTATTAAGTTAACATAAAATCGAAAAAAAAGTCTGTTTCCTATCGAAAGTGAAGCACTGATTATTCGGAAAGACAAGTCGTAGAAGAACAAATTTAAAATTCATAACATTAAACATAGAAATAAAAATCCAGGACAGAAACTATTTCTATAGTTCATAGTATTTCTATAGAGACCCCTCTACAGTTAGAGATCTAAAATTGAGTCAATAGAAGGTGTACAATCAATTTGAAATCAATAACAGTTAACATAGAATAAAAAAAAATCCGGGGCCTGAATCCCATCAAAAATAAAACATTGAATATTTAACCCACAGAAGAAATAGAACAAATGTTAAATTAGAGGGAAACATAGAATTATATCAAGTTTTGTTGTCCTTTCGAAAATGAGGAGCTTAAAATTGTGTGAATAGAATATGTAAAACAAATTTAATCTCATAACAATTAACATAGAATTTCAAAAATTCTGTGCTATGTTTTGCTTGAAAGTGCTGCACAAAATATTGAGTAAAAAGAATAAGTTGAGCAAATTAAAATATTTAACAGAAAACATAGAATAAAGTAAAGAAGGGTCTAATTTCACCTTGAAGGCGATGTATTCAATATTCAATCAAAAGAGATACTAAATAATAAATTTCAAATCATAACATTAAACATAGAATTACTGTCTCCTAAGCCATTAAATAGATGTGATAGAATAGATATCACAGTTTTGCTAGGAAAAAATGAAAATTTGAAAGCTTAATAGACTTCATTAACTCAAATTTGTTTTATTTTAATGCATGCATAAAAAAAATGTATTCTCAAGCCAACTGGTCATCCAAATAATGCAACAGCAGATCCAATTTTATAAAAATTTAATTTTATTAATTTGTTTTAAATTTAAACTTTTATTGTAAACCTTTTTATTGCACAATAAAAAATACAAAACAAATTGCAATCATCTTTTCAAATAACAAAATAACAAAGTAAAAAAAAAAGTTAATTAAATTAAACCATAAATTAAGTTATTAAAACGTTTAACAAATTTTTTTTTTTTAGTATTTGTATTTAATTTGTTGCAATTCCATAACTTATTTTTAAATGAATATAGGAAAGGAAAAAAAAAAAAATCTAAACAATTTTCTTACAGCTTTAATTAACTATTACCTAATTTTTAATATTTTTCAATATAACTTATGAAATTTTTTTTTTTTTTTTAAATTATTTCGATCGTTATATTCTGATCTTTTTATTTTTTCTTTTTTTTTTTTTATTTAATTTTTAAAGTTTTATGTAATTGAAAATCAAAGTAAAGCAAAAAAAACAAACTTAAAATAATAATCGATTATTAAATATAACAACAACAACAACAAAATTGTAACTAGTTGAAAGAAAAAAAAAAAAAAAAAATTCCTCATGTTACCTAAGGGTTTTAAAATACCAGTTAGTTATTGTAACTTTATTATGATATTTTTTTATTCCAAAAGTAAAGTTGGAAAAAAAACAAAAATCCTTTGGCAACATTTAATTTAAGTCGGGAGTTTCTATATTTAAGTGTGCTTGTTACTTAATTTTTTGCATTAAATTTTTTTACAAAATTTTAAAGATGCAATATTGAATAGCCTCTGCTACAACAGTGCATTTTTAATCGTTTTTTTTTTTTTAATTTTTTGCCTTCATAGATTTTACTATATTTTATTTAATGAAAAATCTGATAATTGGATTTTAAACAATATTGTTACACAAAAAAAAAAAACAAAAAAATTATATATTTTAATGTAAAAGAAAATATTTGAAATAATATACGAGCTCCAATTAAAAAGATTTTAGAATGTAGGTATGCAATTTAAAAGTTTAGTGAATCTAAATTAGGTCTATGTATAGCTATAACTTCAACTTTCGTCTCCATTTCCTAAAATAGTGTAATTTAAGACATTTAATTCATTCTAAAATCTATCTAGACTTTTGTACAAAAAGATTCTTTCTAATGTTGAAATAGGAAGCAACCTGGTGTGAAATGTCCTCTACCTGCGCAAAAACCTGCCTTACTTAAATGGAATATCAAATGATTGAATCTGTAATATAACAACAATATTTCAATTTCTTTAGCAAAACCCAAAAAATCAAATTTAATCCAATGCATACAATCCATGACAATTTGCTTTACAGATTACATCGCATATTTTGATAGAATACATCGCAATATTAATTAATTCTTAGATTATAGAATCAAGTAAAATTCTTATCTATCAAAAGATTTATAAATAAATTATAAGTTAAGTTTCTGATTTTAATCAAATTTTTTCAGTTCTTTGTTTTAACAGATGACATCGAAGTGTAAATGCAGTTGGTATTTGATGAAGGATCAAGCATCTCAAACAATATCGAAGCAAAGGAAAAAAAACAAATCTTGATTTCATGTTTTGTTTGACGTCTCCAGTTCCCATTTTCAAATTTATATGAGAGCAAAGAGAAAATGGAGAGACCCGGCATATTTAAAAAAAAAAATTTAATTTCATAATAATAAGAGTTGAGTGTTCGTTCAAAGTTAAGAGTCTTGTCCATAGTTTGTATACGTATACTATTTATTTTTTTTACATATATTTCAAATAGTTTTAAAAACACTTTAAAATTTGTCAATGTATCAGTGAAACTTCGAAGCATTGTTCTGATTTACTTTTAATTCTTAACAAATACGATGTTATCTGTATAAAACATAGAAATGTATATTTAAATTTCCATTTAACACTTACGTCTATCGAATTTGTCAACTTAAAGTTAAGTATTCTATATCTTTATTGCAGCAGTGAAACTCCAGGAATTTATCTAATGTAATTTAAATTTTCAGCATTATACGATGTTATCTGTTAAACTATTAAGTGTTTTTTAACTATCTATTTAAATATAACAATTCACTGAAAGTTAATTATCTTGTACATTGATTGTAGACTTATACTTATATATTAACAAGTCCTCCTTACACCATCTTAAACCCCCCCCCCCCCCACTTTAATTTCAAAAATCCTCCCCCCTATTCTCTCCATCTTCATAATACCTACTCTATTTTCTGGGCATCATAAAAACAATATTGTTTGATACTTACTTCTTAAATATATTTTTAAAATATTTAAAACCTAATCAATAATAAAGAAGTCTCGTAAATTTTTTATCACATTCAAATCAATAAGATGAAAACAATTTTTTTTTTAATCTTTTTACATAAAAAAAAAACACCAACTCACCACTTGCTGCTACTGCACTGCAATCGTGCTGAAAAACAAAAGCAAAATATAAAAAAAAACAAAAAATATGGCATTGCAACAAAAATAAAAAAAAAACAAAACCATTTCATATGAATTTCAACAAACAACTTAACCAACAAAAATACTAAAAAAAAAATTAAATCAATAATGTCTATGAGTATTTTGAACTTCATCAGTATGTACTCTCTAAAAAAAAAAATGCATTTCATTTCAATGCTTCAAAATTTAACTTCTTTATCCGAATTGTATATATACAGTACTATTACTATATTGTACTGTACTGTTATAGTACCTAATATTTATAACTATGTTTTTTTATGTATTTATACTCTTTTCACATGAACTTGGTCCTTTTTCAAATTAAATTGATCTTTTTTAAAATTGATTTGATCTTTTTTAAAATTAAATTGGTCTTTTTTCAAATGAAATTGATATTTTTTCAAATGAAATTAATATTTTTTCAAATGAAATTGATATTTTTTTTATAAATCGATTTGATTTTTTTTTTTTTAAACGTCCCCGTATTTTGAACATGATATGAAAAACCGAGTCTCCAATTCTGAATTAAAAAAAATGTTACTTTAACGCTATTTTTTAGGACGGGCAATAAGTCAAACTTTTTTAATTTTTCTTGTATTTGGGTTCTACCATAAAGGCGATAATAACTTTTTGTATAGTACTTCCGACTGCTGGATCCTAAAAAAGAGGCTGGTTAAAAAAAGGCCAATTTAATTTTAAAATTTAGGACTACTTATTAGGTCTGCATTTCTGTTGACTGTATTTAATTTCTCGGGTTTTTTATAGAGTTGGATTCAAAGGCAGAGTTATACTCCTCTTACACGATATTTATATAAATGTATTTTAGGGCTGATTACAAAATCAGAGTTTCAAAAATTTGTTAAACAGAGGTTTGGGGTTCCGTATCTTTCATATACATAATATATACACAAATATAGAAGCAACCCTGCTTTTAAATCGAACTCTGCACAAAGCACGCAAATGAAATACAGTCAAATGATTTAGGAATACATTCAAGAGATACCACGGGCAAATGAAATCCAGACAAAGGATCTTGATAAAGGATCAAGTTCATGTGAAAAGAGTATATTGTGTGCAACAAATTTTTTTATGAGATTTTTCAATATTTTTTTTTTATTTGTTTGTTGCACCAGCGTTACATCTCGAATTTCTTTTTACTTTTGCTCGTATATTTACTACAGTCATGAAATGAAATGGAATCGAATACAGTAAAAACACTAAAATGATGAGCAAAAAAAAAGTAAAAGAAAATCAGCAGAAAAGCTAGTAAAATTTATAACCAAGAAAACATTGCAAAAAAAAAAAAAAAAAAAAAAAAACTTAAAATTGAAAAAAATAAAGTTATTTTATGATTTTCAATTTAGCAATATGCACAATTTATGTTTTTTTTTTACGTGTTATATTTAAATATATATGTAGACATGTAGATAATATGTATAAACATATATGTTATATGTATATAGGTACAAAACAACCCACTGTTAAATCAAGGGAAAGACCTACAAACAAAAAATATTGTGAACCAATGGAAATCGGTAACAACCAATTCTTTTATAGCTATAAAGTTTTTACCTTTAATACTATTAGGCTTTTCAGTCTTTCAAATTTCCAAAATTCTATGACCAAAACAGAACTCATTGAATTCAATATGTACGTGCAACACTTCCCAGACTATATATAATTTCTACGAATAACTTCTACACATTGAAATGATACTAAATTATTAAATTCATCAATTTAAATTTGAAAGGTACTAAAAATTAAAGCCCTTATAAGAAACCTATCACGAAGGTATTGACATTTATTTGAAATTAGAATTCTTTTTAAATTTGAAGCTGACAAAAATTAAGGATTGAAAAAGTAATTTTATAATTTCACATTTTTCGTTTTCACATTTCATAAAATTTTGTTGATTCAGTCACTTTGGTTCCGCCGAGTCTGTTAGCTTAAAAGCCTCTTAGCATTTGAGAGACTGTAAAACTATCGACGTCGCTTTATCTAGATGGTTCACAAGCAATTTTTAGTTTCCTTTTAAAGTTTCTAACTTATTCATTTATAACAATACAATCCTGTACAATCCTTTACCAAATACAATGTGATATGTGGGTAGATCGCTTTTCCCTTCCAAAAGGATAGATTTCAATCCTTTTCAACCCTACCAAATATAATGTGATATGTGGGTAGATCGCCTTTTCTTTCCAAATGGATATATTTCTCCCTTTATTAGATAAGATCTGACCAGGGTTTGAACACGAAGCCTTCGAGTAAAAGCCCGGCATCCTAGCACTCCTAACCCATTGATTTTTTTTACAATTACAATTGATTTTCTAATTACGATATATGCTATAACGCCTGTACTAATTATACCCCTACAGGCTATTTTTCTACTTCTTTTTAGGAAAGAAATCTGCAATAACATTGAAATAGGAACGAATAAGTTGCTACTTCTAATAGAAATATAAAATTTCCAAATAATTCCATAAATTATGATGACAATTTATCACCGGCACAAATCTTAGAAAATATTTACAATTTTTTCAAACTCTCCTATTGGTTTTGTTATATTGCTTTCGACCTGTAACCTCACAAAATTCTTTTATGCAAAGTTAAAAATGCACGATTTTCTACTTATCTCCTAAGTTGGATAGAATCATATCTTTTAGAAATACATTAAAAGGGTCTTAGAGATGCCATTTCTCAATCTTTTGTTGTAAACTCTGGTGTTCCACAAGGAAGTCATCTAGGACTACTTTTTTCATTATCTAAATCCAAAAGCAGCTAATTTAAAAAAAATGGCGCCCTTCGACATACATCATCTACATTCCAACAAAAGATTCAGTTAGTAGATATTTCATTTATAATCCGATATTCTTTTCGTATCTGATAAACTTTGTAACTGTAAATCCTAGCGTAAATCTAGTGTCGGTTTCGAAGTCAAGTTGAGCGAATGATATCTCTTAAATGAAAATTCTAGAGAACATTTTAAAATCTAAGCAGAGATAAAAGACTAAAGGAAATGTTCCTAAGATGGACAATTTTAATTACCCCATTCTAATGCTTAATTTTAATACTAGAATTCTTCAAGAAAATTTATTTTGATCTTGAAAATCACTTCTCTATAGTGGAACTATACAACATCAGTACTGGACGTCTACTATCCAACATCAGTAGACTTTTTTTACCCAATTCATAGGTTACAATTAAATTGTAAGATGCTGAGTTCCAGAAGATCCAAAAGAATTCCAAACATTTTTCATTTCATATCTGGGATTTCTATAGACACAGGGAATAGTTTCCTTTCAAAATTTGAATTTCTATTTCTACAGGGAATTGTTACTGTCATATTTACTGTAGATCAAGATTCAAGTCATCACTTTCCAGTTTTAAATACACTCCAACTCCTTTTGTTCTATATTTACACTAAATTAATTTAATTAACAAAATTTCTTCAAATATTCTTAAAAATTTATACTCATTTATATTTAATTCGGTTCGCATTCTTCATTACTTCATTTAAATTTAATTTTTTTGTTTTTTTCACTGCAGAAAGAGACAAAAAGGAAATAAATTTGAAGAAAAACTAAAACGAATGATTACACCAATATAAAAAAAAATAATAAAATATAATAAATAAAATAGAAAGAGATAAAAAATTGACTAAAAAACTGACTGAGTTAACATAGTAAGTATAGTAAGTAACAACAGCATTAAAAGTAAAAAAATGAAAATATGTCATTGTAGCACCATTTCATTCGTTCTTGCACTCATTATTCTCTCCCCTACTCTCCTCTCATTCTCCTACTCTCACTCTCCTTATAATTTTCATATTGTAATAAAATCCCAACTTTAAAACTGTATGTGACAAATTTATTCATTCAAAATCGGTTTTATTTTTTTATTTTTTTTTTTGTACTTATGCACCACTATAAAAAATGCACTACAAAAGTAGTGATGGGTGAGGGGTAAAGGTGGAGTGAAGTTAACCGAAAAGATGAGGTTGAAGAATAAACA
This sequence comes from Dolichopus griseipennis, assembly GCA_963082915.1. NCBI lineage: Eukaryota > Metazoa > Arthropoda > Insecta > Diptera > Dolichopodidae > Dolichopus > Dolichopus griseipennis. The sequence continues at coordinate 80,339,219 of OY720445.1, read as the reverse complement.
GGCTTGTCGTAAGTTTTATGAGATAATCAAGCATATTTTACTCAGTTGATTCATTTCAAATTTTTTTTTTTTTTTTCTTTCTTTTTTGAGATTTTTTTTTTTTGTAATTGTTGTTGCTGTTACTAGTGCTGCTGCTGCTGCTGATGTTGTTGTCATCGTTATCATCATAAACGTTTTTCTCTTGTCGTCATCATCATCATCATCATTTTAATCATTATCATCATTACTATTATCAATATATATATATTTACAATGTCATATTATGCGCTGTGATTTATTAGATGCAATGATTGCAGCAGCTTTATTGTTTCTTCCTTTTTCTTTCTTTTATTCGTTCTTTTACTAGCTATAGTTTTTAATATTATAGTTCTTTATAGATATACATATATATATATATATATATATATATATATATATTATTTTATTTTTATGCCTTAATTTTACATAGCTTTTCATTTTGAAGTCTTCTATACACTGTTCTTATATCTAATTCTTACATACACGAGTACATGATCTCAATAATAATCATTTTTTGTTGTTGTTGTTGTTGGGATTGGATTTATTTTGCTGTTGATGATGTTGATGATGATGACAGTTGTTTGGAATTTTTTTTTGTTTTTTTGTAAATGGACTAAAAAAAAAAAGCATATTTTTGTTACATAATTTTCGTTTATAATTTTTTGAAAGGTTTTTCATATTTAAATTGATATTTTTTGGTGCATAATTATTATTTATGAGTAATAAAACTATGAGTAATGAAGGTTATTATTTATATTACGTTAACTGTAAATTATTACATAATATTATGTTGTTAATGCAACATAAAAATTAAAAAAAAAAATTTTATCTTTAAATAGTCGTTAAAATACTTCAATATAATTTGAAGAAACTTTAGTGAATTTTGAATTAAAATTTAATTTTTAATATAAAGAGGATTTACCGTTATATTTGGAAAAGTTGTAAATTTTCATTATTTGAAATGCGTTTAATTTGAACTAAATTTGAAATTTAAAGGGAAAACAGTTGGGAAATTTTTAAGAATTTTTTGAAGTTTTATTTGAAGGAATTGAAAATTTTAAATTAGCTAAAAAAAATATGATGTAAGAAAGTCAGGAAATGTTGAGATGTCCATTCTTGCTTTAAAGTTATTATACTTCAAGGTGATTCGTCTAATGTTACATTTAACTTATTTGGAGTATAATTTATATATTTGACAAGGGAGTTTTTCAATGACTCCTTGGATTACTTTGATAAAGTTTTTTTCGCCCGTTGGCAGCACCGGGCTCTTTTCACGTACTTCAATTTTTTTTGTAATCCTGTTTTATTCATTTGTGTTCTTTTTCTCTCTTTATTCATCTGCGCCATGTATTGCAGATTTTCCAATTCTTTCCTTGAACGCTCCATTCCAGTACCTGTCTTACTATGCAGTTTGTAGATGTGATATATATATCTTTATTTTCTTCTTTTTATTACTATTTCTATTGGTTTTTGATCAGTAACTTGCCAAAGTACTCATTTATATTAATTAGTTCCAGTCGATCATTCCTCTTGTTCGACATTTTCACTCAAAAGAAGATTAAATTTCATATTTGTATAAGATGAAAATTCCAAGTTACTCATCCTCTCTGGCGGTAAGTTACACTTTTACAATTTACAATTATGTGTAATTCAAAATAAAACCTATCAAAGTTTATTTTTAATTAATCTTAAAATTCCTCCCATCAAATCACAACAACATTGAAAAAATCAACACACACAAAAGAATTCTTAAAATCTTCTAGAATATTTTTTTAATTTTCAAAATATTTGCAGAAAAATAAGGGATAAAGTTAAAAAATTCGATGTGTTGAAGACCCCTTCTAGAGGTTATGCTTCTATGCCTTGTTAAGAACTGAAGAAAACATAAAAAGAACCCTTTTGACAAATAAATTCAATACTTAATCCTTGATCCTTTTTTTTTTTGATTTCAAAATAATTAAATATTTAATTAAAAATCGGTTAGAATATTAATTGCAACAAAACTGATATTATTAAACTTTAATTTAAAATCAACTGTGCAACCAAAATATGAAAATCATCTACCATTCTAAATCCAATTTTTTTTATTTTATTTTTATTTTAATCTTTAAAAATTATTTTTCATCACTATTTATCAACCTACTTCATATTTTATTTTATTTTATTTTTTTTTTTGGTATAAATACAATGGCATAATATTGCCCCAATTTAATGCCTCAACTTGTACTGCATTGTTATATTTTTTTTAAAATCCTTTTCCTCGTCTTTTGTTTTTTTTTTCAACTCTTTGACGGGATAATGAAAAAGGGTGATAAGGGGTTGGTGACTATAGATATATACCTAACTATAACTTTCTATTGTTATTGTTAGAAGAACAAAAGGATTTTATACATTAGGAATATGCTACTGCTTTATATGTGGTATACGTATGTAATAATTCAAAAAGGAAAATAATATATGAATACCATACCATATTCACCATTCATAAGCAAAAAAAGAATAATTTATTTTATTTTTTTATTTGTAATAAGTTATATGTATATATGTGTATTTATTTGTACACATATGTAATTGTGTTGTATAGTAAAATGTTCTATACAATTATTAAAATATCTACCACAGACTGTTTGAAAATAATCAGAAGCCAATTTAATAGCTTCTAAACGTTCAGATGGTTCTTATGTTCTTGTATGAGGGGGCATTTGGTGGGTAAAGGATATTAGTAAACATAGCATTTATTTGATCATACCTTGTATTGAAGATAAATTACCAGTAAAGGTTTTTTATGAAGAAGAATTTGACAATATGGTTAATGAACTAGGATTCGATGATAAACAACGATGACTTTAGCTCCTAATAACATGAAGCATCTACCCTGCGTTATACTAATGTATGGAAATACCTTGATTAACACAAACTTAACAAATTCACCGAACGAAAAAGTTCAAAATAATATTTTCCTAGTTATTCTGGTAAAGGAACAGTTAAGTAAGAAAATCATTCATTGAAATCAGGATACAATCAACTTACAATAATGTAATATTAATAACTATACTTTGAATTATTTGCAAATACAAGCCCAAAATTGCCTTCAATTTGGGAGAATGTATTTTACCTTGCCCAAAATTGTCTTCAATTTAGTAGGAGGACTCGTTTTTTTGAGACGCCCTGCATATAAAACTTTAGTTTCTACATTAAGATGAAATATGACAAATGCATTTTATTGAAAACCTTTTTCTTTCATTATTTTTATTATTGTTATATTTTTAAATTATTGTATCTTTTTTTGTTTTATTTGTTGTTGTATAGTTTTTATATCATATAAAGTAGTTGGAAAAATTTTTCATATTTTATTACAATAATAGAAGATAAGAAATGTAATGATAAAAGATGTTTTACACACTTTGATATGCGAATAAAAGAAATATATAAGATTTCATATTTCTTAACATTCACAATAAAAGTTTTTTTTGTACACATGTTATTAAAAAAAAGTATTTGACTTTGAAATAAAATAAAAAAATTCACTTTTTATATGAAAAACATTTGCGAAACTTATAAAAATACTGAAATTTAAATTTCTAAGTCACTGCTTCATCTGCCTGCGGTTTTAATATTCATCAAATTTAAATCAAACAATTTAGTTAACAGTTAATACTTTCATATTTTTTTCAAATAATATTCAAAATGGGTGACAGACTGTACACTTCTGTTCTTTTAGTAATGTTGAAAGGGGGGCTTTTATTCAAAGAGGAATATAACAAATAATCCATATTTTGCACTGAACATTTCTTTTCCTTTTTTAATCCCTCACTTAATTTAAAAGTTGTTTTGCTTTTTTCTAGGAAGGCAGTAGAAGGTCCAATAGGTGATGCGTAGTTTCTATATGTAGTGTGCGTTTTTAACACACCAAAACCACCAATCTTTTTGAATAAAACTTTAGGGTGATACAAGTGTATAGTTTGGTTTCGAAGACAGGGATGTGAAATAATTTTTGAAAAATTTAGAAAATTTGGGAATTATACCTCTCATACATTAACATATATATAAATTCGTCGTCCATATTTTATTAAATAATTTTATTTGTGATCCGGTTTCTCTGATTTCGTCTACTAACTTACGTAATAAATGAAATTAACAGAATGTTCTTCAGTTTTGGAAGATTATTAATAAGAAAAGTAAAGCCTCGGAACCGAAACTAGCAAATCAAAGGTTTATTTTTAAGAAACCACCACTTGCATGAAAGAAAGCTTTCATGCAAGTAGTGTAGAGAAGAGTGAAGAGCAAAATCAAAATTATACGTGGTCTTTGGCTCGAAAAAAAATACCTCAATCATGCAGGTAACTAAGGCCTAATAGGAGTCAATTATTTTATTAGAAAAATTCGGGAAACTAGTAGTGTTTTGTAGAGGGTCTGACAAAAGCTTTCATGATAGTTTGAACTAGAATATTAACCTTATGCATTTCGAAGCCACCGAACTTTTCTCCGAAGAGTATTAAGTGTTGCCCTAAATTTTCGAAAATCTTAACACTTAATTATCTATTAAATATATAGTTGAATTTTAACTTATAATATAATATAATACCTAATCCCTTTATAATACTAGGTAATCAAAATAAAAATTAAAAAGAAATTTTCTGCAGTTATGAAGTATTTCGGAAAGTAACAAGGTGAAATGTTCCTATAAAATGCTGTAGCGAATCTTTTTAAAGGTAAATTAAATGGGAAACTTTCTGAATTTTTTTAAACCTCACACATTTCCATACAATCCATTTCAAAAATTTTTAATTTTGTGATATTCTTCCTACATATCAATTAGTACTCCTACAAATTAAAAAATCCTGTAGTCTTTGCAGAACTTGAGCCGGCATTCCCTCGGAAAATTTGTTGTGTTTTTAGTCATTCCATACAACCAAGATTGAAATCCGATCTTAATAATAAAGTAATGAGTATTCCTACAAATTTAAAAAAAACCTGTGTTCTGCGACGAACTCAAACCGGCATTCTTTCGGTTAATACGTCGTGTTCTGAGCCACTGCATACAAACACGATTGAAATACGACCTTCAGAGCTTTTCATTATTCAATAAGAGAAAATTAAAAATGTTATACAATTAAATAGTTGTTTTGAATAAAATTACACTAATATTTTTTAATACCTTCATTTTCCTTTTCCATATAATTTTAAATATTATTCAGGTTGATTTCATCACACTAACACATCTGTAGATATACTAGTATATATACTACCATTATTATTATTATTTTTATTATTAAAAAAAAAAAACATTATATAAAAATATAAGAACTTTTACTCAATAAATTTGAAATAAAAATAAAACTAGGGTAACCTTATTTTTTTTTTCAACTCCTTATGATAACCTTATTTACATTTTAAGTGTATAGTAGAAAATATATTTTAAAAAATATAAAAAGCCTACATTTTTAGTTCTGAAAGAGAAATGAAAGGCTAACAAAAAAAAAAAGGAAAAAAAAAAAATTTTATTTTTCCTTTTACAAGAAAAATCAAATAGGGAAAAATTTATATTTTTATTTTTTCCTGTCAGAAACAAGATTTTCTTTTAATATATTTCTTCTTCATACCATTTTGTTTTTTTTATTGTATTTTTCTTTTTTTCCATCTTCAAAAATACAAAATAGAGAAGAAGAATCTTATCTATAGATTCATTTCTTAAATAAAAACAACAACAGATACTCAACAGATACTAGTATATAACTTTGAACTAAAAAATGGTTCTATAATAATACAAGTTTCTTATCCTTTTTATACCCTTATGAACGTAGGTCAGAGTGTATACCAAAATTGCAATTACGTTTATGATGCAGTAAAAAAAGAGGGAAGCAAGGGTTAGATTGTAGATATAGACTAAAATGTATCGATTGGATCAGAATGGAAAAGTAAATCAAACTAGCTTTGTATGTCCTTCCACCAGTCCTTCCGCAGGATAACTCATGAATAATTACGTTTGCAGTAAAGGATGAGAATGCAGATGTAGACTAAAAAGAATAGATTGGATCAGAGTCGAAAAGTATATCGATCTAGCTATGTGTGTCTATTCGTCCTTCTTCACAACAAGAGGTAGGATTCACAAAATCATTTTTATACAAGAGCCGTCTTTGCTATTGAAATCTAGTCGGTTTGCTCAAAGTATTCGGGCAATTGCCAGACTATTTCTCTGTTAACAAGGAAATTACTCTGGGTACCTGAGATTTTAACAAAAATGATTTGGCCATAATCAGTTTGAGATTCGAATAGCTGCCATAAAAATTAGAGTCTAATATGTTTAGTTATTGAATTTTTACCGAAAGTAACTAACCGGATGATATAATGTTCTTTTTGTTGTGGCTTCAAAAGCCACCTATTGGGAATACGCGCAGTTCCTATAAGTAGTATTCGTCTTTAACACACCAAATCCACAAGATTTCTGGATCAAGCTTTAGGATGTGATCCGTGATACATGTTTACAGTATGGTTTCGAGGATAGGGAAATAGAAGAATTTTTGGGAATCGGATTTTAGAAACTAAGGATTAAAAGTTTAAATGCTTTTAATAACGTTCACACGGGTATCCTAGAGTTGACATAGTATACTTTACACTCCTCCTTGTTTTTGTTGTTGTATTTTCTTCCTTAAAATAAATGTTATACATATGTGATTTTGAAAGAATTCTAAATAAAACATACAAATCATGATATAATTTTTTTTTTTTTTTTTTGAAACAATAACCTAAGGGTTATAATATTATAAGTAAGTAATAGGATATATACTTACTATATATATATATATATAATCTATCTACTAAAAAAAAATTTGTCTTTATATAAAAATTTTATATTTTTTTATTTCTAATTCTTTTTCAACTTCCTACTTTTTTTTTGTTTATGAATGTAAGTACATACACATATGCGTATAATAATAATAAATACATTGGAATGCAATATGTACATAATATAAAATTACAGACCTACAAAAATGATATCCTTGAAGAAATAAAATAAAAAAAAAGAAGAACAAAAAAACAAAAAATAAGAATAAAATTTTATTACAATGTAATATTTTGAAAAACATCAGTAGGATACATTTCATGTGAAGGATAAATATTTTATTCAAAAAAAAAAAAAAGAAAATTGAAAAAAAAAACACATTAAAATTATTGTATAAAAGTTTAAACGTTCAAATAACTACAGTAGGTTGATTATTACAGATTTGAAAGTTATTGTATTTTGATTGTAAAGTGTTTTAATTATCTTGTGTTGTTTTAGTTATTCTTGTAAGATTTGTTTCAATGTAAAGTCCTATATTCAAAGGACTTTTAAATTTATTTAATTGCATCCTAAATTTATGCAATTATTTGAATTTAATCTATTACATACATATTCATTTGGTTTTAAGCTCTTATTGAAACTTCAACGATTTTTTCAATCCTTTCAAGCGTAGGTATATTTTTAAATTTATTTAATTGTTTCCTAAAAGTATGCAATTTTTAACTAAAAATTTTTAACTAAATTTTTGTTCAAAACATATTCGAATTCATTGTATTTTCATTGTTAATAGTTTTGTCTAAATTATTTAGTGTTAATATTTAAAATCCTATACACTTAAAGGAATCCCAGGTTTATTTAATTGTATCCTAGGAGTATGTATTTTTTTAAAGAATATTCTATTAAAATTTTTTTTATTTTGTTTTAAATTTTTTCTTAATGTTCGCAATTTTTGCAACATTTTCATTAGAAAGGTTTTTTTTTACATTTTATCTAATTTTTCCCTAAAAATATGCAATTTTTTTGAATATTTTCTATTAAATAACTTTAATGGATTACTATTAAGGAAAATGGGTGGTCAGGTCTCAGTAACTGTGATTTATTAATAAACTTTACAAAAAATGTCACAAAAAGAGTAAAGAAAAATAAATGGACAATTAGAACAAAGAATTAACAAGTCATTTAAACTGCAATCTTTGAAAAGGTTGAGGACTTCCATAACCGTTAAACAGGAAATACGATCTTTTACAACATTTTGTTGTTATACGGACTTATAAGTAAAAATTAATTCAAATTCTTCAATTTTTGCAATTATTTAATATTTTTATTTTATTTAGTAAATATCTATAAATTTTTTGATATATATATATATATATATATATATATATTTATTAAAAATGTACCGGAACTATAAAACAAAATAATTATTCTTTTAAACTTAAAAAAAAAACTTTTTAAAATATGATTTACTTAATATTTTATTTTTTACATTTTAAACTAAATACCATGTAACTTTTAATAAATTTAAAATATTTAATTTTTTATTTTTAAATTAAATTAAAAAACTATTATTATTTATGTTCTTCTTATGAAACTTTATATTTGATAAAAAAAAAAATTATTTATAAAATTATTTTACCAAAGACACCAACCCACTTCTTTTCTTTATATTACTGTACTTTTTCTTTATATTTATTATTAAATATATATATATATATATGTATGTGTATATGTATATAAATATATATATACAAATGTGCAATATGTATATTATATAAATAAAATTCCGTAAGTTATATTTGAAATATTATTGCATTAAGACACAAGATTTCTTACTAAGTATACAAAATTTATATATATATACAATATTTGACAACTTCGAATTTAAGACAAGAACCTATAGTTTTTTTATAACAGATTATAGTTATACTATATTTTAATGTCTCCAATATTTCTAATTAATTGAAATAAGGGTGTCTTAACTACTTAGCAACGGTAAATAATCACTTGTTAAGGCCGACTCAAGCTGCATCGGTCTTTGACAAAACCGTTACAGCATAATCTAATTCAGATTATCCATTACTTACGAATATAATCCCAAGACACTTTATCCACATTATCACATTATTCACAATTCACATTATCCCTTACTTACGAATATAATCCCAATACACCAACAATGATATCATCAATGATGTCCTGACCCTCAATGAACCCTAAATGAAGAAAGGGTGATTGTTAAACTAACTTTTTTTACTTTTATTCCTTTTCCCCTCCTTTAAGGAGTATTTGGGAGTCACCAAGTTATTTTAAATAAAGCTACAGTTTCATAAATTACTATTTATTACTCAGCTTAAGCAATAGTTAATACGATATTAAATTTTACGATATAATTATACAATTTTTACGATCATGTTTTTATTATATAAGATCTGACCGGGGTATCGTGTTCAAACCTTCCATTTTGTAACCACAACGCCACTGGTCAAATTTTTAAACTAACTGTCTGTTAACAAATTTTTTAAAAATGGAAATTCATTGGCATTACACCCAAAATAGGGCTCCTTATATTACATTGCCTTTACACCCAACACAGGGCTCCTCAAATTACATTGTAATCACACCCAACACAGGGCTCCTTAAATTACATTTCACCCAACATATAGGACTCCTCCAATTACATTGCCATCTACTATATCTCCTTGTCACCTATAATTTTGATGAAAATGGATCTTTCGGAGGGTCTTCAAAGTTTTCCAATGAAATTCAAAATTTTTTTAATTATTTTCTATTAAATTTTTAAAAATCATTATTAAACAGTTCTTAAATTAAAGGATATGCGTTTAATAGTTTAAGTAACACTAGTAGAAACTCCAATAAATTAATACTTAACAATTCACACGATTATTGATTACAGTTCCCTTAAATTAAATAACTTTACTTTATATATTAATCATTTAAATAAGTTAAAAAAAAAATATCAAATTCACAAACCGTAAACAGAGTCAAGGATCAAAGGATAATGAGATTTATGTAGATTGTTATACACTATACTTTATCAATTAAATTGAATATTTAATATCTAATAACTAATAATCAACTTATTAGTTTCGAATAATAAATTGCATCCTTTTAATAAATTTCCTACTAAATTCTGCTAATTTTCAATTTAAATCTATATATATTTAAAATGAAACATTAATTAAACTATTAATTTGTAATCCGTTTTTTAACTAATTTCCAAAAAAAGAAAAACTCATTAAAATATCAATAATTTATTTATAGTTATCTAATAGGTACTTTAATTCATTAAAATATCCTGCTTTTACTGGAAAATCAAAAAAAAATTGAAAATTATAAAATAATATTTTATCAAAGAATTATTTTATAACTAATAATATTTTGTAAAAACTAATTATATACCTACTTAAATATTATCAATTATTATATATATATTATTCAATTTAATATCTAAAAATACAATTTATTTTAAAGCAATTTTATTTTGGGAATTATTTAAAAAAAAAAAAAAACTACAAAACAATTAAATTTAATATTTACAAGGATATTACAAAAGGATATAATGAACAATTTAAAAAATCTAAAATAGTTAATTTTAAAATTTTGCATTTTAATATAAGTACATATAATAAATATTAATAATAATTTAATTATTTAAATATAATGAACTTATATTTATAATTATTATCATAATATTGTATCTATAATTTAAAAACTATAGTAATGTGTGCTTCCATTGTAAGCGTACGCCTAAGTGGTTTCTAGTAATTGTGTTATTCATCTTTACATTATATTTCAAAAATTTTGAAGGAACTAAGGTTCACCAAGGCCTTTTTAATAGCGTCCCTAATTATGACATAAATAACTTTTATAAGTAATCGAGGGCTAAAAATATATTATATAACTAATCAGAGGACTAATGATGGATACTTTTCATGATTATATATCGACTTACCTTTATAATTCAGTGTTTAATAGTCCCTTCCATGCCGAAAAAGTGGACTTTAAGTCATAGCCCCCAAACAAAAGTTATAGAGCTCGCCAAGATCAATGATATCCCATATCATGGCATTCGAGCATTATAAAGAAAAGACGTAAAAGAGATATTCAGAAACCAAAAAGTTTCAATTATAGCACATTTCGAAGTGCTTCTTCAGTTTGACACACAAAAGGACCTTGAAGTGCTAAAAAAAAGAGATACTCAAGACCCGAAAAGTTCCAATGTCGAATTTTCCTGGATAGCTTTTCGGGAAGCTCTATCAAATGCCTTTTACCACACGTCTCTAATACATCTAAAGATGCTCCATCTTTTTGACACATAAAAAGGACTTATAGTGCTCTAATAAATGACTTTTACCGCAAGTCTCTAACACATATGAAAATTAGTTCACATTTTGATATACGTCCGTGAGTGAGTCGTCCCGTATAATTATATATATATATTTATATATATATATTTAATTATTTAAAAAAATATTATAGAATAATGGTATATAACTGCTACACAAAAACCTTTTTATTTCAATTAATTATATTTTTATTTTCTAAATTTATAATTTTTATTTATTTTTTTTTTAATATTAAATCTTCCAATAAAATTTATTTAAATTGTATATACTATACATACTATATAGTATATAAGTATTAAGTATATATACATACATATAGATAATATCCTTTTTGAAATAAAATCATATTAATAATAGAACATACATACTTATATATTATGAATTCAACTAAAATCATACACAGTATCTGTACATAAATACATTCAAACTATATAAATATATATGGTGTATGTAAATATAAATATGTATGTATGTTTGTATAATATCAATGAAATAATACCCAAAAACTAAAAACGTTCATTCGCCTTCAATATTCGTTTATTTTTTTTCTTTTATACAACTTTTCATCCAAACATATATATACATATATATATCATTTTATTTATATAGTATATGTATATGTATGTACGTAATGTATATACTCATGTGATACAAGTGATATACAAGTGATAAAAAGTTGAGTGACCTCGATTTTAATAAAACAGTTTTTTTTTTTTTATATAAAATTTTATATAATAAAAAAAAAAGTGAAATGAAAAATCTGTTATACTTTTTACATAAAACAAACAAAAAACTAAAAATAGCAACAATAGCAACAACAACAACAACAGCAACAATTAAAAACACTGAAAATATAATAATCATAAATTTAAATTAAAAAAAAAAATATATAAATATTCAAATATATTCAACGCACCCACAAATGAATATGAACAAATATTTTATACATACACATAACTATTATATACAAAATACGACACGTGAATATATATATATATGTCACTATATATATTTATTTAATATACAGTTTTTCCTTCTAATTGTTAAAATGAGGATGTTAAATCAAGCTTAAAATTTTCATGACAAAAGGGAATCTATCACTTGCGATTGTTTATATGATGGTTCATAAAATTAGTTTGCCTACAAAAAAAACTGTTATATTAACTGTTATAATATTGTTCCAATTAAATTGTGAATAGAATTTTTAAATTATTTTACCTTTCTATACATAATAAATAATTTTATTGGGTATTTTAATCCTCCATATGTCGTTAGTTAGCTTACTTTTAATTTATAACGGTATTTCCTGCAATATAGAAAATTTTTTTAAGGAATATTCTTAAATTGATATGCCAAAAATAACTTAAAGTTTTTATAGATTCATAGAATATGATATGATAGTTATGATTGGATTTCGAATTTATGCCAAGGTCAAAATTATGTAAAGCATTATCCAAGGGTATACAATTTGTTGTATAATGCGATACTGAGATGTCAATTTTATAATTGTCCAATACAAATTCATGTTGCAAATAAAGTTGATATAACAGAATATTCGCTGGTACTCACCACATTCACATACTCTTTAGCCATTTATGCACGTCTATTTTGTAGGTAAGTACATTTCTTTAGCTACTGCATAAGTTCATATGCTTCTATTTTATGTATACGAATTCGACGAGTCTGTATATCTTCATATGCCAAATTTTGGGTTTGTGTATAACTCACTTGGTAATTTTAAAAATTTAGTTTTCACACGAGCTCATTTGACAATATCAACCTTATACAAAGGCACTAACCTTATACACATGGGAAGAAAGGCAGTCCTTTGTAAACCGCAAGCAAGTATTTATGCGATATTACTTGCGCATATTTGAGTATATTCTTACTTAAAAGCTATTATGCGCTTAGTTTTTTTAAAATTCCAAGCTGCCATCAATTACAAATATTTAAATAATTCCACTCATTAAATATCAAGTTGTTAAAGGAATGTTGTTATATGGATATCTATATAACCACATTTGATATATGAACATATAGGTGTCAATATAAACAGGTGATAATTTCTTTTTATAAAACCTATAAATTTATTTTGTTTTTATTTTGATATCATATTCCAAGCCATCATTGCGCCCATTATTTAAGTGTTGAAAAACCTCATTAAAAAACTAATAAGATACTCCTAAATTCAGTTAAAGATTTTTTTTTTAAACAAGATTTTAAAACTTATTTGAAGCACCAAAAATTACCTAGCTTCGATACTAAACTATTATAAGCTTCATCTAATAATATTCATGTGTCTCTAATTATTATTTTAACTAAAAATCCCCACTTAATACTTAAAATATACCCCTATAATTCAAGCCCACTTACCCAAAAATAGTTTAATAAAATTATTAATTCAAGAGATACCTTATAAAATATCTTACAACATACCTTTTAATTTAAAATACGACCCTTAAAAAGTGTTATAAAAATTTATAATTCGAATCTTAATATTAGACTCATTAAAAACTCTTCAATGTATAAAAACAACAAACTGTTAAAACTTCCCAAATATGATAAAATATAGATACTAAAAATAAACAACACTGGATTTTTGGATTTTTATTAAAATAGGTACTTATAAAATGTTTTATTTTAATAAAAATACAACAACTAAACTAAAATATTCCTCCCTCAAAAAACCTTAAATAAATTTTAATACTATATAATACATAACCTATAAAAAAAAAGAGGATAATCTTTAGATATTAAACCTTAAACAGAACCTAAATAAACTTCCTTAAATATTCCTTACTGAATTTAAATTCAAAATTACGACTACAAAAACAAATATACAGTTATTTTATAAAAAAAAAACATGACACAAAAAAAAACCACATTCACAAAAGACTACAAAAAAAAAATAGTCACTAAACATCTGCCACACCGGCACTCAACAATTTAAACACACTTTAAACAGATATAATAAAAAACCACAAGGTATACAATAACATACAACTACATACATACATACATTTTTATATTTTTATTAAAAATTTTTATTTATGGTACAAAATTTTATTAAATGCACCCTTTTGGCCGTTTAAATATGTACAAGTGTTGAGAAATGCCTTAATACTTGTTTTTCTGAAGTCACTATACTTTAACTTGAAGTCGGCGGCTCGTATTTTAACAAACCAATTAAATTGATATTCACATGCAACATATAATGTATCTAAACATGTTAGTAAACAAACTTTATTATACGGTTAATCAATATTAAAAGTTAATACAGTTTAATGGAACAGTTATGCAGTTGAACCATTACATATTAATCGGCTTATTCAGTCATAAAATTGCCGGTGGCGGCTCTATTATTTGTTTATAAACATAAATCAATAGTAGACAATTTGATGGCGAAAATTTCTCGCATTTTGGGTGCTTCACGTACGACAATAGCAGGTATGAATGTTAAAAGTTTTTATTAAATCAGAAATTTTACGTAAGAGCATCAAATTTTTTACCCCAGGAATTACCGTTATATTTTTTAGACAATTTCAAAATTTCTAAGCTTGAAGTTCAACAAATACAACACGATTTCGTGATTAGAGGCAGCCGGTTTAAAATGTCGTAAAGTAATTTGAGAAGCAAGTCACAACGATTTCTCGACTTTTTTAACATTGAAAACTAACAGCTGTTATGGAATTATTACGATTAAAATGTCAAAATTGAAAAGAGGCAGAGCTAGAAGTCTATATATAGACATATTTTGAACTTATCAATCGTCTATCGTCAGCACACTATTTTTTATGTTCGCACTAAATACATGTATTCAAAACGAACTTTTTCGGCGGCAATGTTTTGCCATTGGACTTCGGCTTAAAATATAATTCTGAATTCGAGATATGCTGTAGAGAAAATATTAGAAAGATCTTAGTTAGGCTTTATGGTAATGTTATTATGATTTCTTTTCTAGAGTCACATTTCCAATATTCCCTGCTAGATTCACTGAATTTCTGTAGGGAAACCTATACGTAGTTTGAGTCCTTATCATACTAGAACAACGTATTTTTTAAATCAATTAGTGATAGAAATCCACCAAATTGCATTTGAGGTTAAGGATATGTAAAGATTTTGGGAATGGAAAAATTTAATCAGTCCTTTAAAATCTTAAGAACAAATTCAATGTTCAAAATCTAATATATTTGCAACATTATCCTATATATTTAAATATGTCCTTTTTAAACTATCTAAAAAATTTGTAACAAATTCAAATAATTTTTTTTTTTGTACAAGTAATCCTACAGAAAAATTTAAATGTCAACCGGAAACTCACGGTATTTAAAAACTATAAAATCCTTGTTGTAATTTTCCCACACATATATGCGATGGTATCTCTGTAAAATGTCAAAAAATTATTTCAAAACTAATTTGAAAACTACAAAAAAAACAAAAAAAAAAAACAATTAATAACAGTAGTCAGTAGGTAATTGAAAAAAAAAACAACCACTAACAATATCATTTGTATAAATAGCCCACATTATATTGAACTTTAGTATCCATATTTTATAAAAATTCCCAAAGTTCTAATTAAACATCCTACATTGAATATTACTACAAATACATACATACACGAGTATTACATTATTATTACATTTAATATTACTACCTACAATCGTATAATAAATTTGTTACTCTAAAACGTGTCTTTATTTTTTTTTTTTTTTTTACTGTCACCGTAATTGATTTACTGTTTTTTTTTTAATCCTTTATTTGTATATTTTTTGTTTTACACATACAATAACAACTATAGGAAGGAAGGATAAAAAATTATCCTTTTTTTAATTTTTTAACGGGAAAATTTTGAAATGAACATAATTCAAATTTGATTAGGAAAATATCAATTTATTTCTTCTATAGCCGAAGGATTAGGAAGCCAGGATTTTTAATCGGAGCAGCGTAATAAGGTTATAAGCCCCTGTATCTATATAATATTTAACTTATGTGCTATGTAATCAACCTTTTTAACAGAGGATCTTCTCAGGCACTGCTGCGCAAAACAATACTACGAAGAGCAGCTTCTCACCCGAAACAAATATTGGTCCCGTAAATGTGTTTAGCTTTCCGGACAGTCCCTGTATAATTGTGTATAATCACATACGAAAAAGGAACCTGTGTACCCATGTTAACATCACGTGTTATCAATTACAATATTTTGGAATCAATGAGCTTTTCACAAAATATGGTTATGTAGGTGCAATCTGTAGGAAATTTATTCTTACACTTCCACTATACAAACTGGTGCAATAGAATTAAATTGTTGAGGACAGTCTGCTTCAAAAAAATAACTTAATATTTAAATTGAATTAAAATTGTAGAGTTTGTGTTCTAAAAAAACTTTGCTATATCATAAGCACTTTATTACACGAATTTTAAATTATATAATCAATATTGTCCTGAGTGCCAAAGCTCTTATCAAAGTGTTCTAATTTCTTTTTATTGATTTTCTTATTAGTTTCACTAACTTTAATGCTAAGCCTGAGAGCGTTTGGCACCGATATCCAGGATCCAGGAATACTTATACAAGACCTGTAAGATTTAATAAAAATTTTATCATTTTTGAAGGTGGATTTACACACGCATCGTCCAAATCAATTAATTTATGATTATCTTGACTTACTTTATTGGTCTTAACCAGCGCTGGCCTATTTCAGGTGAAATGTGTAATACTTTTATTCCGACTCTTTTTATCACAGCTGAGACATTATAGGTTCACTTCACAGAAATATCGTTCAGATCGTTGAATTCATGATTTCCTAGACTGACACTTGAGGGTAAAACTAATACCCGGGGCTTGGCAATATCAGCGGAAACATATAAAAAATTTCTATCTCATTTAATACACAACAGATGCGACTTGATAGATTAACTCGAATATCTAGTCTGCTTGCATGCTTCCCAATTAAAGAGTCCAGTTTTTACTAAACTTGAGGATCCAAGTTCTAACTTTGAGGATTCTACAATTTGACGCATTCTGAACCCCTTTCCTTATTTCAGAATACAATATAAATTTAACCTAACTTACAATATAAATTTAATCCTTCAACTTAATTTAATTTTGAAATTCTAATTTATAGATCCAAACAACTTTGTACAACTATGAATTATCTCAAAAAACCAAATCACTTGTACAATTCTAAATTAATTCCGATATTTAATTCTCAGAAAATTCCTATAGTGTGATCAAAGATAAAATCCAATATTCACCAAAGCATAAACCATTAAATTTCACCTTTATCATGGAATCCTAAGAATTGTCAAATGATTGGAATAACAATATTGAACAATGTTTTATTATCTTCGTAGTAGATACTGACCACAATATTATTATACACAAGTGTGTATGTGTGTGTGCATATTTCAAATAAATTTTTTATTTGAAAGGGTTTTTATATATTATACATTTATAATATTATATAGGATAAAGGTTTTATATATTATATATATAATTCTTCACCTGACACTCTTCCAATTATCTTAATTGATTTTAATTTATCTCAATTAAAATGATTTTGACCAAAAAGTGAAGTGGTATATATATATACAAAGTGGATTTGATATGGGTAAAATATTATCTAACAAATTACTTATATATATATATATATGTAAATTACTTATAAATGTAATGAAAAAATGTTATAATGTTAATTATGTAAGTAATAAACTTATCAATTAAATTTTAAAATTAAAGTTGATTATAAATTTTGACATATTTAGATTTTTTGACATGTATTTGCACTTCATCAAATCAAAATTTAAATTGTTTTGTTGTTGTTGTTGGATTTGTTTTGATTGTTAGTTAGTGGTGGGTATTACTTAATTTTTAAGGAAGTCAAAGGGTTTATGTAAAATGAAATAGAGTTGACCACAAAAATTGAGAATGGAGAAAGGATATTAATTCCGTTTATCATATAAGGATATGAATTTTTCAATTGTTTTTTGGGGATTTTGTGTTGTTGTTGTTTTTTTTCTTATGTTAACAGAATTGTAATATTTTTGTTGAACAAGAGCTAATTAATCAAAATTAAATTCAAATTACAATATTTATTAAATGTATATATATTAGATCTATAAATATATATATATATATTATTTATTTATTTATTTATGAACAGTCCCCTACCACGTTCAATGTGATAAGTGACTGATTCAGAGCCTTTCCTTCTCAGGTGTGGCACGTATATATTTTATATTATGATATAAACTATTATATATATATATATATATATATATATATATATATTATGTAAATACATTTAATTGCATTTATTAAAAAATATTTAATTAAAATAAAAAAAATTCTTGAATAGAGTTTTTAGTTAAAGTTAATATTGGACTATTTTAGGGATTTGGGGAAGGTGTATGGAATAGTCGTATCCAAAATCCTTTTCTAAAATTTTATCTTGCATTTAATAACCATTGTATTACCTTTCATCCATTGTCTTTCTTTGGTATTTATTGAGGAAACTCTGGTAGCCGCATAATTTCGCCTACAAGCCGAGGAAGTGAAGTCAAATTCTACACAAGTCGGATATAAATTTTGAAGACATATTCGTTGTTTAAAATCCTGTTATCCAGCACAATTTGCATAAGAACTTTTGGTGAAATCTTCTGTATTTAGGGATGCAAAACAAACTTTATATTAAAGGTTTTATTTAGGGGTCCGAATACTCAATTTTGGAGACTTTTGCTACTTTTGACATCATGCAGAAATGGGATAAGAATTTTAGTGAGAACAGCTGCTTTTGAGAGCGTATCACAATTGTTCTACGAAAGGTGTTTTTTTAAGAACGTCGGAGATCGTATTTTGAAACAGTGTATTCTCGATACTGCAATCCAGCAAGAGTTGCATTAGAATTTAGCAGAGATCTTCTATTTTTAAAACTGCAACACAGTTGTTTCATTAGACAACACGTAATTTGAAGACATCCATCTATGGAATCTCGGCAACTGATTTTTTTAATATATTAACCAAATAATTGCCGATTAAAGTTCTGCAAAAGTCGCACAACAGTTTTAATTATTTCTTCTAAGTTTTCAGGTTCACTGCAGGTATACAAGGTCTTTAGTTAATAATAATGCATTTGCTTAGTTCCAGGACTTTTGTAGATTTCAATTTACGTAAAACAACTTAAGCCTATCTTTGATATAAGTATACTTACCTCAAAAGCCTATTAACTTGAAAAACTAATTAAATACGTGTTGAATTATTGAGTTATTAATTTATATCAGAATTTACATCTCTATTCAAAACTCATACTTAAAATCCCCATTTCATTCAACTATCAAATTTGCAGCTCTTCTTATTCTTTTATCCACTATTCTTCAAAATGCCCTTCCAATGGAACATTAGTAAAATTAATATTAAATGAAACATTTGTTTTGTACATTTGAACTCATATTTTTAACATTATAATTCAAAATCTTGACATTTTAGTAAATATTTTTAATTTTAACTAGAAAAAAAAAAGATTATTAATCATATTTAGTCCAAATAATGCGTAACTCTTGCCTGAAGAATAAAATAATTTCTTTACTAATTGTTTCTTTGACACACTAATTAATTGCTTCGTGCTAAGAAATATTCTAAAAAATTTTTACTTCTTTGCCTTAAATTAATTTTGGAAAAGAATTTCAAAAAGAAAAATAGTTAAGAAAAATGTCCTTAATGACAAAAAATTTAATGTCCAATGTAACAAAACTTATATAAGCTTAAAGCACCACAGACACGGGGATGAGAAACAGAGCATTTAACATCTTTAACAACTATTTAAACCCAACACAACTGCAAATAAAATACAAATTCCAGCTGATAAAAGAATTTAAAGCATGATGAATATTAGGGCAGAGGACATAAGGCCTAATAGGTTATAAAATAATAGGACTTTTTCCTCATTTCTGAAGGTGAAATGAACATCTTTATGAACACAATGGTTCTATTAAAGGTTGCCTCATTATATTATTCCAATTCCAAATTTGTAGCCGACTGTTAAATTTGAATATAGGATTCAAACAATTTTCTATATTCTATTCAGCCCACAGATTTCGCGTGCTCTTCTTCGAATCAGTCTTCGCCCACCGGTTTAGCTTTTTCTTTCACAACTCCTTTCGCGATTCCCTGGAACGAATGGCAGCTAATGCCTCTGCTATCACGTCCTCGCATGCCACGCCATTTCTGGGTATCCTAATTTTGTAACTTTAAAACTTTATTATCTAAGAAGGCTTTCTTTCTCTAGATGTTATTTCCCCCCATCGGAATTTAAATTATTTTAAGTTAACATCACATCATAATATTTTTAACAAAATATTAGAATACGATTCCTAAATGGAATCAGCATCAACCCAGCCATTTATAATAATAGATATAAATTTCGAAACTAAATATAGGGTAAAAGTAAAACTAATTTCAAATTTCCCCATAGTTAACTTAAAAAACTTTTAAAATTAAAAAATAAGTAATTTGTTCTAAAAGCAAAACTTTTTACAATTTACTTCTTAGTTTATTTCTTTAAAAAAAAACATTATAGAGATGCTTAAAATGAAAAATTAGAATATTACTAACACTTCAAAAGATTTTAAGAATTAATGATGTAAAGAAGGATAATAAAACATTGAAAGGAAATTATTTAGCAGTGAAAAATACCTACTATTTTATATACGAAATAACTATGATATATATTAAGACTTAAGATCAAAAAATAAAATAAGTAAGATGATGTTTCAGGATTTTGTAAAATTATTCCTTTATTCCATTATTCCATTTATTCCTTCGAACCCTTCCAAATTGTTAGTCACATTGTTGTTACTAAAAGAAAAACACAAAAAGGACTAAGGGGATGCAACAAATAAGATTTTATTAATTCTATCACCATAGAATAGATAACATCATTAACAATCAAATTAACTATACTATACTTGTATACTATATCAAAATTTAGAAATTCACAAGAGATTAAGAAAATCTTTGTATATATTTATTTATAATATTACAAAACTTATAGAAAACCCAGATAATTTGTTATACACAAAACCCCATATGGTTAAGATTTAATTTGGAATTAAAAAAAAAAAACAACAGTATTGTTTAAAGTTCTGCTAAGAGGATTTAATACTTGGTAACAAACAAGTGAATCTAGTTATACTTGTTCATTTAAAATCTTAATATTAATTTCACTACAATATCTACAATATCCTTCTAACTGTATTTTTTAATTAAAAAAAAGGACAAAATATTAAAATAATATTAATCAAATTATATTGTAATAAAAACTTAAGAATTAAATACAAATTTAATTGAATAAATATTGCATTTAAAATTTTTTTTTAATTCAAACCTTATAACTCACAGATTGATAATTATAAATTAAAAGATTTATTAATTTCAATTTTTGTAATGGCAAAATAGGAGAAGGAATAAAAGTCATGTAGTCAAAAGTCAACTATGGAACTTATGACTCAAAAAATAAGCTAAAAGGCCCCGGGGAATTATAACTTCGATGTCCCGGAACTTAATATAAAAGTTATTATTTTTTTGATAATATTTATAAAATTTATTAATTTTGAAAATAATTAAGGAAGAATCCTCGGAAGACTTTTAATCTATTTGTCGTGGGTCATAATTCCTCAGAGAGTTTTGGCTTATTTTTCGAGTTGTCATTCCGCCGGAAACTTTTGAATCCGGACTTTTGTCGCAGATGTATTCCAAGTTGTCAAGATAAATGATTACTTTAATATGAGTATTACTTTTTAATCCTTATATAAGTAATTTGTATTCATAATCTTGTGTAATTGGCAGTACCAATTAAATTGTTGCATTCGTTATAACAGCCCTACTTGTAACTGATGACACTTTTAAATGTATTTTTCAATTATTACGATTTCAAAAAATTTTAAATTATTAAATTTTTAAAATAGATGTATAATTTAAGAGCTTTTTAGGTAAATTTTATAATTTTCAACAAACTTTTAACCACTAAAGGTATTATTTAAATCGCTATTGGAATCAATCAAGACAACTGAATAAACAATCACAGAAGAAATCATTTCAGATCACTTTAACAACATTTTCTGTATCACTAGGCGAAATACAAATTTGGTTGGAACTTGATTTCAAATAACCTATGAAAACTTATAAATAATGATCCTATTGAAATTATTTATTATTTGATTTATAATTATTTAATATCAGAATATTAAAAGATTTTAATTAAATATAAGACAACATTTAAGAAGACTTGAATTCATCGATTTTGTTGCAAGTAATTTTAAAGATTAACAGCTATTAGGAAAGGCTAGATTTCAAAAGAAGTTGGATGTTTCAGTGACCCATTTTTCTTTTAATTCCTGTTATTCCCTATTGGAGCATAGGGCATCAACTTGCCTTGGCTGTTTGACGCCAGGTGTTGTTGGATCGACCGCGCTTCTGCTACCTTAGGGGTTCCATTTCAGGGCCATTCTTGTTATGTTAGTTGGTGGTTTTCTCAGAGTGTGGCCTATCCTCCATTTTCTACTCTTGATTTGGTTCATTTCCGATACTGCGTCTGTAAGCTGCCATAAGTCCCTATAACTGATGATGTTGACCCAGAATATTCTGCATATGATTCTTTGGCATTTATTCGCGAATTGCAAAATTAAGTCTTATATATCTTCTTCAAAACTAGTTCTTCAAAATAAGTCATCACCCTTTCTTATTTTTAATCTATATTGTACATCCCAAGGAATTAAGGTTTTAATAGCAATATGACTAAGAGGCAAAATAGGTTTAATGACAAACTTCTAACTGGGAAGCAGGATGATAATAAGAAATGTTGACTTTAATTATTGAAAACTTCTAACTATTAAGATGATATAAAACTTCTTACTGCCTTTAGAAAATACGATCCCCTCCAAATAAAAATTAACAAGTAATCGGAATATGATTTATTTAACAATTTAATTCCCCTAAAAATGTTCTAAGATTTTGAAAATATATTCAATATAACTTCAAATTGCACACCTCATTCCTTCCCATATCTTCCTCTAAAATCACTCACAATAAAATATAGACACAACTCTTCTAACCCATTTTTTAATACTAAACATGTATAATAATGCAAAATAAAACTAGGAATAAACTTCCCCTAAATAAAATCTCAAATTATTTTTTAAAAAACCATTTTAATTCTAAATCAAAAACAATAAACTATTATTTTATCAATCATGTTGTTTTAAATAAAAATGAGCACACAGCAATTTCGTCCTTAATTTTAAAAGAGAGTAAAAACATAAAATAAATAGTAAAAGAGATCATTTAAAGAAAAAAAACGTTTTTTTATCTTAATATTATAGAGAAAATTATTCATTTAATTCAAAAATAAAAAAAATACAAGTAGAATAAGAAAAATCACAGGACATTTTACTCGTCCTTATTACTCATTTTTAATTAAACACAGTTTAATATGTGCCTTCCAACATATACAATTTCACTTTATGTTCAATTGTTTTGTTTTTGTTTTTTTTTTTATTTTTTTTTTGTTGTTTTTTTTTTTTTTTTGCTCTAAAAATAAATCCAGTATTGAAAAAAAACCTGGCATATTATCATAATAACACAAAATACAGTACAGTAAAAAAATTAAACCATTTTTAACCACTGAATAATAAAAAAAGAATAACAACAACATTAAAAAACAAAAAAAAAATAAAAAAACAACAACAAAAACATTCAATCAGTTTTTTTCATATAAAAAAAAAACAAAATAAACAAATCTTTAATCACACCACATTCTACACTCCTCAGTTCTAACAGATTTTAGAATTCTTCCATATAAACTTCATTTCACTTTCTCTCTCACTAATTCTCAAATCTTATTTCTCATTAACTCTCCCATTCTCTCTCTCTCTCTCTCTAGTCTTATATTTCTCTTTAATTTTTTAAATATATTTTTATCCCAAAACATTTTTATTTTGCACATTTTTTTTCTTCAGTTGTTTCCTTATTTAATTCCTGTATCCTTTTTGTTGTTTTATATTAAGGATATGTATACAGTGTAAACACTATGTGTGTGTGTGTTTGTTTGTATGTAGAACCATTAATTCAATTTTATTTTTCAGTATTTTAGGTTTTTTTTAGTACTCTTTATTTTAATTTTGTATTTTGTACTTTTTCAAACCAACTTGTGTTTTGTGTATCTTTTTTTACCGTTATATTTTCTTTTTGCTTTACAGTTATTTTTTTTTTGTTTTTTTTTTTTTATTTTAAAGAGTCCCTCAAAAACAAAATAAAAATTGCTCTAAAATACAAAGCATCATTTGGATTCTGATTTGACTTCTTTTTTTAAAATAAAATCGTGTACTTTTTGAATAGGTTTTGTACATACATACTTTTGAAAATATAAATATACAGATATATACTTATTTATAAATATATATACGTACATAAACATTTAATAAACACATAAGTTTGTAGGTATGTAAATGAATTTTTTAAATGAACAAAAAAAACAAAAAGGATTCTTTTTTTTTGTAGACTTTTTTACTTTATTTAAAATTAAACTGAACTCATTTAATGTGATAGAAAATAGGTATATATACATATATATATATATATATATATATATATATATATATATATATATGTATATATATATATATACATATATATTTGTAAGTAGATATAATTATATACAAAATGTAACTATTTTGGTTAAACTTTACTCATTATCATTCTTTTTGTACAATTTTTTTTTTATTTAATATATATATTTTTTTGATATATTTATTTATAATATAAGTATATATATATTTATATATGTAGATATATATATATATGATTGTATCAAATTATAATAACGGTTCTACTATATACTATAATATTTTTAATGATTTATACATATTTTTTAAGTTGTAAATGAAAGATTTTCTATTATGATAAACTTTCCAAAATTAATAAACATATTCTAGATATATATATATTTATATATATTATATATGAACAGGGTGTTTTATGAAATTTTTTTTAAAGTAACTGGAAATGATTTAAGAGATCAAAACAAACACATATAAAGATAAATTAAATTTTAATATATATTTTAAAATACATTTATTAGAGTTATTTGGCCTAGGTCTCTACCAAGCTCTTCTGTACAGGGTATTTTCTAATATAGTTGAAATGTATAGCTGGAAATAATTTGCGAAATCAAAAGAAACAAATACATAAATATACCTTTAAAAAAATGTTTTTTTCATACAGAGTGATTTTGTATAGATCTCTAGCACTCCGCCCTCCTCTATATTTTGATATGTCTTTAACTTGTCAAATATAACTTAAAGTTCAGAAACAAAGGAATAATAGATATATTAAACAAATAACTTTATATTAATACAGTTATTTTATTGAAAAAAATAAATTTAAAAGTATTATTTTGTAAATTTACAGTTAACAATCCCTTGTTAGGCCCTATTATCTCCAATAATAAATATAGAATAGTTATAATATACAAGAATAGAATATAATAAACATTTTTCTCAGTACTAATATAAAAGAACCTTAAAATCAGATTGATAATATTTTAAAAAATCTTATTTGATAAGGCTTAGTCCCACTTAATAAGATCCCATTTTTAGGTTATGTACTTTGTATAATTCTTTATTCTAACCCATTTAGTTCAGAATTTGTAAACATAAAATTGATTTAAAAAAATTAAAAAACCCTTTAAAGATCCCAATATCTATCTACAGACTACACAATTGATCCTATTTGAATATAATTTTTATACCCGTATGACTATATAGTCAAAGGGTATAATAAATTTGCCATTACGTATGTGACGCAGAGAAGGAGGGGTCAGAATCGGATCAGAATCGAAAAATAAATCGATTTAGCTATGTATGTCCGTCCGTCTGTCCGTCCGTCCGCACGATAACCCAAAAACTAAAGGAGCTAGGGTCTTGAAATTTTCGCGAATTCGTTTTTTTGCAATAGCCGTCATCGTTATTTAAATCCAGCCATTTTGGTCCATGGGTTCGGATAGCTGCCATACAACTTCCTTTTTTATATAAGTATTACTCTGTACCTATTAAAGCTACGTGTCTGAAATTTTGGCAAAACTAGTTTAGTTTTATGGCCAAAGTTTTTGCAAAATTTGGTTTGTCTACTGCAGAGGGTTCGAGTAGCTGCCATACAACTCCTTCTTTTATATGAGCATTACACTACACCTAATGAAGCTGGGTGTCTGAAATTTTGCCAAAAATAGTTTAGTGTAATGTCCAAAGTTACTGCAAAATTTGGTTGGTCTACTGCAAAGGGTTCGAGTAGCTGCCATATAACTCCTTCTTTTAAATGAGCATTACACTATAATAAAGCTGAATGTTTGAAATTTTGCCAAAAGTAATTAACCATATGATATAATGTATATGTTACTGTTATACGGGTATCCCAGAGTTGACACAGTCTACTCTACTACACTCTTCCTCGTTTTTATCTACTGTTTCCACTCCCTTTTTGTTACTTTTCAGTTTTATTATACAACACCCTGTATATAGTTAATGAAATATTCAGCTATTCAGTATTCGTATATTAGATTAAAATATACGATTAATGTTTGTATGTATATTAAGTATTGTTATCTGCCTGTCATTTCAATGTTATACTGAAATATACTTATATATATGTGTGTATATATGTATATATATAATATGTATATATATATAAATATACACATCAAATTTTTATTATACTGTTGCTCCTTTTGTAGTACAAAAAAAAAAAAAAAACAACAACAACAAAATTCAATAAAAAAAAGTTAAATTTATTTACAGTTAGTTAAGTCCTTTTATTATTTGCATCATCAAAATGTCAAAATAAATGTTTTTTATTTGTTGTTGTTATTGTTGTTATTATTATTGTTTAAAGTTTTTTTTTTTTAAATTTCAATCATTTCACTGTTTGGTTTTTAAATGTTTTTGACAATTCTGGGAAAAGTTTTTTTGTTTTTTTTTTTTTTTTTTTTTTGGAAATACAAAAATTTTGCAATTTTTCTCTACTCTTTTTTTTTTATAGTTGCTAGTAATGGATGGATAGAAAATTAATATCCTTAAAGTGTGTATGTATGTGTGTATGCGTTTAAACTTGTATAAAATTTGTTTGTAATTTTGTAAAATAAAAGGATAAGAAAAACATTTAACCTTTCATGTAGACATATTTATTTAAAGTTTGTTTATAAGCATCCAATCCATTCACCCCCCCCCCCCTCTCTATTTTATATTTTCAAATTAAATTTAATTTTTGTTTTTTTTTCTAATATTAATTATGTTTATTTTTTCACCCTATTATTGTTTAAGACTTTTATTTTAGTTTCCATTTTCATAAATCTTTATTTTAAATAAGTTTTGAAATTTTCTTTTAAATAAAATATCATGTGAATTGTGAATGATGGAATGGTGAACATTTATGTTTGTGAATGGTGAATATATAATGAGGGTCAGTTGTTTTTGTTTTATTTAAAGGGTAATTCGAATTTACTTTAAATGAAAATATTTATAGTAAATTAAAATTATACTAATTATATATAATGATGACTTCCTGACCTCAAATGGATACAAAAATTGTATTCACATTTTTTAAGTAATTATATACAGTAATCATTTGAAGTAATCATATTAAAAATTTAATTGAATTGCTTTTGAATTTATTTACCCAGTAATTAACTAATTTTATACTTTTAATTGAACTTGCCTCTGTCTATGGCTTTATTTTTCATTCTGTCAGTTTTAAGCCTATGTAGCTTCACTCTGTCCGTCCGTCCGTCCGTATGTTTACAAAAACTTTTACACCGTTTGAAATAGAGTAAAGAAGTTTTAACCATGGGTAGTTTTTGCAAAACAAATAATTTCGTAGAAGAATTTTTTTCTGTAGCCCCACCTGTTACGGGGCGATTAGATGAAGTTAAGTCCTTGAGAAATTTGGCAACCTTCCTCATTGAAGGGCTATTAGAACTTTAAAATAAAAAATTTACTGTCCCTTAAACGTAAATATTGAAGCTTGAACATTATATTCCGATAAAATACTTAGTATGAAACACTATATTATTTTGATAATCCTTGGTTTTTTATCATCACTTGTTTATTATTTGATTTCTGTTTTCCTTTATAGATAAAAGTTCGCAAAAGTCCTCAATTTTGGGAATATATTTCTTATACAAAGAGTCTTCAAAATATACACTTTTTATAAAAGTCCACAAAAGAAAGGAAAGAAGTCCTCAAATTAAATATGCTTTGTATCGTATTATGTACTATAAAGAGTTAGGAGGGGTTTTTAGAGTTGGTCACAAAATTAAGAATCCAAAAACTTGTTTTGTGGGGATTTATATTAAATGACACTGCCTCATTATTTATGAAAAAAAGTTAGGAGGGGTTTTAGAGTTGGGTCAAAAAATCAGGAATTCAATAATCCGGCAGTCCACATTATATTAAATACTTTATTGCTAACATATTATTTATGAAAAAAAGTTAGGATTTGGTTACAAAATCATATGCAAAAAGTTTCGGAAATACAATTTTTAGAAAGTCCCCAAAATAAAAAAAAAGTCCCGATATTTTTCCAAGTTTATACATCCTCCTACATTTATTTCAGCTTCAAAATCAGAAAAGCTGTCAACTATCCACTAAGTTTTTGTAAAAATAACGTCCTTGGTCCTTTCCACAATATTTGCATTAAAATTTATAACTTCCCAAATAGCACGCTTGCTTAAAATTTAATTCGATTTTAAAAGTTTATCAAAAGTTTTTAAAAGTAATCAAATGCCTTCTATTTGTTCCTGGCTCATCAAATTCCGAATTTCAAAAATTTTAATTAGTGCACTTTTTAGTTTAAAAGTGAACCAAAGTTTTTTTTAAGTATTTTATTTAGTTTTCGAGTTATATATTTTGTGTTGGAGTCCTAAGCACACTCACTCTCTTCTCTCTCTCTATGAGATGCCTATCCCCTACTAGATGTTGGTAGTCATATATCCTGAAAGTTGGATTAAATTCTTGAAAAAAATACTTCTGTGTTCATTCTGATTCATATTCATGTGTACGAAATCATTGAATGGCTATAATTTTTAAAAAACAAAAACTTATTATATATCTGCAGTGCACTTTCATTACACCTCCTGTTTTTATGCTTCATGATCCTGTAATACCTTGCACTTTTTTTATATTTTCCATAACTTAGTTCTTGTTTTACTACAATAAAAATTTCTGAACCAAATAATATCTTTATTTAATTTGATTAAGTATTTAATAACCTAATAAGTCGTAGAGTCGTTTTGCTTTTATAACAAAAAAAAAAAACAATAGAAACAAAGTCGAATTATAGGAATTCTATCTTATTTCCAATTAAAATTATTGAAAAATAAAAAATAAACCCTTTTCCTCATAAAATATTTAAAAATGAAATAAAATTAAAAAGGACAACTGATTTTAAGTCCAACTCTTAACTATACCCCCCTCCTTATTACAAACTTCTTATAAATTTTCTGAAACACGCGAATACACTGACTTTCTACCCAACGGTTAAAAATGAGAAGTTTCTCAAAAAACTTTTTCCAAAATATCTATAAATACTTGTACACCAGATTATGACTTTATTTCGAATTTTCAAACTATATTTCACCCCTTCTCCCTTTTAAACTCTACTGCTCCTTGAATTATATATAAACTCAATAAATATTTAAAAACTTTTGGCATATATATTTTGGGAATTGGTTTTTTTGGAATAAATCCTAAACATTCACCAATCCAATTTGCCCCATTGAAATTCTTCTAAATTTCCTCCTTTTAATTTTGTTTTATATTATTTCGTCCTTTTTTTCAATTTTATAAAATCGTATACTTTATATTAATTTTTTTTTTCTTCCTGTTTAAAATTACAATACTCTAATAATTAAGTTTCTTTAACTTTCAACCTTCAAAATATCGATTAAATTGAAATAAATAGGCGTTTTTACCAAATCGTAATAAAAACTCTGAGAAAAAATTAAACAAAATCAAGGATTTAATAATTACAAAAAAAAGGACGAAATAAAATGAACTAATTTTAATGTTAAGATTTTATTAGATGTGATCTAATATAAAATTCATACTAAATATAAGGATTTGTATAACACAATAAATGAATAATTTACTATTGTATATATATGTATGTATATTTAAATATGTATGAGTGTGTTTTATATTATGCCACATTAAAATAATTATTGACATCTCACAATTACAATTATTTATTATATATGTATCAATTCAGATCATTTCAACTTTCATCACCATTTTGGCACACCAATTTTTTTTCATTATATTTTCATCATTTTCTTCCTTTTTTTTTCATTATTATTATCTCATTTTCTTTAATTTTCGTTTTTGTTGTTTTTCTTTTTTTATTGTTTCGATTTCACTTCACTTAGCTTTTCACAAAAAAAAAAAAAATTATCCTTGGGCCAATTAATTTTTGTGGAAAAAAATACAACAAAAAGGATAACAAAAAAAAAAAAATTAAAAATTCTACTCAATTTAATATCCTGATAGAAAATTTCACTACATAATATACTTTATTGGGCTATATACATATATAAACATTCTTACATATACGCTATCTCATATATTGTTTGTATTTAAAAAAAAAAAAAAAAAAATAAAATAAGAAAAAAAAAAATTGTTGGCAGAATATTTATGTCCTTTTTTTCTTGTTAGTAGAAACTGTGCTTTATTTAATTTTTTCGGTTATATATTGTTTGATTTTCTTATTTTTGGTTTTTTGTTTTTGTTTTTTTTTTTTAAATTGTCCTGAAACTTGCGGTTAATGAAAATTCATGGAAAAATATTTAGAAAAAAATTAGAGATAAATTAAATATATAACGTTTATAAGTTAAATGAAAGTTAATTCGATGTTAAATATAAAGGCAATTGCAAAAAAAAAAGGAATCTTCGCCTAAAACTGTGCAAATAAAAATAAATACATTATGTAAATTAAGTTTTTTCGTTATTAAAATTTGGTAAAATATATTTCCAATTGATTAAAACCAAAGAGACTATATATATATTATTATTAAAATTTAATTTTTTATAATTAGAAAAGTTAGGTTCATGATTCGCCTAGAAGTATGCAAATAATATTGATGAAAACTGAATAAATAAAAAATTGGAATCAGAGTAAACTACTAAGTTTTGCTAAACTCAGTATTGACCATCTCGAAAAAACCTCAGAAAACGATAACTTTTTGCAAGTAGTATTTAAAAGATCGCCTAAAAATATGCAATTAAAATATATAAATATTTTATTTCAAATATTTCTATGGAACATTTTGAGGATCGAGTTTTCGAGAGAGGCTAGTGGACTTCAGTTTTCGAATTAGAAACGAATTGCTAATTTTAAATAGTATACAGCTTAAATTACACTCAAAGTTATTATTTATTAAATTTTATTCTGAAATTTTAATCAGTTATCTCTAAATTTAGGTTCTGTTATTTATTACAATCAATGTAAACGTACCAAATATTCTTTCAGATTTTTGCATTACAATAATTAAGGAATAGAAGTATTAAAAATTTCTTTTGGAATTTTAGACACCTATTAAATTGTAAGAAAAGACTGAACTAACTCAATGCAATAAACTAAAGGGTAGAGAATATATATATGGACTAAGTATGGAGTATTATTCCAGGATTGGATACACTTGGATTTAAATGAATTTGAATCATGATTTAAAGAATTAACGAATATGTAGAAATCACCCAATGCTACAACACAGACTTAGTTCTACAATTGTTTAATTTTCTTGCACTAATTTTTCAACTTATAATATATATGCTATCCATTTTCATCCCTATCTTATAATTTACAAGAACCATTCCTTTTCAACCAAAAAAAAAAAAACACCATCATCCAAATATTTTACCATCCAAATTCTAAACCAACTAAAAACCGCTCTATTATATTACGGCGCTAATAATATCCAAACAATGTTTTAAATATATTATACAACCAAAAAAAGACCTCCATATCTAAGACTATATATATATATAAATCGATAAATTATGTTCTTATTACCCAAAGATATCGTTATATTATCATACAAACCAATTAAAGTGGCGGAAATAAAATCATTCTGAAACCCAATAAAGTCATGTTTTAATTTTTTTTTTTCTATTTTGGCACTATAATTTTTTGGCAGCATATGTTTAAGAGAGTTTAAAATAATATATTAGAGGCTAGAATATCTAGAGATATTGTGGTAATTGTTTAGTTTACAAAAAAAAAAAAAGCACAAAACGAACCATTGAAGAAAAAATCTCAACTAATTAGAATAAAGAAATAAAAAACGAAATTACAAACAATCTACAGTTTAAATTTAAAGATACGTTTTTAAACTGAATTGTATGTTTGTAGATGGTTTTTTCGGGAAAATTTTTGTTTTAAATGAAAAAAAAAAGTAGAATTTATAATTAGAATAATTTGAATCTGGGTATACTTTTTTGTAAAGATTCTATTTTTAATAAATAAAAGAACCGAGGAAGCAGCGAGTCCTCGAAATTTAAGAGAATTTAAAAAACAAAAGAGTTAAAATTAGAATTGGTTAATATTAAAGAAATGTTTTTAAAAAAAAAAATCTGGTGGATAAAAATCTATTCAACAAAAAAAATAAAACTTTAAAAATTATTTAAGTTTAAATTTATTTGAATGGAAGAAAAGTGTTTGGTTCTATTCTGAAAGAATTTTAATTCTAATACTTATAAAGTTTGTTTATTATTGAAAAAAAAAACTTTTATTAAGGACGAAATTGAAGAATTTTTTGGAAAAGCAATTTTGAAACAAATTTTCAGGATTTGAAATTAAAATCTTTTACAAGTTTGGCATCATGGAAGTTTAGAAGCTGTAGTATCTTTGACTACTAAAAAGATTAGTTCCTAATAGTTCAAAAAAAATTTATACAGCTATAACTTATTTCGGGAAATTTAAAAATGGAGTTTAAACAAATAAGTTTTAAAAAATAGTAGTCTTTAACTCAATAATGAATTTAATTGGTTAAGATTTTAAATATTTAAAGCCTAAAGTTATGCTTATAAATATGAATTTTTCATACTTAATATTTTTAAGAATTTCAACTTCCGTTTTGAAGTTTTATAACAGCAAGATAGTGGCTTGAGGAACCCTTTCGACCGCTAGATAAATCATTTTCTAATATTCTGCGAAAATGTTTGTATTATTTAATTAAAAAACTCCCAAGAACCAGGAAACACAATCCAACAAAAAACACTTTAAGCGAAATCATTTAACAACAATCAAGCATAACTTTGGGCTCTAAATTGTTTATTTCTTTATAAAAAGTACATACAATGCTATCAACGATTGATTCAGCTTTTCCTTTTCAGGTGGGAGAAGCATTTTTTTTTATATTATGATATAAACTATTATGATATAAATTATTAATTATATTTGTTTTTATTAGATATGATTCGACCAGAATTTGAACTCGAAAGGCTCTGAATATCAAGATAATTTTGAAAATTTTTTCAAAGTATCTTAATTTAAAACTGTTGTACTTCACGTTTTTCCAACTACAAGTAGAGTCTTATAACTATAAATTAAAAATCAAGATGTAAAGTATTTGGAAAACTTTCTTATAAATTATAAATTCAGCAATTTAGTTTACACTTTTCCAAGAAATTTCAAACAATTTGCATTTTTTTTATCCTTACCCTAGCACAAATACAATTTCAGTTTTCAGAAAACTCTTAATTTTCATATATATTCAGATTTTTTTTTTTCAAATCCTTGTTTTCGTCCTTTTTTGCATTTCTTATCAAATTTTTGTTTTTTAAATTCTTGGAAAACCAAAATTTTTTTTAAAAATCTTTAAAAAGTCAATTGTTACAAATAAAAACTTTTTTTTAGTTATAAAATTATTATTATATACACAGGAATATATATACATACACATATTTATGTAGGTATATACTTTTACAAAATAATATTAAAAGTTTTCATTAGAAAATTTTTTGTGAAAATATTTAAAAATTAAAAAATATCCAAAATATCATATTAATAATTACATAATATTACAGTATATATAATCATATTTATACAATCGGTAACATATATATATATATATATATATATATATATATATATATACATATACATACAATATACTATATATACATAATATTATGTAAAATTATATGTAATAATAAGTTACATATATAGTCTTATTACTTATTATTAATATTACATAAGACTATAACATAATATTTGTATATATATACTTAGTAAAATATATAATGTATATATATATATATATATATATTCATATATACGTATTACATATATTTTATATATACGTAACACTGAATATAATATTCACAGAATCTAACTAAAAAAAATCAAAAATTTTAAACGACTTAAGTAAAATCTTAATGGTAAGATGGTAAGAATTTACCTCTCCATATAATAAGGTAAAATGGACATTAATTGGCAATTGAATTCTTAAACATTATGAAAATAAAATGCTATAAGCCTCAGTGGCTTAAAAGAAATTAATAAAATTTTGAGAATAGGACTATAATTCTTTTGGTAAAATAGACAAGAACTTGTTTATTTTAATTTTAAAAACACTCACCCTAACTTTGGCACTCATTCCATACTTTTATTAATATTAGAAAAGATGTCCTTGTTATTTATTGAACGATTTTTTTATGATTTTTAATTTTTAATCGGTATTTGGTATCCCAAACTCACACTTTAATTGAATATGTTACAAATATTATATAAATTAAATATGCCAATCCGTGAACACTACACCATATATATAACAACTTATTATTATTATTATTGAAAAGAAAAACTTTTTAAAACTAAAACAAAAGAATAAGAAAAACAGTAAAATAAAATTATTTTGCAATCTTTCTAAATAAATATTAAAAATTATATAATAAAAGATTTTCAAAAACAAAAAAAAATTGTTCAAAGAAGTTTTAAATTTATTTTTAAATTTATTTTTAATTTTTAACAATTTGTTCTTTTAAACTATTTTAGATTTTAAAATTTTAAACACAAAAAATTTGTAATAGTAATTGTAAAATTCACCTATTTTTGACTTTAAAGTGTAAAAATATACAAACTTAAATAAAAGTTTTAATGAAAATTGAAGTTTATTTATAGAAATATTATTATAATATTAAATCATATTTATTTTTCTTAAAAACATGATTTAATAAATTTATTTAGTTTTAAAAAAATTTATTTTATTTTTTTTTTTAATTATAATTTAATTAATCATTTTTATATTTAATTATTATAATTTATAGGTTTTTATAATATTCATCCTTCCATTCCTTATATACTTTAAGTTACCCTATGTAACTGATATATTTTTCATTAACCTTTTCATTATCTTATTCTTTTATATTCTGTTATACTAATGCCAATTACTCGGGAGTCGATTTTAACTTGAATTTTACTATGTTATTTACTGTAGGTTGAATTTAAAATTTTTGCACTCAATTACAAAATTTTGAAATAATTTAATATAAGTTTTTTAAAATTTAATTATTCTCAATTTCAAAATAATTTTTAAATATTAATATTTATTTCAAATTTACTTACAATTTTTTTATTATTTTTATATTATATAATTCACTTTTATAAATCAATTACATTTATTATGTAAATTCAGTTTAATAAATATTAATTTTGTTTTAGATTTAATAATTATAATGTGCTTATTAGACTATTTCATTAGAATAAACAAAAATTTTTCAATTCGCCTAAAATTATGGAATTTTACTCAGATAAAAGTATTTTCTAAAAAGGTTTTTGGATTTATGTGATCAATAATGGCTTAAACAACTTTTATGCTCAAATTATACTCTGTCATTATTTCATTTTAATAAAACAAAATTTTTCACTTCGCCTAAAGTTATGCAATTTTATTCCTATAACTGTGTTTATAAAAAAAGGTTTTTGGATTTATGTGATTAATAATGGCTTAAACAGTGTTTATGCTAATATTATGCTCTGTTATTACTATATAATTTCCCTGATTAAGGAGGATCAGTTCTATAGTGTTAAAACACTTGCCTTATAAGCTCGGGGAGTTAGAGTTATAAAGAGTTTAAATTAAATTAAATACTCTTACTGCAAATACTAAATTCTATAAAACAATACACCTCATGATCTCATATTATATGAATTAAATATGAAATAAAAATATTTAGAAATTAATAATAGTATAGACTATAGAACCTATATATAATGATGACCGATAGTAATGGTTTTATTGGAAAATTTTATGTAATTAGAAATAACTAACAAAGATAATTAAATAAATACCCTGTTAATATTATCTTAAGCATCCCGAATTCTATAAATTGATAATATGTTTTTTTTTAAATATTCATTTATTAAAAATATTTAATAAAATTAAACTAGTCTTTTGAAAAAACAGATTTTAAATAATATTAAAGGTAAAATAAAAGTATTACTTAACTAATAAATAATTTATTAGTTCTGGAAAAAAATTTTTAAAAAATATTAGAATTAATTATATACTATTATACCTTACTTAAATACATAATTAATTTTTATAAAAAAAAGTGAAATTTAATAATACAAATTTTTTTCAATATAATTTAAATAAGGTCAGAATATTATTTATTTAAAATTTATAATCATATAATTGTCAAATCATAATATTTTCTATTTTAAATTCATTAATTTTATATCTAATAAATACAAATTATACATAATATAATAAATATTAAATATAAATAATTAATATTTTATTATAAAATATTAAAATAACATTAATATTCCCATTTTGTTGATTAATTAGAAAAAAAAAAATGTATTCAAATGTCCTTTTTTTTGCCTTATTTCCATAAATCTAAATACAAACAATCCTACAATACTATATATATACAATTCATCTATATATGTATATTATATATTATATCATACTATTTACATAAATAACATAAATAAAACTACATAAATATGTTTATTTTATCATTTATATAAATGTTAATAATATTCAAATAAATCAATAAAATATTCATATAATATAAATGTCTTATCCTTACATTATCCTTTTTTTCATTTTGTTTTTTGTTTTTATACTTTTACTTTTAATAGTGTCTTCATATTTTGACTTCGATTCAATTAATAAATGTATAAATATGTCAAAACATAATAATTTAAATTTCAATAAATTAAATTCTATAAAAAAATTGTAAAAATTAAAAAGTAAATATATATATATATATATTATATATAAAGGATACAATAATTGTAATTAGTATGTATGTATGATAATTATATAGTATCTAACATTATAATCGAATTTTTCAAATAATATCTAGTTGAATAAATTTATAAGTAAATAGAATTACGAAAAATAATAACTACATTCCAATAAGAAATTGAGTAATTGACTACAGTAGAAGCCGGTTATAACAACGTCGAAGTTACTTCTTTCTTCAATCCTTATATCCGAATTTTTTTCCCCCCTTTTCCACTCCTTTAAAGAGTATAGAACATTCACCAAGTCTATTTAGACTAGGCTACAGTTTCTCGTTATATTCACTAAGCCGTTGATTACTTGGCTGTAGCTATTGTATAAGATTATGAATACATAAATCTGGGCCATCTATTATCCTACACAAGAGTTATTTATATTAAATCTAATCTTAACTTACGATATAATTATTCCTGAGACTTTCCATTTAAAAAACGACGTCTTAACAACTACGTCAATTGCCGAATTTAGTCATACTTATAATATTATTATTAGAAATTTTCAAAACTTGTCAGAAAATCAACTGTCAAAAAAAGGTTTACTTCAATACATTAACAGTTAATACATTGATGCAAACCAAAAAAAAATGTAGGTAACACTTCACAAGTTTTTGATTTTAAAAGTTGTGTCATTGTAAATATGACATTGTGATAATTAACTTACGTAAAAATTTGTATACGTATTTATAACTTTAAAAACTCAAAAAAAAAACTAAGCCTATTTTATATTAAGGGTATGTATAATCATATCTTATTGAAATATTCGTAACATATCTGAAATTAATAATTTAAACTGTACTTATATTTAGTTACTCTTATCTGACCCACGATATAATGCTCAAGACGCTGACTTATCAAGTGGAAGGATTCGGTTTACAACCCCCCGGTTAGATCACATCATAATATATATATTAAAATTGTATAAAAAAGTATGTTATATAAGTTTATATTATAATATAAAATAATTGATTATTAGTATAAAAATATGTATTACTCTTTAATCAAGTTAATATAACTATGGCACACAAATTTGGGATTTAATTTGTATTCTTAATTTTATACAATAAAGTAAAGCTGAGTAAACAATGGCATATTCAATGTAACGTAAATGAAATTAAATTTTTCAACTATAGGTTACATATTCAATGTAAAAAACGACTTAATATTGACTTAAAAGATTGACTTAATATTGACTTTATGATGAGTTAAAAAAATAACACTTAAAAGAGTCTTGACTTAAAAGAATCATTACATTGTATTAACACATCTTCAGCGATAGGATAACTTCTGAATACCCTTCATAATTAACTCTTAAGTAAGAAACGATTTTTCTAAAATGATTCTTAATAGTCTGATTAAGTTAGAAATATTAACAAGTCTATACAACAATTGAATTCAAATATAAAAATTGCATACAATAATTAAAAAAATTTCTTAAATTAATTTGTAATATTCCTTTGTTTTACATTTAATATATCAATTCTATTTATTTAAAGTATCTTATATTTTCTATCCAAGTCTTGTATACTCTATTTATAACCGGCTTAGCTGTTATAGTCGACTGCATTCTAACCGGCTATTTTCTTTCAACAAAATGAAAGTCAATCAAATGTCAAAAAATTCTTTAAATTATAACCTAAACGTCAGTTATAATCGAAGTCATTAAAAGTGAATTGTACTGTATATATTTATACAGACCATATATATATATATATATATATATATATATATATATATATATATATATATATTTGTCTGAAATAATTAAAAAACTGTATACAAAACAACAACAACAAAAATGTTAAAAATAAACTTAAAAAAAAAAAAAGAAGAAAAATAAAAAATAGTATACGTCATAAAATTCTATCCTTAGTAAAAAAAAAAATAAAATTCATTTACGTTAACTTTGTTTTTCTTCTCTTTCTTCTTGTTATTCTTTTTTTTTTTTCAATATTGTTGTTGTTATTTCTTTAAAGTTTTTCTCTCTTTGCTTATTTCTCTCTTAAAGTGCTAAAAGTTCTTACATTTAAGAAACTTTGTTATTATTATATTATATACCTACAGTATATACACAAATTTATATTCTCTAATATTATATGGTAGGCTTTAAATCCTTTATGATGAGTTAAGAAATTTACACACATATATATATTTATAAATATATATATATATATATATACAATATCTATAGTATTTACAAATTACTTCTTTGGTAAATATTTTCTAAATTTGTTCTCAATAGAATAGGAAAAAATTATATATATATATATATATATATATATATATGTACAATATGTTTTTTTTTATATTAATACTAGTAATAAATACACAAACAAACAAAACATATATATACATTGCTCTATTTTAGAATCAATATACTATTTTGTAGTATTTAGTAGAGACTTGTAGAATAGAAGATTAAAAGATGTTTATATATATATCTATGTGTATATTATATATATATATATAAAATATAGAGTTATTATCCTTTTTATAACAGTATTTCTATCTGGTTGTAAAAAAAAAAGTATTTCTAATATTACATACAGATTTAGATAATATAAGAGTAGATATATATATAAATCCTTACATACATTCATACATATCTGACATATCTGTATATATATATGTAATTGTGGAGTAGACTAAAAATAAATAAAAAAAAAAATAAAAATAAAAATATGTAAGGATTTTTTGTTCCCTCCTGTATAATACTTATTTAACTGTAATTATTTGATTAGATCCCACCATGGGTAAACCATAAAAATTTCATACAACATACAACAAAAAAAAGGAATCTAGTAGAAAATAAAGGAATCTACTTTTTTTTTTATATTTTTGTTTGAATTTTATTTTTATTTTGGAAAATATCAATACACGTAGACATAATACTAAAAAAAAAATATTATCAATTTTGTATACAATTATACACATTTAATTTATATTTAAAATATATTTTATTAAAAATATAAAGGATAACAATCTATTTAGATATTTTTATAAAATGTGTAGTTTATATAAGAGTTTATTTTGGATTATTAAAATTAAATATTATTGTTAGACACATCCATTAGATTACAAGTGATTACTAAAAGGATATTAGTAATTTTGTTTTCGAGAAAAGAACAAAGAAGATTTGAAGGAATAAGAAGATTAGAATATCGACAATTTATTCGGTATTTTTTTTTTTTGGTTTTTTACAAAGGACATGCGAAAGCATCGAAAGGCATACATGGAAGCTGCCTTACGCTACCTTGATTCCTAGATATAGTAAAACTTTGATGTTGTTGTTTTAAAGAGCGAATGGAGTTGTGCATCCTGCTCTTGAAGCCGCTCATGCTTTACAACGCCTCATTGAACCAGTCAATACCCCTCATGCCTGTTATGCACCCTGCTCTCGAAGAAGGTCATGTTTTACAACGTCTAGTTGAACCAGTCAATACCCCTCATGAATTGGATTAGTTTACATTAGTTTGGTCTTATTCCCTTACAATACTGAGCGAATGGAGTTGTGCATCCTGCTCTTGAAGCCGCTCATGTTTTACAACGTCTCATTGAACCAGTCAATACCCCTCATGCCTGTTGTGCATCCTGCTCACGAAGCAGCTCATGTTTTACAACGTCTCGTTGAACCAGTCAATACCCCTCATGAATTAGATTAGTTTACATTAGTTTGGTCTTATTCCCTTACAATACTGAAGTTTTCCGAGTATCTTGCTCCTTTCCCAGTAGATCCTCAGTCTTAGGCTTCGCATTGGCATACTCTCCTGTAGTAGCTCTCCCTATTCTGGTTACATGGTCCCTGAGCTTTTGTATTCTGGGAAATGGCCCAGGTTTTTGTAAACCTTTTTGCTTCCGAGTGTGAGAGTCCTATTAACTCTATATCCACTCTGGGTTCTCTAAAGGCTTTTTTTGCCACTGCTTTTGTGATAAAGTGCAGTTTTACTACATTGGTTCCTACCAGCTCATTCAATGCTCTCCATCAATTTAAGATTGCCCTTGATTTAAGCAGACTGCTCTTTTTTATTTTAATTATTGGTTTGTAGTGCGACACAGCAAAACACCAACTTTTGTTTAACGAAACTTTAGGGTGTACCTGTGATACAAATGTACAACTTTGTTTTGAGGATAAGGATGTTAAATATTTATTGGGAATTGGGTTTCATAAATAAACCATTCTGAGATTATGGAAGGTGAGGGAAATTGGGGGAAAAAAAAACTAAAAGTGATTACAATTTTTTCCCATCTCCTACGAGGAATACAGATATAAAAAATTATAACTCTTTGAATGGCACTTTTAAGTACTTCTGATTAAATATTACAATCATTCCCCAATCAGTACATCGAGTAACGACTTTTGTACCATGCAAATCTTATAACTTTTTTATAGAATTACATAACTTACAATTATAATTAGTATTATAAAGTAAATCCCAGTCATTCGTTAAAAAGTTCATTAGTCCTTTCTATTGAATTCTAAATCAGCTTTGTTACTTTTTATATTATATCAAACTTTGCAAAATTTAAAATCGTTTAATCTTTAAAATAGTGCCATAACTTCTCATAATCGACTTTTTTAAAAAAAAATTAAATAAGTCTATATGTAGTAAATACCATTTCTTTTTTAAACTCTTTTAGTTTTTAAGAATCTCAGTCCCTAATTGATTGACAGTCATATGTCGTACATAAACTAACGTAGGGTGGACTTAAACCTTTTACAGGGCTCTAGTTCAACCACCACTTATCGCTATATATTTTAATAATCAAATCATTTTTAATTTCATCAATTTTTTATTGCACTAAAATTATATTAAATAAAAAACATACGAAGTTTTGATTAGAAAAAACGTTAACTTATCCTAAAGTTGATAATTGAATTATTTAATTAGTGATAAGTTGTTGGTGCAATAGAGCTCAGGTCATAGGAATTATCATTTGATTCCATAATATATTCAAAACTGGCCATGGATTAAAATCTCCTTCATCCATTGGTTATAGAGACTGGAAAGGAATTTTGACGACTCCCTTTGCATTTGCAGATATGTAAAATCATTTGATTCCATAATATATTCAAAACTGGCCATGGATTAAAATCTCCTTCATCCATTGGTTATAGAGACTGGAAAGGAATTTTGACGACTCCATTTGCATTTGCAGATATGTACAATCATTTAATTCCATAATCCTTTCAGGACCCGTCATGGATTAAAATCCACTATCATCCATTGGTTATAGCGATTGAAAAGGAATTTAATGACTTCTTGTTACATTTAAAGATATGTACAACGGATCTAGACAGCCCAGACTTAAGATCTAGACTTAAGCGATCACTGATGGATAAATTAAGTTTTCACACAGTTCCTTTTCCATAAACATCTAAATATATATTAAAATATTTTTAAATAAAGTTTTTATTACCAGAAACTAACTAACTAATTGATTTTCATTAAAAGATATCTGTTTTTTTTTTTTTTAAGTTTAAACAAAAGGTTAACCCAAAACAAATTAACATTATGTCCTTTTATCCTTCGTGAAGTTTTTTTCTTTTTTTTTATTATTTTCAAATCTTATTCATTTAATTTGTTGAAACTACCTGAAGATGATTTAAAAGTATCTATAGAATATATAAATATGGGTGTGTGTATGTGTGTGTTGATAAGGATAACAATAAACAATAAACAACAACAACAATTACACAAAAAAAAACAACAGAATACTTTAAAAAAGACACCAAAGTCACGAAACATAATTAAAAATTTATTTCAGCATCACGTTTTACCTCTTCTAAGAATCAAAAAGTGGCAACAATAACAACAACAGCAACATCAAAAAAATAAATAAATATATATACTTATTTTGTTGTTGTTGTTGTTTTTTTTTCTCTTTTATTCTTTATTTGCTCCTTTTAATTTATGATATCCAGGATAAGGATAATAACAGTAGCAGGATTTTGTTTTTTTTATGACTCCACCACTTTTTTCCACCTTCTTTTTTTAGATTTTCCCTTCCCTTTCGCTTCGATTCAATGATATAAAAATTAAATAAATTCTATATAACGGGATAAAAGGACGAACTTTCATATGAAATCACAAGGATAACAAAAAAAAAAATAGAAAAATAATGAAAAGAAGAAGGATTTTTAGAAAGAGAAAGAATATTTTATTACAATAAAAATATGATAGAAAAATTCTTTGGTGATGAAGTTTTCATATTTCAATTATACATACATACATACATACATATACACTTTTATAATTATATACGTTTTTATAGATATCCTAGTTTTATTATTCTTTTAAATTTTTAAAAGAAAGAGAGAGAGAGAGATAGAATAAGAAGCAAGTCCTTACAGTCATTGTCGTTAAAATAAAGTTCATTACATCCTATCATTTTGTTGCTATTGTGTTCGTTTTGTTGTTGTTGTTTTTATTATTTGTTTTTTTTTTATTATTTCAGCTTCTGTTGCTTTGAAATTGATGAACGTTGTTGCTGTTGTTGTTTTTCTGTCGAATAAAAACAGCAACAGACTAAAAATAGAGTGTGTTGAATAAAAAAATCAGTAATAAAAAGAAAGTTTTTTGTTTTTTTTTTGTTTTTTTAACTTGTAATGATAGGGAAAAATGAGGCTCGGGGATTTTAAGTCAAAATGAACTAGTGCCAGAAAACTAAATCAATTTACAATATTATGCCAGTATAGTATTTAGAAGGAAGAAAAATCAGAAAATAATAATAACTTATCATCACAATGAAATAATTTTTGAAGATGGCATGAAATAACGCCAGAAATTTAATTAATTTTTTTTTTGTGGCGTTATTTCATTACTGAATTGATGAATTTTAAAATGAAATAATTAAGCTAAATATAAAGTTACATAAACCTTTTTATCAAAAGTCAAGATATAGTAAGTAGGGAAGCCGGAAATGGCACAAAATCTCCAAAACCCAAAATCCCCAAGAACCCAATCTCCAGTAAGTCCAAATCCACAAAAATAAAATTCTGAAAGCTTTTTCCAAATTATTTATATATTTCAGTAAATATATTTTAGATACTGAATCAGGAGATTCGTTACAAAATCAGGGTTAGGTGCTTGTTCCAGAATATTTATAAAGATATTAGAGTTTGTTACCAAATCAAGGTTTTGGAATTTTCGTTTTCGTGGATTTGGATTTTACGAATTTCTGTTATATAAATTTTGATTTTGGTGATTTTTTACGAAACCCAATTTTTTTTCGGGAAACTCTAGCTAGAAAGAATTAAAACTTAAATTTAAAATCAGGGGTGTTATTCCCTTTTTCTAGAATAATTATGTGTTGTATATCAATATGCGAGATTCTGTCAGGATTATTCGGCATTTACAGACTATTTATATATATCTAAATCCGATATTCTGATTTAGGAGGGATTTTAAAGATGAATTAAAAATTAGGATTTCCACTTTTTCTA
This sequence comes from Dolichopus griseipennis, assembly GCA_963082915.1. Taxonomy (NCBI): domain Eukaryota; kingdom Metazoa; phylum Arthropoda; class Insecta; order Diptera; family Dolichopodidae; genus Dolichopus; species Dolichopus griseipennis. The sequence continues at coordinate 80,294,256 of OY720445.1, read as the reverse complement.
GAATTTTTTACAAAGACTTACACATTCACACATTCAGGTGCTTTACTGCTTTTATAGCGATCGAAGTGATCTCCAATCCCTTCTTCTATCTTATCAGTTTTCAGTTTTTGTAAATTTTGTTTTTTGGGGACTTTGGTTTTTAAGGATTTCGGTTTTGGTTATTTTGACATCTACAGATTTTAATTTTGTGGATTTCCTGCTAAGGATTTTATTGTGATTGGGCTATAAATCCATTTGGCCACAAAATTAAAAAAAAAATTCATCTAGCAAAGCATCATTTAAATTTCTGGAGATAAATCATTTTGGATTAATTCCCAAAACCAGTTAAATAATTGTTGAATAAGAGAATTTCATTTGAAACGAAGTAAAAAAATTTTCATAAAAAAAAAAGAAAAAAAAAAAATAAAATAAAAAGGGATTCATTTCTAGGATTGTAATTTTTTTTTTTAATTCATTTTGCGTTCTAAAAAATTATTGCCTTTGTTGGTTATTATTTTAAATATGTTTTAACGAGAATATATTAATTTTTTTTTTTTTTTTTCATAATTTTCTATTAAATACAAGAGACTATTAAAATTTATATATATATATATATATATATATATACTTATATATTAATTAACAATGGTTAATACTTAAAAATTTTTTAAGAGTTTTTCTTTATATTAAAGGATTCGTTTTTTTTTTTAATAATATTTACTTGAAAAGTTAATTATTTGAAATAAAGATAAGATGGTATATATATATATATAAATATGTACATATATAAATTTACTCCTTTTTAGTATTAATTTAAAATAAGTAGATTTTAACAAATAAATAAAATTAAGAATGAATAGATGGTTCCAAAAGAAAAATGTTCTTTGTTTTAAAATGAAACGAATAAAAAAAGTTTGCCTCCACTTTAAAAAATTTTTAAAATGTAACTTTGCTTTTAAATTATCTTAGTAATTCATAAATTAACACTAAAACTATTATACATACATATTATTTTTTTGTTTTAATTTTTAAAATCCCCTTAAGGAGTAGAGGGCAACATGAGTTACACTGTATTAAACTTTGGCTTAATATATTTGTATTTTCATTTGATTACTCAACTGATTACTTGATTTAGTTGTCCTACAGCTATAAAGTATAGACAATAATATTACGATAAATTCCACTACGGTATAAAGTTTTACGATATAAAGTGTTTTTTTACATATAACGTAGCTAGAGTTTAAATATTTGAATAGAGAAGCTTTTGAGGGCTAAATATTTAATCAAATACTTAAGTATATACTTGGTATTTAAATTCTTGAAAATATTTAAGTATCAAAAATAATTACAAAAGTAATTAAACTTAAAATATAATTTAACTTTCTGAGAATTACAAGTATTTTTATTTAACTATTTTACTTATAACTAAGAACTTACATTTTGAAAGTATTGAAATTTTTCAATTTCTGATACTTGACATAATAATGAGTACCAGATAATGTACTTAGAACAGTACTTAAGTAAAATTTTATTAATACTGAGTACAGGACTGATTATAATATATATGTAACCAAAAATTTACCCAACTTGAAGAGAGAAATTTTATTTTTTAATGTAGAAGTACTTTTAGTACTCATTAGACAAAAACCTTTCGAATTGTTTGACTAAATTATATATCAAGAAATATTTTTGGATTCTAAGGTCTGACCTTTTTAAATATAATATTACATATTTTTTACAGAGAAAAACCCTTTTTGTAATGCTAATAATTGGGTATTTATATAGGTACTATTGATGGTTTTTATTTTCATACAGACTGTATAACGCGTGCTAAAGTTAGAAATTAACTCAAGTCCTAAAGAATTTTACGCAGTTTTATTTAAATAAACAGTTAAAAAGTAAATATGTTTAAAATATTCTGACTTAATTTGTTTCTCAGCCCTACTCAGCCCTGGAGCCCAAAGAAACAATCTAAAAGACAGCTGGCCATATTATGATTTATGTAGAAAATATCAAAATACGCTAAAAGTAAACAACGGATCAAAAGACTTACATTTTAAGAAAGCCTACGCTATCCCCCCTTCTTGAGAAACCACAACAAGTATATATTTAAACGATTCAATCAAAAGTACTTGAAAGATTTAATCAATTTAATACATTTTTTTTTATAATCATACTTATGTACAGAATTTTTAAATCAACTCATGCCGGATCCAAATGAGAAATCAGAATATTTATTTCATTTTCTTCTAAATATGCTTAAGTTTCCAGAAGTTTCGAACTGTTATAATATGTTGATTCCCTATTAAGTTCGTAATCTACGGATTTCTACAGATTTATTTTAAATTAATGATTATTTAAATTCAATCACATTTAATTATAATTTATTAATTATTTAAAATACATTTAATCTAAATTAATTTCCTTCATTTATTTCTTAATTAACAGCATCCTACCACATACAATGTGATATGTGAGTTATCCAACTTTTGCTTTTCAGGTGAGGCAGGTATAATATTTTATATTATGATATAAGCTAGTTATTAATGATATAAATTATACTTTTTATTAAATACGATCCAAACAGTTTTTAAACCCGAGACGCTTCGACTAAAAAGACGACGTCCTAACCGATACGCCATCGATGGGATTTTAAAATAAAACATTTAATTAAATTAAACTAATTTCGATTATGTAATGTATTTTTTGTACTACAAATTTTTATACCAAAATTCTCTAATAACAACTTCAAATCGAATTTTTATACATACACACACATATATATATATAAATAAATATTTAAAAATAAATAAATATATATTTTTTTTTGTATTTAATAAATTAAAACAAATCCACAATATCGTATTACAAAACATAAACCTAATTCATATATATATACATTTACATACACTCATATATCTTCGCTTAATTTTTTTACTTAATATTTTCTCGTTGTCTCTATCTCTTTCTATTCCAAATTTTTTTTTGGTTTTTCCTTCGAATTTTCTTCTACCAAAAAAAAAATTAAAAAGAAAAAAATTATACGAGACATCTTTATGTGTTCCGTTTGAATTTCCTTTTTTTTTTTCTTTTACGACTTTTCTTTCGTCCTCTCATCTCTTCTTTAAATCCATCGTCCTTATTCGTTAATATGCCTTCCACTAAAAATTTTTATCCTTAAAAAAAAAAACAACTAAAAACAAAAGAAAGAGAAAGAAATATTATATCTTTAATAATAGTCACGTTCAAAATGTGTTCAAAAAATATAATATCATATATATATATATATATACAAAAAAGCGTTATACTTAGAATAAAAAAATATGAACATTGATCGCTTATACTATTACAGTCAAATATACATATATACTAATAGACAAACATATATATATCTTTAACTATAATCCTATACTCTTTACACACAAACTTGGTCCTATTTCAAATGAAATTTAATTATTATGCCCCACATCTTATACCCTAAATTAGGTGTAGGAGTATATTAATTTTAGTATGGTGTTTGGAACCACCAAAAGAGTGGCTAGACATGGAAAAGTATATTTATTTACATTTTTCCGATCAGTATTACCTCCTGGGCCGATTGGAGCGTTGTCATCCAATCGTAAAATAAAAAAACAATACTTACTACCTTGGGAAACTAATACTGTTGGTAACTAATGACGAAAGAAAGGCGGAATGTACAAATAGACGAAACCAGGACATGGATTCGGATTCTGAAAGTTTTCGATCGAACTAAGGCTAAACGAGCATCTATATCCGAAAACACGATAATTAAAAAAATAATGAAGCTATTTCGATCGAATTTATTTACTGCAAGCTACTATTGACAAAAGTACGACAGGGATTCAAAATGGCAAAAATTCAGACCACGGGTTCGGATTCTGAAAGTTTTCGATCGAACTAAGGCCAATCGAACATAATTCCAAAACCAATAAAGATAGAATCTTAAAATTTTGTCCTATGGTGTTTTTTCTTTTGTGTTGTGTCTTTTTCTATGGTGTTTTATTCCTTTTGTATTCCTGAATTAAGTATTGATTATAAAGCAATTCGAATGGTGGTTCGGCGGCTTCCTAAATATTTTCCAAGACCTTAAAGCCTATCTAGTCTAGAAAATAAACTCCAAAACTTTAGGTGTAATTTTTTGGAATGGGATTTGTCTTAATTTTTTTTCCTATCGATTGGAGTGGTGGTTCGAGTACTTTCCATAAACTTTTCAACTTCTGAGACTAGCCAAGATATGGAGCGTTATAAAAAAAAACAGACCAAGTTCATGTAAAAAGAGTATATAAATATGATATTGATGAAAAACTCCATAGAACACTAGAAAAATTTCTTTTAAAACTAACAAATAACACAATATTGACAATATATCTAACTATAACTGTAAATTTCTTTTTGTATATATATATTTACATAAAAATATACATATAAATATGTACATATATATATTTAAAATCATTAGAAAAAAGTTGTTAGCCATTCGGCTTCTTTTACAGTTATACTATATCCACCTTTCATTTCAAAAATAAAAATTTTCTTCAAAAGAAAGGAAAAGAAGAAAAATAGAAAGAGAAAGAAAATAGAATTTCTTTAACTTAGAAAAAAAAATTTATATATATATATGTATATCTTAAGTGAGCCTAGATGCCTAGTCTTATATTTGTCAGCATTTCATTTTCATTTTTATATATTTTACAAATAATGATTATCTTGATATTGATAAATGATTATGATAATGATGATAATAATAGTTTGTGTGATTCTGTTCACTTTTTCATATTTTTTTTTTCTAATACCGTTAGTAGGTACCGTTAACATTTCAAAAAAAAAAAAATACAATATTTCTCTCTTCTTCTACATTATAACTTTTTCTTTTGAAACTTTTCGTCCTTTTCGTCCTTTTTAGTTGTTCGTTTTTTTTTTGTATACTTTTACTTTAGATTTCCTTTTTAGAATTAAATTTAACTTTTTTATTTTGCAATTTTTTTTTATGGAAACCAAAAAAAAAAAAAAAACAAAAACAAAAAAAAAAAGGGAAATACAAAAATATAACGAAGAAAATCGTTTTGTAGAACTTTTTTTTTGTAGGAAAAGATTTATTACGCCTAACAACAACTAATTTCTGTTTGACCTTTAAATGTGAATGAATTCCTCCCGATGTTGTTGTTTACTTTTCCGACTAAATTGTGGCAGGCATTTTGTGTTTCTAAAAAAAAAACTGTGGAGAAAAAAAATAAAAAAAAAAAAATTTGGAAAAATTTAAAAAAAAAAAACATTAACATTGTAAAAATTTGAACCGAAAAATGAACAAGGATCAAAAGTTATTTTTTTTTGTTTTTGAACAGAGTTTAAAAGGAAAAATATTTATGTAAATAACTTTTACATATATATATATTTGTAAATATATATTATATGTATGTAATTTTGTATATATATTTTAAGTCCTTAGAATATGTATAAGTGTACGTATGTAAAAGTATTTAACTACAGATTTTAAAATTCAGAAGAAAGTAAATATGTAAAAAAAAGTCCTTTTTGATTTTTTATAAACAGTTTCCTTCGCGATATTCATTCAGATTTTTTGTTGTTGTTCTTCTTATTTTTTTTTTTCTCAAAATTTGACTACTGGGACTGTAAACTAATAAAACACTTTATATAACTTTCATTAAAAGTAATTTTTTTTTATAAATGAAGGTTATTATTTTCATATTAAATAAGTTTTTAAGGTTTGGAAGTATTGAAGGATTGAAGTAGTGGAATATTAACCCACTGGCAATATTTGATATTTGTTACTGTAGTAGTATATGAAATGATAATAATAGTTCGTTTTAAATGGTTTATACTGTATGGTAAAGATAATTTAAACCTTCAACGTTGGTTTTGTAATTGGTTTGAAATTTAAGGATCTAGAAAGGATTAAATACCGGGATTAAGAGACTCAATACATAAGTCATTAAAAACAGTTCTTTATAAATGGTACGTACTGTATCGTAAAACCAATTTAAACCTTCAACGTCGGTTTTGTAATTGGTTTGAAGTCAAAGGATCTCGAAAGGATTAAGTTCCAGTATTCAAGGATTCAATATATGAATCATTTAAAACTTTTCAATCGTAAATTTTTTTTCAAAATGGTATGAACTGTATGGTCAAACTTATTTAAGCCTCAGCGTCAGTTTTAAAATTCGTTTGAAGTCAAAGTATCTAAAGAAACAATATTTTTCCACCATTTTTGAACCAAACTACAGAGTGGAACCTGTGATGCAGTTTGCAGTTTAATTTCAAGAATAGAGATGTGAAAAGATTTTTAGAACTCGGATTAGGAAATTTAGGATCATAGAATCATGGAGGATTTTCCATTATGGAGAAAAAATTAAGAGAATAAATTTGAAGAAATATGGTTCCACATTCTTCAAATGTAAAAAAATTTCTCAGAATGAGTAACCAAACCTGTAAAATTGAGTTTAAAGAATTCCATGACAAAAATTATAAAAACTTTAATAAAAGTAAAATCGCTCTAAAATGCTTCTAAGTGCCTTAAAATTGAGTTTAAAGTTTAGAAAGACCATAATTTAAAAAAAAAAATTTAGTTTACATGGAAATTTTAGTAGTGATCACGAATTAAAGCTAGAATCGCTCTAAGACGGTTCTAAGTGACTTAAAATTGAGTTTAAAGAATTCCATGACAAAAATTATAAAATTTAAATAAATGTAAAATCGCTCTAAAATGCTTCTAAGTTCCTTAAAATTGAGTTTAAAGTTTAGAAAGACCATAATTTAAAAAAAAAAATTTAGTTTACATGGAAATTTTAGTAGTGATCACGAATTAAAGCTAGAATCGCTCTAAGACGGTTCTAAGTGCCTTAAAATTGAGTTTAAACAATTCCATGACAAAAATTATAAAAATTTAAATAAATGTAAAATCGCTCTAAAATGCTTCCAAGTTCCTTAAAAT